>OX940805.1:15338811-15393916 GCA_954870605.1 Acer campestre | reverse complement strand
ATTTTTAAGTGCCCCATCCCATATTAATTTCTGGATCCACCACTGCATACCAAAGCTAATAAAATCTGGACAGGTGAAGCATCAAGTACTTGTATTATGTTAAAAACCCATTAAGATATTTTTAACATGAGTTGTCTTGGCTTTAATGAAAAGCACTTTTTTTTTTCCTGTAAAGTGTTTTTCTCTCCTCGATTAGGTAGGCAAGGCTGAAGGCTCTTTATATATTACAATTTACAAGTAACCCATTTGACTCTACGAAAGTTCTTTTGAATTTACAGGTAAGCTCTAAGCTTTGTTTTTGGTTTTGAAATTTACTGCACACGATTTTGCTTGTAATTTGTGAACGTATTTTATCTTGTTAAAAGACACAGAAAAACTGTACGTGTAATTAAAATTAAATGAGTTCCTGTTTGTCACATGCATCTTATTTAATTTTTGCTACTGCAAGCTTTTATATATATGTACACGCAACACGCCATGATACTTTTGTGGGTAAAAAATTTAAAACAATGTATCTATACAATTTCCTCTCTCCTTTTCAGCTTCCTATCTCTCTTTCACTCTTTTTCTCTATCTACCAAAAAATTGCAATCTCTCTTTCAATCTCTCTTTTAATCTCTTTCACACACAACCCACAAAGTGATAACTATATATCACATGCATCCTGTACTATGTTGCCTAAATTGATCCTTAGAAAAAATGTTGCTCCTACATTTTAGGAAACATTTGATCTTTAATAATTCGATTTGGTGGAGCTTTTACTTTCTTCTCTTTTCCTCCTCCATTATACAATAGCAATAATGCAATCTATTAAATTTGAAACATGAGTGTTTAGGTGTTAGCCAGGCAAAAGTCTATTAAGACGGGCAGAAATTCTCACTTAGTTTTGATTACGTTTTTTTTCTTTGTTGAAGGTGTTGGGTGATCAGTAATAATTTTAAATTAAACCTATCTAATTTGGTTGATAAAGTTTCATAATTATTCCTTGAAAGTTGCATCCAAGACAAAAATGTAAAATATTAATGTATAGTATACAAATCAGTTGCACTAACTGGAATCTACAACAACACATTCCACGACACATGTGATTAATGAATAATTGACAAAAACTTCTTGATTGAAAATTTGAATACATGTGATTGAAAACTTAAAATAATTTTGGGCCATTATTGTGAAAAAAAAACCCCACTACGTCATGAAACCAATATCACTCTACTGGTCTATCACTGCTAGTCTACTTAATTTGTATTCTAAATAGAGCAAATTCTTATCGATATCTGTATTCATAGATAATTTTACCATCTCTGTCCTCAATTCCCCAAATTTAAAGAAACTAGTTTCACCTCTTTTTATCGATTTAACAGTTGGGTGCCCCCTATGGTCAATGGTTCCAAAGGGGCCATTGTGTAATAAAAGCATTTTTAGATGCTAAATATAATTTTGCCTAATATCATGGCATTTTAGTGCAATTCCACTAAATTAAAATAAATTTGTAAATGGTGTGGATATTGACACCATAAACCTTATTAGTAGGTAGTACACCCATGTCTAAAATTTTAAAAATAAATATTACTATAAGCACCCACCATAATACCAATAATACCCTCATTGAATAAATATATTTATTTTAATACATATTATTTATAAACACTCTTAAATTATTATCACTCCCAATATATATATATATATCATATTATATTTGGAATAAAATCCTCTTTTAATGATGGTCCAATTTACTTTTGGAAATATCTCGAATGTAGAAGCCTTATAAAAGGGGATATGTGGAACCATATATGGGGTCAAAAGGTTTTCAATATGAAATTCTTTTATTTATACTGCTATCTTATTATTAATATCTATGGCTAACTAAAAAAAAAAAAAATTGTTGATATCTACAAAATTTGTTTATTGATAGAGTTCATAACTATACATTAAAAAAAAATAAAAAATGATAATCATGTAATTATGAGAAAGTTTGATACTTGAAATAAAATTAGAGTTTAATTAGGATTTATCATAAAAATTAAAGTTTATCATATGTTAGGGTTTATTTATTTATTTATTTATTTATTTTTGAAAGCTAAGTCTTTTTCTTTTTTTTTAATATAGAAATATAGTTGAAGAAATAAGTGTATATAGTATTTGGTTTATTTTTAATTAAAGTAATTTATCCTTATTGATAAATTTCTATTGAAATATTTTTATAATTAAATTTTTTAATAGAATATGAATATACCAATATTTTTATAATTAAATTTTTTAATAAAACATGAATTTACTAATAAGTTTTAGGGGTAATTACCCTAGTAGCCATCAATTCTTGCTACCACTATCAAAATGGTTACCAAATGGGGAATTGGTCTTAAACTGGCCATTTTTGGCAAATATTGTTACACTAGTGGTCATTCCATCTAATTCCATTCAATAAGTGGCATTTTTGTAAATATGAGGATGACATTAATTTATTTTATATATTTTTTGGAAATCAATTTTTTCTTTTGTTTTTTGAAACAAATAATTATATTTAGTGTGTGTATATACATATAGCACATCTCAAACATATATATTTATTTATTTTCAAATTATCTCAAATATGTTTTATATAATTTTTAGATTTAGTAGACTTAATCTTCTCAAAAAATAATATATATATATATATCTATATATTTCTTTGCAACTTATCTCAAATATGTTTTTTAGAATTTTTAGATTTGGTAGCATTAATATTCTCAAAAAAGAAAAAAAAAAGAAAAAAAATATATATATTTCTTTTCAACTTATCTCAAATATATTTTTTAGAATTTTTAGATTTTGTAATCTTAATTTTCTCAAAAAAGAAATATATATATATATGTTTGAGATATGCTATATGTATATACATATACTAAATATAATTATTTGTTTCAAAAAACAAAAGAAAAAATTGATTTCCAAAAAATATATAAAATAAATTAATGTCATCCTCATATTTACAAAAATGTCACTTATTGGATGGAATTGGATGAAAATTGATGGAATTGGATGGAATGACCACTAGTGTAATAATGTTTGCCAAAAATGGCCAGTTTAAGATCAATTCCCCATTTAGGGTGCGTTTGGTACGCAGATGGGACAGGACAAGGTGGGACGGGACGGGACAGGACATGACAGGACATGACAGGACATGACAAGTTGTTATGTATTGTGTTTGGAAGGTCTGGGACAGAACTGTTAACTGTACTGTTATGCGTTTGGTATGACTATGACTAGGACTAGGGATGACAATTAGACCCAGACCCGCGAGACCCGACCCGGACCCGACCCGCGTGGGTGGGGTCTGGTCCAAAATATTAGACCCGATTCGGGTCCGGGTCGGGTCCGGGTCTGGGTCTGGGTCTATATATCCGGACCCGGACCCGTAGACCCGAATAATGAGTTTTTTAAAAAAAATATATAAAAAATTGAAGAATTTGAAATTGAAATTGAATGCAAATAATAATATTTCCCTTTTATGTCCTATATTTATTAATTTTTTTTATTTAGTTATTTATATATTTAAGTGTATATATATATTTTTTAATATATATATATATTTTTTGGTTCATGGGTCCACGGGTCCGCGGGTCCAGACCCGGACCCGCGAATTTTCATGGGTCCTCGGTCGGGTCTGGGTCTTCCTAAGACCCACGGGTCCGAACCCAAACCCGAACCCTAACCCGAATTTTTTCATGGGTCTGGGTCCGATTTTTTTTGTCGGGTCCGGGTCTGGGTCCAGTAGGACCCGACCCGAACCCGACCCATTGCCATCCCTAACTAGGACAGGACAAGACAAGAGGTTCAAATGACTAGAGTCCCCCTCTTATATATACTATAACTCTTATATATACTATAATTATAATATATATTGTAATATATAATGATATTATAATATATATTATTATGTATAATTATTATATATTATAATATATATTAATATATTAATATATTAATAATATGTATTATTATATATAATAATATATTATATATTATTGTATATGATAATAAAATATTATATATTATATAATATATACGTAATAATATATATGTTAATTATTATATTTTTATATATAATATATATATATATTAAAATAATATATATCATGATATATTAATATAGGCTATAATATTATATATATTTATATATTATATATTATAATTTATTATATATTTTTATATAATATATTATATTATTTTAGTATATATAATAATATATAATATATAAATATATATAATATTATAATCTATATTATTATGATATTATATATATAATATTATGATCTTTATTACAATAATATATTATACTATTATATTATTGTTATTATATATAATGATATATAATATCTACCACTCGACTGAAAAGCATATGCTGTCCAGTTATGGCCCAGAATTTTATTTAACCTTTTTTCTACCTAGGCCCACTGGGCCCCCCCAGGGTGACTCACCACCGGGGGCCTCCACCAAGCCACGTGGACATCCACATTTTTAATGGCAAGGCTTCTGCGGTCGGCAGGCTCGAACTCGGGACTCCCAAGTCGAACCAAGGCTCTGATACCACTCGACTGAAAAGCATATGCTGTCCAGTTATGGCCCAGAATTTTATTTAACCTTTTTTCTCATGTCAGATAGCAGGTAACCCCATCTGGTAACATGTGTTCAGTGTTTTTCCCCAAAGGCGCCTATCCGTCGGCATAACAGGGTACTTCACAGAGAAACGCCATGAAAACAGGTGAGGCCCTTAAAGCCATTAGAACCAAAATCCATTTCTGATGTGCAGGATCCTTAACTAAAGGCAAGCACAGAGCATACTCGGATCATTACAGACTATATCTCATCTCTTGATTATTTAGAGAAAGAAAAGAAAACTTAGAAAGCCATAGAAATTACAAAACACTCTTGAAAATTTTTATATATCTGAAACTGCCTTCTTACAGACTGGGAGGTGCCTCTTATATAGAGGAGAGGACCAGAAAACAAACAAAAAGAAAACAGAGGCAAAACAGAGTCGTGCCTAACAGGTGGCAGACAGGATAAGCATGAATTCGGTGTGAGTGCCGAATTACTATTACAAAGTTCAAAGTAAAAGTAAAACACTCATTTTTCACAAAGGGAAAGCATAAGTAAAACTTTTATCATTAAAGTGAGTCACGAGCTTTGAGGCGGGAATCACGGGTTATGGGCTGCTCAGATTGCATGGTTGGTGCTTTTCATCGTCAGAGTCATCGGCTCCACATATGAGACAGGGCCACTGACTGTAGACAAAAGGATCTTGGGAGTCTATCATGTGGCTTTGGAAGGAGTGGGGATCTTCAGGATCACCATGCAAGCGAGGGACGTCAGGGATGATGTAATACTCGTCTGAAAAATCATTATTGACATTGCACAGAAAATTGAGCAGGGATCTCTGAATAGTCTTTGGATACCATTCTGGGTAGTCATAAGTGGTATGCCACTCATAACTGACGTTGGTGGTCCATAACAACCTTTTGTGGGGGTTGTATCTGTATGGACGATGGAGTATCCATATACACTGGACTGCTTCAGCTTCTTTTTTGTTGAGTTTCCAGAGATTGTAATTTCCCATGAGATTGATTATGTCACGCTTCCAAATGTCAAGGGGATTGAACCATTGAAGGAATTTCCAGAGCAGGGAGTTTGTCATGGTGGCGTCATGAAGGTAGCCTGACATAGCCTGTAACGGAAAAACGAAAGCAAAATGATGTAAAACTGAGAAACACCATAGGTACCATAGAAGGTCTGGAGAGAAGTAGTAAAATGGAGGCATGATGAATGGGTCGAGGAATGGTCTGTTGGGGTTGGTAAGATCACATCGAACACCTTGGGCTCTTATCCTGTTGAGGTAGATGGGGAGGTATGCTCTTGCGAAATTCATGATTTGGTCAAGAGAGGGTGTCTGGCCATGAGGGACGGTGGATTGAAGTTCGGGTGGAAAATCTCCTGTTGGGGGAGGTGATGGAGCAGAAGATGAGGCTGAGGTCAGCATGTAGACAAGAGGTATTTTTTGGTAGACCTGGGTAGGAGGTAGTATGTGAGACAGTAGATGTACTGTGGGAGGACGAGAAAGCATATCAGCAATTATGTTGTGGTTTCCTTTCACGTGCTAAACAGTAAAATCATATCGGGCAAACCAATCTTTGAGCCTGAGAAGTTGTGGATTGGGAGGAATCTTGTTTCGAAACTCGAGGACTTTAGGAAAAGAAGAGTTGTCCATTTCAACAATAAAGTTCTATGTTCTCAAATGGAAATCAAACTTTTGGATGCCGTATTTGACTGCTATGATCTCTTTGTAGACAGTATGATAATGGGTTTGGGATTCTTTGAACTGTCCACTAGCATGACCACAATAGGAACGATGACCATTTTTGTCTTCAAGGAGGATGGCCCCCCAGTGGGTATCACTAGCATCTGTTTGGATGATGAGCTGGCCATCAGAAGGAATGGTGAGGGCTGGAGGAGATTGTGATATCTTCTTCAGCTCAGCAACAGCTTTGGTATGGAATGAGGTCCATGAAGGAGGGTTCTTTTTTAGCATCTGGGAAAGGATAGTGGTATGGTGGCTGACCTTGGGGATGAAATCTCTGATAAAGTTTACAATACCAAGGAACTGTTGGACTTGTTTAGCAGAGAAATGAGAATCTGGGAACTCTAAAAGTTGTGTGGCAATGTGGGAACCTGGGCTGTATTTGCCTTTGGAAATTTGCATGCCAAGGAATTCAATCTGGGGTGTACCAAGAGAGCTTTTGTTATCTGATAGCATGATGCCATGTTGGTCAATCAAAGAATGGAACTGGGTGAGGAGTTGGGAATGAGAGTGTTCATCTGGAGAAAAAAGGAGAATATCATCAATGTATATGAGGGCTGAGTGGAGTAGAGGATGGAATATTCTGGTAACAGCCTTTTGGAAAAGGGATGGGGCTGTTTTCAGGCCGAAAGGTAGGACTTTCCATTGATACTGTGCATTCGGGATGCAGAATGCGGTTTTGTATCTATCTTCAGGATGGATGCCAATTTGCCAAAATGCACCTTTGAGATCAAATTTGGAGAAAATGGTTGCATTTGAAAGCTGAGTGAACAAAGTGCTTGTTTTTGGAACAGGAAATTTGTCATCACGTAAGAAGAGGTTGAGAGGTTTGTAGTCAATGACGAGTCTCTTCTTTCCTCTTTTTAATTCGGACCTTTTTTCTACATAAAAGGCTTGGCAGGCCCACGGAGAGGAAGTGGGCTCTATGAGGCCTTGTTGTAGCAGATCAGCACATTCAGCTTGGGCTAATTTTAGGTCTGAAGGAGACATGCCAGAGTGGCAAGCTTTGGTGGGGTTGACGTCTTCATTGAGCTTGAAAGGAAGCTGTATGAAGAATGTAGGGTTCCGCCACAAAGGGTTAGGGTGAGTGAAGGAAGAATGGCTAGCTACGCAGAAACGTAGTAGCTTCTTCTGGATTTCCTGGAAAGTAGGATGGATTTCTGACAGAGGAAAAATCTTTGGAAGGAACGTAAAAGATTTAAAATCTTGCTTATAAGCGATTCCTTCAGGAAGTATGCGGAGAGATCTGCATTTGCTGTAGACATCCCATCCAATAAGAATATCCTTATCTGGGAGTGGAGTGCCAATGATACGTACCCAGTGAATGAAAGATGGGAACAGTTTGATACCAATCTTGTGTTTTGATATCAGGTGAGTAGCAAAAATCTTTCCGTCAGCAGCTCTGAAATGCTGTATATGGGGTGTCCATGCATGAGGTGGAAGGACTTTTGGGTTCATCATGGTGGTGTGAGAACCGGTGTCAAAATAGGCAATGACATTGATGAGTTTGGAGTATTTTGTTTCAAGGATCTGGATGTTTGCCTGTGGGCTGGGTGGTTCAAAAGGTTTCTGATTGGGCTGTTTTGTTACTTGGGCTTGAAAAACATCTGGGGTGTCTTCAGAGGTTGATGAATAGTAATGATCAGGCTCTGATTCTGAAGTTGGAGTATCCGTGTCTTGAACAACGAAAACTGTGTCTGTTGTAACTTCGTCTTGTTCAGAGAAAACAGATTCGATGTTAGCATCAGAAGGAATTGAATCTGCTAGTTGGGCTATTTGATAGACTAGCTTAGCAGATTTGGCCTTTTTGTTGGGGCACTGTCTGGCATAGTGGCCCATTTGGCCACAAATGAAACACTTGGTGGACTTGTTTCTTCCTCTTCTGGCCTTTCGTCGGAAGGACTTGAACTTATTGAAGTTCTTTGTCTTTGACTTGAAGCGGCGATTGGAGGATTTGAAGTGATGCTTCTTTTTGGTCTTGCAATGGCATTGGTCAGTAGCTTTGCATTTGATCTGAAGGGAAGGTTGTTTACATTGAGACTCATATTTCTTTCCTTCTCTGATCATTTTGGAAAATACCTTTTGGGTTGCACAAAGCTTTTCAAGAGCACTGAGGGTGAACATATGAATTTCACCTAAAGTGATATCTGGAATTGCTCTGCCTGTGGACTCGATCTTTCTGTGGAGTTCATCTTGGAGCTCAGTAGGAAGCGAATTGATATAGACATGACTGAGACTGGGATCATTGATACCACCAAGAACATGGTATCGTCCTGACATTCGGGAATAATGGAATTGGATGTCTTTCTTTTTTAGAGAACAGCACTTCATTTCGAAGAATTCTTGTTTGGTTTGAGTGTTGAAGTGGATGGGATCACCGAGAAATTCTCTGAAAATGTATCCCATGGCTTGGGAAGCTGATTCAGTTCGGACGAACTGAAGTTGTCTATATTCACCGAGAGCTTGGTACCAATCTCTTAACGAACCAGTGAATCTCGAGACAAATTCACGAAGAGCTGTTTCAAGATCATAATCTGGTTTAGACAATTGGAGGTCAAGCCAAGCACTCATTTCAGAAATTCTTTTTCTCCAAGTGTCTGGAGAAGTATCATCAAGAGTGAACCATGGACCGTTAGTAGGTCTGGCTGGTAGTGGTTGTCCTGGAGGAGGAAGGTTTTCAGCAGGTTCTTCAACATATGGAGCATTCGAAGCTTCATCAGGAGACTCGTATGCACGAGTAGAGGGTTGAGGGTCAGTTGTTCTGAAAGCCATGAATGTAGGATGAAGGGTGTCTGTATGGTCTGGAGGTGAACTAGTGTCATCCGAATACTGAGTAGATTGAAGAGAATGAACATCAGAATCTTCATCTGAATGGAAATATTTGTGTCTGGAAGCAAAGAGGACAGGGTCGTAAGATTCAGACAACGGTTGTTTGCCTTCTCTGGATGAAGATGGAATATTCTTTGTTTGTGATGATTGTAAAGATGTCAATGGAGGGTATTTTTTGAATAGTTCACCAGTGGATTTGAAGAACTGGGCATCATTTGAGGGTGAAGGAGAATAAGGCGGAGAGGTAGATATAATAATCTATATTATTATGATATATATTATATATATAATATATATATTATAATATATATATAATAGTATAAATTATTATTATTAAACATGTTTATAATTTTTTTGAAAATTTAAAGGGTAAAATAGTCTTTTTGTTCTTGTCCCATGTCATGGGACAACCTTGTCCTAGGGTTTTGGGTGGGACAAAATTTGGTGGTTTTTGTCCCACCTTGTCCCGTCTCGTCCCATGCCAATAGCGCGCCAAACATGGGACAATAAAAAGTTGTCCCGTCTTGTCCCGTCCTGTCCCGCGTACCAAACGCACCCTTAGTGACCATTTTAATAGAGGTGGCAAGGGTTGATGGCTACTAGGATAATTACCTCTGAGTTTTATATCGTCCGACACCCTTTGTAAATACAGTAGAGTTATAAAACTTAATATAATTTTGGCCCATTAATGTGAAAAACCCTCAGCTGAGCCATAAAACCACCATCACCTCTGGTCTACCCAATCCGCCTCCAAAACCAAACACAACCGCCACCGTCAGATTTCATTGTGCTATCAAACGTTCCTGGGGATTTTGCAGCCATCGTGAAAATCAAAGAGGTTCTTTGTATTTGTTTATAGTTGAATCGGCTGCATTTTTATTTATGTCTCCATTTTCTCTTCTCTGTAGCACATCCACACTCATATAAACTTTGTTGTAATAAAACGAATGAAAGTGATGTATGGAAGTCTACTTCTTGTTTCTAAATAAATACTTGATCACTCTTTTTAAGTTGAGTTTCTTGAAGTTTCATTTTTGATCGAATTCCGTGGAGAAAGATAATATGGATTCTTGGTTAAAATTTGTATGTGATGTGTGTGCCGGTGAATCAATTAACGTAAAAATTATCTGGAAAAAAAATGTACATATATTGAGTGGTTGTTGATTTGCATGGTAACATGGGTGATTAGAGATTGCCTATAAAGTGTTTGACAAAATGCCCAAGTGCAATGTATGATAAATGTTTGATAAAAAAGCAGAAAAGTGATTGACCATTGGGCTCATGTGAATTGTGAATTGTGATTGATGATCATGAACTTGCTAACTTGTTAATTAATTAATTTATTAGAAAAGATAATTGATGAACGTGAAATATAAGTCAAGAGAGCTTAAAGGCATTGTCTCACACAGGTACTGCAAACAGAGCAGGAGGGAGATTAGATAAAGATGAACAAGAAAGAGATATTCAAGCTCGCAAAGGGTTTCAGGGGAAGAGCTAAAAACTGCATAAGAATAGCAAGAGAGAGAGTGGAGAAGGCACTGCAATATTCCTACAGAGACAGACGCAACAAGAAGCGAGACATGCGCGGCCTTTGGATCCAACGCATCAATGCTGGCACTCGCCAACATGGCGTTAGTTTTTCTTTTTTCTTCCATATATTTCTTTTCTTGCTTTCTCATATATTTATTTTTTTATCTTGTTTCTGCTATCCATATTTATATCATTGTGAAAGATCTGTATAGGGTTGTGTTTCACATTATTGTGAAGAATTTTATCCCTCTTCATATTTTCTTGAACTCATTTGAAACCCATTATGTTGGCATTGTTGGTTGTGTTTAATTATAATGTTTTGACTCATTTCTCAAATTCAAATTTTTTCTTTCACTAAAATATCTGATTCTTAGCTTACTTAAATCAAATTAAATATACAGGAGACTAGGAGTAATTGAATAAATGATATCCTTAATCATTGTACACTATCCTTTAAAAAAAATTAAGAAAATCTTCTACGTGCTCTTCTCCAGTTTCCCTTGTTTTAACTTACTGTGCCACTTTTTCTCATTTAATGGCCTTGTTTAAATCCTGTATGGCAGAAAGTTCAATTATTTTGAAAGCTATAGCATAAGCCCTCTAATTTATAGAAGGGACTTTATTTCTATCAGCTTCGGTGGTATATTTTGATGGTGTGGCTTTTAGTGAATTAAGTAGAGCTAAACATGTATTCATTTTGGGTCTGTAAAGGGGCTAACAACGTAACATATTCTTTAGTTAGGGGTTTATGAGTTATGCAACTTAAGGTTCTTAGTTAGGCCTGCTGGCAATATTGTTTTGGAGGTTTAATCTGTAGTAGTTGTTAGGAGACAAGTTATAATTGGATATGGTGTTAACTGAGAGGATTTTAGCTTTTAGGGTGAATAGGTCTTCTACAGTGATTTTTTGGGAAGGGTATTGAACGAGGGTGGATCTTTTAAGGCAGCATAATGTTTCTTTTTTGTTGTAGGACAAACACAATGTTCAGTTTTTGCAGAGTGTTTGGATTTGTTGGAAGTTGTTATGGGAGATGTGATAAAATCACAAATTGCTGGATTCAAAAATTTCATGCTTTTCTCATGGTATACCATTCAGAGTGGAGGAAATGTGAGAGTTACATTTGTCTTACAGTATACAACACGAGAAATGTGAGTCTTTCATGGGATTGAAACATTGCATATAAACTGTCTTTTTTAGGAGTCTTTGTTCTTCCTTGGAGAGCTTGTTTTTCCTTTTCTCCACGTTCTTTGTAATTTTGATGGTCCTTTACATTGTTAGCATGGATATACCATTAGAGGTTGGGCTCTTTCTTCACATGCTGTATATTCAGCTTTACTCTCTTCTGTTAATTTTGGTGACTACCTGCTGCATTTAAGACATTTTACTTTTATTCCATTTCATGCTTTCTCAAAAGTTAAATTCCTAATTGATTGAGTACAAATTCTCTATGCATTTTTTTTTCAATTAATTCTCTTTTATATTTTGGACATGTTCTTATATCCTCCATTTGACTGTTGTTACATTTCTAGATGTGTTTATGTTTCTGCAGTCCCATCAAAAATGATAGTTTGGACATGCTCTTATACCCTTTCTATAGGATGTCCTGGTTTTAGGTAGAGTCAAATTGATTAATGGCAAATTTTCTTGAAGAGAAAGATCTCTTTCTTCTTTTCATTGCTCTTTTAACATATCTTTTGATTTTCTGCAACTTGCTTGATAGTTCCTGCAGTTAGTACCAGGTACCAGTTTTGTGCTATCACATACATCTTTGTTGCACAGAATTTTTGTCCATGCTGAATTTGCAGCATAGGATATCCTTTGGCAGTTTGGCCTCTATTTTTTTTTTTTTCAAGAGAGATTAGTGCGACAATGATAATAAGTTTTGTTTGTTAATATCAAAAAGGTTTTAGGTCATTATGAGTTGTACAGTCATCGTGATATTATTTGGTTGTTATTGATGATACATCTTTGGCTTTTATTATATGTGAACCACCTGGGCCTATATTCAGGAGATAGGCACTGATTCTGAATATATAATTATTTTTCTCCTTCCCCCAAACAATTGGTAGGAATTTGCCTGGTTAACTTGGTAGAATGAGCCCAAGAAATTTGGAAGATTATCAACTATAAATATCCTTCAAGCCTTTGTGGGACACTTTATTCAGAAAGCTGTACTAATGTAGATGAGATTCTAGACTTGAGTAAAAATGCTATCAAGTTGTCGGGTCAAATTCTTGGTGGTTACGGCTATAGGGGTCTAGTGTTATGATAAGTTTGTTGAGTTTCTTGTTTTTAAACTGCTTTCTGATCTATCCATGCACAACAAGGCTGTCTTCTCTAATGTAACTTATATGTTTAAGATGAAGAACTGACTTTATGGTTTCTCTTTGTTGTGCATCTTATTTGTTTATCAGGTAAATTATGGTAACTTTATGCATGGGCTGAAGAAGGAGAACATCCAACTGGATAGGAAGGTGCTGTCAGAACTATCAATGCATGAACCTTATAGTTTCAAGTCCCTTGTTGACATCTCACGCAATGCCTTTCCTGGAAACAAAAATATCGTCCATCCTCCCAGAAAGGCAAACATATCGATCAATGCGTAATCAGCTATTTTAAAGGTTACTTTCCCTTCCATGTTTAGTGACTTATACTGCTTTTTGGTCTTAAACAGAACATTAGTACAAGATCTGTTAGTTATTTATTGGATCATTTGCTTATAATATAAGCGAAGTATTGAGACCTTAGTTTCATTTATATATCTTCATTTTTTGTCACCTGACTTGATTTACCAGTCTCATGGCATCACTGTTGGGGTGTTATTTGATGTGATCAGACATTGTTGTGGTTGAATTTAGAATGATCATTTCAATGGAAATCTAATTTTAAGGTTAAAAGGATAACTGGATTTTCTGGCAGGAGATTGCATGACAAGGTTCAGTTGAGTTTTAATTGGTAGGACTGGTGGTTCTTGAAAATATTTTCTTCCCCAACCGAAGTAGAGAACTGAGAACTCTAATTTGTTTCAATCGGAAGAATAAAAATGGTATTCAGATAAATTCTGTATTTTGTAAAAATGTAAAAAAAGAGATGGTCACGTTTTGGATAGAAGCAAAGATTATGCTAGAGAGAAAATAAATAAGATTGCGAAATAAAATTAGAAAATTTATTCCAGTAGCCGGCTTGCAATTTTGATGTGCAGTAATTTTGGTTTAGTTTTACTATTTTTGAAAGCTTTGCTTTTACTTTTTAAGCAGGGTATGTTATTTTTATAATTTGTAAACATATTTAACAATATTAATTAGTTGTAACTACTCCCATTATTATTTTTGTTGGGTTGGGTACGTCTCCTCCAGAGGTTCTTCTTTCTAAACCAAGCACATATGTAACCCAACAGCAACATCGATTAATCAAAATTTTCACTACCTATTACAGTTTTATATGATTCTTTGCTCTCAAGATTTGTAACTATTGGAATATTTCAAGATAATGTTACAGAATAAAAAATATAAATTGCAATTAAATATAACACATCAGTCACCAGAAGGGAGGAAACAAGAAAGAACATGTCGCAAGTGGTCCATCCGGCCTGTGGCTCGTCTCCTCTGCATTCTAAATCCAAGGCTGCATGAATCTATCTTCCATTGGAATTTGTTGGAAATAAGTAGATAACTATAAATTTCACAGCAATAATGATAACCCCATATTCCCATCCAACTCTATCGCACTACACTTCTGGATCTTGGTTTAGTCAGTGCCTCAATAAATCTGTACATCCACCGATCTAGCAATCCTGTTGAGGCAACAGCAAAGATGAAATTCGAATAGATGAAAGTTAATCATGAAAGGGTTCAAAAGTTAATCATGAACGGGAGAATTTAGCAGGTGATATGTGTAGAAACTATAAAGAGTAAGCCAATTAGTTTTTCTCAACGCGTGAATTCTTATCTAGAGAACCATAAAAACAGAAACTAAAACAGCCATGAGCAAATTCTAGTTAAGACAGAATTTCTTTCCCATCAAAATTTACCACCAATGAAAATCAGCAAAATGTGGAATACTTCATGGTAAATTATAAATAGTCCATGAATGACAATCAGAAACAAACCTGTTAAAGCAAATGTACCGCCTAATACTGCACAAAGCCGAGTGATGAAATGGAGAAAACTGCGGCGCTCTTCTTTGATTGTCACAGTGATAGGTGATAGATCATACAAAAAGTATACAGCTGATAAAATGACAGAAAAAAAGGATGGTTATCAATACAAAGAAGCAAGAAAAAGGGATATAAGATTTAGTATTCTCAACACAGATCAGGCTGCCAACCAACCTGGCCATGTCCTGTCAAACTCGTTCATTGGGGAAAAATATTCTGTTACAGAGAATTGATTTGTTGGCAAAACTTCTTTTGAGATATATCTGTATTCAGTAGGAACAATCTGCAAAATTATACAAAGAAAAATTAAAAATGAATCATTACAAAAAGGCTATATCGAACAATAGAAACCCCAAAATAAGACCAACACAAGTTCCAACGTTCAATGGAATACAGCCACAAGTAACTTCAGATGCCATCATTTCAGGATTCCAGTAAAAACTCTTTTGCATACTCTCCTTGACAATTATATTGACGCTTAATATTCCACTACCAACATCTTTTACTAAGAATTGATGCCTTAATATAAAATGGGAAGCAATATAACAGTTCATGGGTTAATTAAGAGGAAGCAAGTAGCCAGACCTTTATGTAATATTTAAATGTTCCACTTGTCTTGTGCAGCATCCGAACTGTCTCATCTAGTGGATTATGAATTCCTGGATATTCAGGCCCAAATGATAGATCATGAATGACATGACTTACATTTACATGTGTTGAACTCCCAAAAATCTGCAACAGAACAAAAAAAAAGGATGAAGATATTTTATATGGCATGTACTAAAAATGTCGATATAGGGTGCAATTCAACATTTGCTTACTTAGATAATCATAAGACAGAACAAAAATTAAGAGAATTTGTGCCCATTATTAACTTCCCTAGACATGCAAAATATGATAATAGATCCTATTGTTAATCATTAATAAAGAGAATACAGATCCATTGGTGAGAGGAGAACAAAATGAATATTTTCTGACAATACACTTTCTAAAAAGACATCCAATAAATATAAAGCTGATCTAGCACATGCATTTTGTAATAAGATCCAAGAAACTGACAATAGAAAACACTTTAAGAATAATCCACTGCATCTCTTCAATTTTGATAAAACGTTTTAGCCCCAAAGATTTCTTAATGTCATCTTTTTCTCATGTTTTGCCAGGGTGCATATATCTGGGAAACATAAAAGAAATGTGCCACATTCCCCTAACAATTTTTTTTTTGAAGCTCCTAACAAAACTTTAGTAATACAAAAATATGACTTAAATCTTACCTATATGTCTCACCATAGATGTATGCAAAACTAAACCACAAAAAATGAGATTTAAGTATACATCAACTAGTCATATACATCAGTGTGACTTTCTCGAAGATTGGGGACATACTGAGGATGTGAAGCTGCTAACAACAACATTCTTTTTTACAATTTGAAGCAAATTTTCTGATTTGATTTAAAAAATAAAAAAATAAATAAGACCAAAATCTGAAGCTTTTTAGCAAGTAAAAATGAACATAGAATAGAAAAAATAGCAAAAGGTTGTCATTTAGTAAAAAAGATAATGAAAAAGCCCTAGCAAGTAAAGTGACAATCTAATAAATAAACAAATCAGGTTCTGTCTAGTTGGATATGGTAAACATAGCTAAAAGGCACCAAGAAACATTCAAAGAAGGGCAGGTTTGGAACCTGCATATGATCACTTATGTTGAGAAGTATAATTTGAAAATCTTTTGATTTTAGGGCTTCTATCAGGTGGAGACAAGATTTTAGCAATTATTGCTTGAATAAATGATGACGAGCATGCAAAGGGGTTAATGAGGAGATAAAGAGAAGCAATCACAAGTTTAAGGCACTCTTAAATACTCAAAAAGAACTCAAGTTCTTAAGAAAACTGAATCCATACAGAAACCTGCTCGTGATCATTGGAATTAAACAGTGAGTGGTTGTGGCTGTAAGGAGAAGGGTTAGACTATGCCTTTGCTGCAACCAAGAAACATACCTACGGTTGGTATTTGTAGCATAACCTGAGTATAGGCATGCAAAGGGAGAATCACTTCCTACGATATAGATGCATGATTAGCTCCCCATGCGGAGTTAACTCTGCACATTTCATATGACTGAAAAATAACTACACAATTTTCTTGAGTAGAACTGCTCTGATATAATGCAAAATTATTGGACATAATAGAGATAATATTAATCTTAATTATGTTCACTTTTCCATGATGGCATATTATTTCCATTTTTTCTTCATTATTTTGTTTTCCAAATAAAATTACATCACATCATTTGCTCAAGTTTAATTTATCTACCCATATTTTGCTAATCTATCTTGAACTTCTGCATAGTGATATAAACATCAAAAGACTTGAGGACAGTGTTCTGATAGGGGGAATGCTAAAAGATCAAATTTTTTTACCACGAAAATTAGATCATTGCTGAGTTTCAATAACGCCATTCATATTTGAACCTCAAAGTTACTTATGGCATTTCATGATTATACTTCTACAACTGAAACAGTAGAAACTCTTCATTAAGATAACCAAAACATTGGACACCCTAAAATTCCCTGAATAAATGTATATATGTTCAAAAGTCAACCCATATAAAAAACAAGTACTTATACAAATATAGTCCACAGAGCCGACATCTGCACTAACATGTAGTTGAAGGTCATGCCAATTCTTTGTATTTATCCATATAACACATGAAACTATATGACAGCAGATGGAAAAAGGAAAATAAAAAATAAAAAATAAGCTACTAACCATTTGAGCAACATAAATATTTAACCCATGAACTGATATATGGAAATTTCCAGCAACTCTTTGGACATCTAAAACCCCATAAACCTGCATAAAGCGTTCAGCATAGACATTAGTTTTATTTTTCATTTCCTTCTAACTTGATAAAAGTTAACTGACTAATTAACAGTATTAATGATCAATGAAACTCTCTAACAGGATATACCCGGCATCCTTCGCCATCTGCCAATGCTTTCTTCACCTTCTTAATCATATCTTCAGCAGCTTGATCAAAACCAAGCGCATTAAGCTTTTCATGGGAGTCATCATGATGCTCCTTATTATCATCTGGTCAAAGTATTTTATGAGATATTAATCAATATTATACACAAAATATGCCTTACATAAATATTAAAAAACCTTAAACCAAACCAGAAACAGTACTGATTTGATGGAGCAATGATAACACAACACAGCATAATAAAAGTAACCTATACTAGCATAAACATTTATGATTCAATAAAATCAGTAAATCACCACATGGATATCACCTATATCCTTCTTCAATTTTGCACTCACAGTTATGCATTATTATATCTTTTCAATGAAAGTCTGGTCCAAATGAACAATACTTAGCAAACAAAAATGATGCCATGTCCATTATGGGCATAATATCTCTACTTATTTAATATTTATTTTTTGTGACAGATATTCTACGGTAAAATAAAGCAAAAGAAACCAGAAGACTGTGATAGAGTTGATATATTTACACATATATATAATGTACTGGAAACATTAAAATAGTAGTTGTATGTGTTTTCATTTTCTGGAGATTTGGTATTGTTCTATTGGCTTGTTATTCTATTTGTTTTAGATCTTGGACCAGTGCAATTGCATTGCATTGCTCTGTTTTTCTGGTTTAGTTTTCCTCTGTTTTACATTTTACATGGTAAATAAATGCATACACATTTGTATGTATGTATGTACCATGTAAAATGTAAAACAGAGGAAAACTAAACCAGAAAAACAGAGCAATGCAATGCAATTGCAATATATATATAGGGTACCAAAACACAGTATAATAAATTTCCTTCAAACCAAAATATTAAATATATAGGGTACCGAAGGCCATACCATGCTTATGTTCATGTTCCTTTTCGACGAGATCAGACAAATATTCAGTGCCAATTATATGGCCATAAGTATTCAAGCGAAGCTGCAAAAAAGTTTAGTCTGGTTAGCGAGAGAACAAAGAAAGTACAGAGAGAGAGATAGAGAGAGGGTAGTAACTGTATACTCATCCAGGTAACAAACTAATCAAAGAGAAATAAAAATAAAAAATAAAATAAAAAAAGGCCTCCTTAAATGAATGTAAGAACTTAAATTGCTTCAAGTGCTAAAATATGATATGATGAAAATAAAGTGCCAGTCACACTCCCAAAAAATTTCACACTAAGTGGCTGTTTTTTTTTTTTTTTTTTTTTCTCATTTAAGTCATAATTCCACTTAAATCTTAATCTAAGTAATTTTAAATTGTTTTTTTATTTTACTTACGACTTAAACTAAGTTTAAAACATCTTAATTTTAAAATTCAAATTTTATAACTTATCGCTTAAGAAAAATTCTTTCATCAATAGATTGACATGAATTTCAAATTATTACCAAAATATCGTAATACTAAAAATTCCCAAATTTTCAAGAAACCCCTAACACAACCCAACCAACTTCAATAAGAGGGGGCGACGGCAGCGGCAGCCCTTGGGATGTTGACCGGAGGAGACTGACCAACCAATAGTTGTTAAAGGCACGGCGGCTGCCATGAGGTGTGCGCCTGGCCTGTCCAGACACTATTAAGGCGCTATATACTTATTTAAAAAAAAATATAGAGTAAGTTCACCAATGGCAACTTCTTCAAGGGCTTCACAATCCAACAAAGAGGATGATGATTTTGATGAATGAAGATGCATTGATGATGGTGTGAGCTTGGTGTTGTATGAGTTGGGGATAGCTAGAGCCTAGAGCCTAGAAACTAATTAGAACATCTTTGTTTGTTTTTTTTATTTTTTATTTTTAAATGTGTTTGCTACTTTGAGTCTTTGTTGTTATATGCTGATGTCATGTTAATTGCTTTATGAATTGTGGTGTGTTATTGACAGTTTCTAAACCTTACATTTTGCCAAGGAACTTGGAATTTATAGGATAAATTAGGTTAATACAATTTTTATGAATTATTCCCATTGGGAAGTTCATAAAAAGCTATTAGGCACCTTTAAAAAAAAAAAAAAAAGGTGTCTTGCTTCAATCAGGCTCATGCCCCACCATGCGCCTAGGCTCCCCAAGGTACCTTTGCGCCTTGGCCTTTAAAAACTATGATTGCACATGTACTATGTACATACTCCTAACTTATGTTGTCATCTTTGCATCTCAATTATTCCATGTATTATGTAAGGAGAGGATAATTAGAAGTTTTGTTTCCAAGAAAGAAAAGAGTTAGCAAAATCTGCATATTCTATTTTGTTAGAATAGAGTGATTTATGAACAAGAGTCAAGGAAAATTTAGTCATTTAAGATGACATGCAAGAAAATATTGCATTTTTCCCTTATAGAGTTCTTATAATACATTAATATGATAGAGTAATGGATGAGTTCTCTCTAAAAGCCAGTATTTTATATCTTTTTTAAACAGAACCAAAAAATGAGATGCTCCTAGCTTATAAATTTTCAAAAAACAATACTATTAAAAGTCATAAGAGAAATTAAAATAAGAAATTAAAGGTAAGAAAATTATGTTATCAAGAAAGAAATTGTCTTACTTTCCATATGTTTGTATCAAGATCCACTTCATGCTTGCCTGACATGTCAATAGCATCAACGCTCAACACTGAAAAAAGATGAGGAAAGAAGGTTAGCATTCAGAATGTCATTTTTCAAAATTATCAAAGATAAGAGGAGCGAAGAATTCGGAATGCAAACTGATACTTATAAAAAGAAGAAAAAGTGATATGCTAACCATCACATGGTAGAGAAGGAAATGTCATGTTTATGTGAATTGGAAGAGTTTCTCCACGTTTCAAGTCTACAGACATCTGCACAACACATGCTTGTCTGTCAATTGGCACCTTCTTAGGTTGGACATAAAGGAAAAAATTTACTAGTTCATTAAGTGGAAGAAAATTTATAGCATCATTAGTTCAGTTTACTTTCATCTTCTACAAGTTGCAGAAATGCTAAAAGCAATACAGTAGAACCAATAGGACTATATCAACTTTTATCCCCCAAATCCCGGGTACATTAATTTTTTTATTCTTTTTTCAAGCTCTAGGACTCTCGCGTCTCTGTATGATCTATTTCAATATAATATCCACTTATACCATAAGGATATTTCTGACACAGGAAACTTTAAAATCCTAATGCATCCATATTGGTTACAAATGCATCAGAATACTTCAGAAGTTGGAAAAAAATAAAAAATAAATAAAACAATCATGTTCAGATTCTTTGTAGACACAGGACACAGCAATAGTCAACATTTATTGTTTTCTCATAAAAATTTAATTAAATTAATTATTCGTACAGATATATTTGATGCAAAGACAAGGATATTAAAACTCTATTAAGGAGAGACAAAGAAGAGACAGAAAAAGGTCACTCAAACAGAATGAGCCAAATCCAGATTAGTGTAGTTAAGTTTTCTTCCCTTGAAGCATATTTTGCAAGTATGTCCTATTCGTTCTCTTTTAGTTTTAATTCAAGCTAGTTGATAAGCAAACAATGATTCACCATTTTGACCATAGTTTATTAAGAAATTTTATTAATTTAATTTGCTTCAGAAAAAGTTTTGCAAGAATGTGATTGGTTGCTAGTACATCTTAATCTTAATTTATAAGTCATTTTATCTTGTTGCTTTAACCTCTTAAAGTTGATTTAAGATGTTTGTCTTAATCCAAAATTTTAATTTTTCTTTTATTATGCTAACAAAAAAAATTTGAATGTATGTATTAATACACCTTCCAGAAAATACATTTAAGAATTAATCAATTCACATTTTAAATAAAATGAACAACCCTCCCACCGCGCCCCCCCCCCCCCCCCCCCCCATCACACACATCAAAAGCACTAATTTTCAGATATTTTCTTTGGAAAAACAAACAATCAAATACTTATATCCAGACATTAAAATAGAATGGAAAAAAAAAAAAGTCATTGAGAAATATGTATTCAAACCTATTTAGACTATATACTTAAATTAAAACCTGTTCAAATTTTGGGACAAAATAACAAATGCAACCTTAGTCTTAATAATAAAGCTAACTAAAATCTAAAGCCGGATTAGAAAAATTCTGATTATTTGTAAATTATTCCTTAAAGCCGATTTTTTGCGGATACAAATAAATACTAACTTCCCAATACATATTTATAGTTATGAATTGTGTCCATATTCATGCTACATAGGAATATTAAAATCAACTGAAAGACAAATGGAATTCAAAGGCATACCTGATGAACCGTATACGTGGTAACATAATATCTGAGCTCATGCAAGAACAATGTTGCCATTATGACCAGACCAACAATCGAGACTACAAAGTGAAAAACGATAAATACAGAGAAAAATAATCAAGTTATCACAGCAAATCAGCCTATTAAACAAGAAAACTAAAGAATCATGTAATAAGCCGAATTATCATAGGATTATAACATGTATTATCGACAAGAACAAAATTTATTTTACAATAAATATTAAAAAAAAAAGAAAAAAAAAGAAGAAGAAGAAGAAGAAGAAGCAGAATACCAAGTGCCCCAGATTGGGTTTTCTGCAACAAGTGCTCCTCTGCGCGAGGAAATGCATCGAGGCTCCTTATAGCTTGCTTCATACCCATCCTTGTCTTCACATTAGAATTTTGAAACAACGTATCAATTAGAAATTGAAAATTTGGGTAAACATAAAATTTGTTGTAAATAATTGTATTTGCAAATTCATTCTTCAGAGGCGGGCTGTTAAATTAGCGAAATACAATTGATTTTGAAGATACCCACAAATTACATGACAAAAGTAATCGAAAAAGAACTCATTAGATTCAAGAAAATTATTGAAGAGAGAGACCGTACCTGAAGGGGTCGTCGTTGTAATAGATGACAGAAATGAGAGACAATTATGGCGTTCTAATAATATTTGTTCGATGAATTTTAAGATCCAGTGAGAACACCCTCAAGGTCTTACTGTGAACTCTCCTCTCATTTAACAAATCAAAGGTATTTCGACCATTTTTGTTATTAAAAATAACTAATAAAATTATATAATAGTTAAAAAAATATATATAAAAAATTAAAAACATTATTAGAAATTCCACAGTAAATGGAAATTAGGGAAAATTTATAGATAGTATGTGTAAAAAGAAAGAAAAAATATATATAAAAAATATTCAATAATAAATAAATAATTGGAGAATTTTGAAATATATATATGAATTCTAAAATAGACAAAAATAAATAAAATAACTAAAGATGATTTCCTCAACAAGATACAATTATTTATTAAGATGGAGGGTGGAGATCGACCTATCTATTTTTTTTAAAAAAATATTTATTGATTTTTAATTTATTAATTTAAAAAATATATATATAATCTATTTTTTTTTATTAAGAATTAGGAGCATTTTGGTTTTTTTTTTTTTTTTTTTTTTTGACAATTAAACTAGGACACTTGGTCGACAATTAAATTTGACCAAGTTTGGCTAACGGTAAGGGAATTGAGTGTCAAATAGGGGTGGGCAAAAAACCAATGAACTGAACTGAGCTGATCCAATCAGTTTTTTTCAGTTTTCTTATGATGACTGGTTCAGTTCGGTTCATTTTTAAGAAAACTGAATATTACAGTTCGGTTTCCAGTCCATTGTCTCGAACCGAAAAACCGCACTGGAATTCACCAAGAGCTATGTAAAATAAGAAGACGGAGGAAATTGACCAAGAGCTGTGTAATAAAAAGACAAAGAAAATGAAGAGGTTATTTGATGAGAGTATGAAATCATATGAAATCCATGAGTATATGGCAAGATTTATGAAAGGCCTTTATATTTATAATCTTTCATTTTAAAATCCATCTAAATTCATTCAATTTCATCACTTAAACAAAATCTACAAAATCAATGACTTTCTGAATACACCCAAATTTATTTTGACTTTTTAAAAGTGTAGACTCTTTACAAATCTGAATTGAATACACCTAGACTTTGAAAATCTTATATATTTTCAATTAAGGTGGGCGTATTCAATCTAGAATTCATTGGAGTTTGATGGATTTGTTTTAAGTGATGGATTTTGATGGAATTCACAATTCCCATAGACTTCATATAGATTTTGTTAGATTTATGTAAAGAGTTGGTTGGACTTTGTTGGACTTTTACGTAGAGTTGTATGGAATTGGATGGATTTATCTTTATATATATATATATATATATTTGCCCCTACTCAAATGTCACATTTTCACTAGTTTCATGCACATGAAACTAGTATTGTTTTACCAATGCACTAGTTACATAAACATGAAACTAGAGATAAAAAAAAAAAAAAAAAAATTAAAAAAATCACCAAACTCTTTCATTTCTTTTTTGTCTTTTTTCTCTTCGATCAATCAACAGATCCATGTTTTTTCTATTTAATGCATTGCCACTAGTTCGTGAATTTGATATATATACAGTTTTTCTATTGTCAGTTCAAATTGATAAAAAATATATCAGTTCCTTGCATATGGGCCATTGAATTTAAATGTTTTGACTTGGCTGCAGTCAAACCATTTAAATCCAATGGCCCATATGCAAGGAACTGATATATTTTTATATTAGTTCGAACTGACAATAGAAAAATTATATATATATATTATAATTGATTGCTTGTTTGATATAAAAGCGAAGAACCCAAATGAAAAAATGATTTCGATATAAAAGGGATGATGATTTTGCTTGTTAGTTTTGATTGAAGAAGAATTGAAACCAAAAAAAAAAAAAAAAAAAAAATTCATATTCGAAGAAGGTTTTGTGAGATGCAGAGACCAAGAGCTATGTGAAATAGGAAGAAATCGTATTTGATGAGAGAATGAAAAGGGATACCAAAAGCTGAGAAAATTGAGAGTTTATTTGATGTGAGAATGAAATCCATGGGCACAGGACAAGATTTGTGGAGAGCATTTTTATAAACGAAATCCATGAAATCCATGGATTTTAAATACACCCAACTTTGTTTGGACTTCCTAAAAGTCTAAATTGAATACACCTAGTGATGCAGCAGTAGCTAAGGCAATGGAACACATGGAGTGGGTGACAAATTCGTATTTGGGTCGCGTGGACCAACCAAATCCGGGCTGAACTTCGTGGACCTCTACAGAGGGCATATGAGGTCGGATCGTCTATTATAATATATTTTCGGAAAGCCGAAGATGAGGCCTACAGATGTTATGAAGACTCCGTCCTCAATAACATATCAAAAAAGGCCCAAATTCGGCCATCTATCTTGTTGCGCGAAGACATGAGCTGCATGAGAGCTGGACGAGCTGGGGGAGCTGAACTTTGTGGACATCTACAGAGGCCATATGTAGTCGGATCGTCTATTATAATATGTTTTCGAAAAGCCCAAGACGATCCCTACAAATGTTATGAAGACTCCGTCCTCTGTAACAGATCACAAAAGGCCCAAATTCGGCCATCTATTTTGTTACACAAAGACTTGAGCTGGAAGTTTGAATTAGATGACATTGAGTCTGAGTCAGATTAGAATTTGTTCTCTTTTTTGTAATCTTTGTTTGATTAGGATTTGTTCTCTTTTCCTAGATAGGATTTCTTTTCAGTTTTAGTTTAAGTTAATTTAGAAGTTGATTCCTTGTGGAAGTCGACTTATTGCTTTTCCTATTTAAGTTATTTGAATCCAATTTGTTATGGAGTTTTTGATGATTAATAAAATTTGAGAGAGAGTATCTCCTTTTATCCAATTTCGGTATCCTGAGTGGATCAACGAATTTGAAGCCTATTATTCTGGTATCCCTGCGCGGATCAACAGATTAATAGTAGGATTCGCTTCCGGTATTCGTGCGTGAATCAATGGATCCGAATCATTTATCCTTTCTTTTATTGATTGTTGTTTGTGTTGAATTTCCTGCTACCTCAGTTGGTATTTGAGGCCTATTATTCTGGTATCCCTGCGCGGATCAACAGATTAATAGTAGGGTTCGCTTCCGGTATTCGTGTACGAATCAACGGATCCGAATCGTTTATCCTTTATTTTTATCAATTGTTGTTTGGTGAATATTCCGCTGCATCACCTAGATTTTATTGGAATCCTTCAAAGTCTAGATTGAATACCTCCAAACTTTGATGGACTCTTTACAAATTCTAATTGAATACCTCTAGACTTTTCAAATCCTATAGAATCCTATCAAATCTTGATTGAATACACCCCCATAAACATAAAGGTTCGAAAATGTAATAGCACCCTTTAAAGAGTAAGTTTTAAGACTATCATTAACTTAATAACTTAAGTTTTAATAGCATCTAAAATGTGGATCTGACAAAAATATCCTTGAAACACACTCACAAAAATAAGCCTTGTGCTTTTTTGTGTTTCCGAGAATTATTTTGGTGTTTCCAAGACTTATTTTGTATTCCGAGACTTAATTTCTAATTTTCGAGACTTATTTTGTTGTTTCTGAGATTTATTATATAGTTTCCGAGACTTATTAGGTATATTTACAATATACGAGACTTATTGGGCAAAAATGAAATTTTCCAAAAAAATATTTGTCATCTTCTTCATCGAGACCCCATTAGAGGTCAATTTCAACCTCCATTGACCTCCAATTGAGGTCAATTTTGACCTCTTGAATTCCAATGAAGGTCTTTCATCTCCATTGATGGAGAACTTCCATTGGTCCTCCATTAATGGAGGCTTTGGAAAAAAAAAAAACATAAAAATGGCACAAACGTAATAAAAGAAGGAGATGAAGGTATTTGAGTCCATTGATGTTTGTTGACGGCGATTTCTGGATCAAGTAAAATCAACCACACATCCAACAAGTCTGTGTGAAATAATAAGCGAACTATAAAACAATAAATGGGAATCAATCGCATAAGACAGAATTTATGTGGACAACCCGGAAAGGGAAAAAATCACGGTTGAGAACAATTGCACTATGAATAATTGAACACTTAGGGTTACACACTCAATCTCTCTCTGACTTCCAACATATATCTGTGTTAGTTTTTACGATGGTGCTTTAGGGTCTATTTGTATGTGCATAGAACCCTAATTCTTGATGTACAAGTAAGGAAATTTGTTGAAGTTTAATAGGACTCTAACTTATTGGAGTCGTCTTTATCTTCTTTCCTGTTTCGTGTCTTCTGCACATTAAATGAATCAGATCCCTCACCGGATTTGGACTCTAGTGTCTATAAGGAAATTTGTTCCCTTATTGAAGTATACTTCAAGGTGCCTTGTTTGAGTAAGACTCTTCATTTGTATGTGTGAATTGTGATTGCTTTGAACTTAACATCTCCCATGTGTCGTTTGGCTGATCGACTACCCGTTTCAACTAGGTTTCATCCAACCTGATTGGCTACTTAATCGCGACCAAATGTATTGACCCGATCAACCTAGTTACCCCGATTGGGTCATCTTTACTTGGTTCTCTTTGTTCACCTTGACCAAGTCTCTCTCATCTGATCGCTTGGACAAACCTGACTGGGTTCTTTGGGTTTACTTCTTAGTTAACTAGGGTTCGTATTTCATCTTAGTCATTGACGACACAGCATCCATATTTTTTGGTAATCATGCTGACTTAGCAGTCCTTTGAATTCTACTAATAACAATGTCATTTAAACTTAACCTATTAAACCAGTGATACTCTTAAAATTTAAGATAAAAATAGTGTCAAATAAATATAAAAATTTAAAATTTAACACTTGAAATTCATATATAAAATTATTATTTTTTTAACAGTATCTATCTATCCCTCTATCTAGACGAGGTAATTCGAGTCGCTGACTTGGGAATCATTTGTCTAAACCCCAAATTCGTCCATCTACCAACTAAGTTATACCCCTGAAAGCATATATAAACTTAAAAGTAATAGAATATAACATCTAAATTATATAAATTTTAAATTCAAACATAAAATTAAGTTAGACAAATTGATAAAATGATTATGTTTTGTTTTTCCTTTATAGGGCAAATTATACTAACTTACCCCGATTATATGCATAATTGCACTAAAACCCGTGAAAATATCATAATAACACAAACATACCCTCTGATTCGTTGACTAACTTTGACCACCGTTAGTTAGTCACAAATGAGAAGAATTGTCGCTTTTGCCCTTATAGAAATAATACTTAATTATATAAAATTAGTTAATTAATTAAAAATAAAAATATTAGAAAATATAATATATAAAAAAGGTATTGCTATGGATGTTTAGGAGGATGATGATGATAATTATTATTATTATTTATTTATTTTTGACGATGATGATAATTTTTTAAATTAATATTTATTTTCCTTTTAATTAGTTGTTTAGTATTAAATTTTAATTAATACTACTGTCTCAGGTGGTCGATAAGTTGTTGAGCCACCAATGATTTGACCAGCATATCGTCGATGTATACCTCTATTGTTGAACCGAGCATTTTGGTGAACATTTTGTTCACCAATCGTTGATAAGTCGCACCTGTATTTTTCAAACTAAAAGGCATTACCTTATAATAAAAAGTACTTCACTCTGTTACAAATGCGGTTTTCTCCTAGTCGTTGAGATGCATCAAGATCTGGTTGTAACATGAATATGCATCCATGGAACTGAGTAATTCGTGTCATGCCGTAGCGTCGACAAGCATGTCGATGAGTGATAGTGGAAATGAATCCTTGAGACACGCCTTGTTGAGATCCATAAAATCAATGCATACTCGCCATTTGCCATTTTTCTTTTTGAACCACCACGACGTTTGCTAGCCAATCGGGATATTTTATTTCTTTTACTGAACCAATGTCGATCAGCTTCTATATCTCTTTATTGATTATTTTATTCCTTTCTGGAGTGAACTTCCTCCACTTTTGTTTTACAGGCTGGTGATTGGGGTCGACCTGCAGTCGATGAACAATTACCTCTGGGTAGAGGTGGCACCGGTTCGGTTTGGTTCCGGTTTCGGTTTATAAGCCACCTAAAACCAAAACCAAAACCGAAACCGAAAAAACCGGTTTGTTATCGGTTTCAAACCGCCGGTTTGGCGGTTCTGGTTTCGGTTTCGGTTTTAAAACCGACGGTTTAGGACGGTTTCGGTTTCGGTTTTGGGCGGTTTTTCAAAAAAAAAAATCAAAAAAGTGCCACGTGGCAACTTTTGATTGGTGGATTTATTTTATTTTATTTTATAAACCGTCGATTTCAAACGGTTTGGAGGAATCCCAAACTGGAACCGGAATCGGAACCGGAACCACCGGTTTCCTAACCGACGGTTTTGGTTCCGGTTTTCAATTCCGATTTGGCCATTCCGGTTCCGGTTAAACAGTGGACAAAACCGACGGTTTAACCGAACCGTGGTCAGCTCTACCTCTGGGTCAATGCCGACCATGTCCGAATGTGACCAAGCAAAGTTGCCCTATCGACCCTTTAGGAATTCAATCAACTGTTTGCGGATTTCTTTTGGTAGTTGGGACTCAATGAAAACTTTACAATCTATCCGTTCAGGGTCGATCGACACTTCATCAAGTTCCCCTATCCTTGGAGTATTTGGGGTCGACTCGACCTTGGAGTTCTCTAATTGCTAAAATTCATTTTTCTTTTTCTTCATGGCGTTTTGGTAGCATTCCCTTGCTGCTCTTTGTTCTCCTTTAATTTCGCATACCCCCCATATAGTTGGGAATTTAATCATCTGATGGTAGGTCGACGGGATCGCCTTCATTTCATGTATCCATGGTCTCCCCAAAATCGTGTTGTATGGTGATTGACAGTCGAGTACCAGGAAATTGATGTAGAGGTTCACACCTTCGGTATAGACGGGTAGTACTATTTTACCTAGGGTGTTTTTTTGTTCCCCACTGAAGCCTGTCAGTATTGTCGTTCGACGGCTGAGTTTGGATTCGTCGATTTGCATTTCTCTTAACGCACTGTTAAACAAAATATTGCATGAACTACCATTATCGATTAAAATGCGTTTAGTTAGACAATTTGCAATATGTAAGGAGATAACAAGTGCATCATGATGGGGAGAAAACAAATATGATTTGTTTGTAGACTTGAAGGTGACGGTTTCATCAATGGTCGATAGATGTTCTCGGCTGGGTTGAATCTCAGCGTTCGACATTTGTCGTGTGCCTCTTAGCTGCAGAATAGCTTACACCGCTGACTTCAGATCCTCCTGCGATATAATTGATCACCCTATCTTGACGGGGTGGTTCTGGTGGACTGTCGTTTGCATTGGTTAGCCCTTTGTCGTTTCGTCGTGCCAGAGTTTGTTTCCTCTTATCCGTTAGGAACTCCTACAGATGCCCCTGCTTTAAAAGTTCTGTGACTTCAAACTTGAGGGCAACACAATCTTCTGTCCGGTGGCCATGATCTCCATGGAACTTGCATTTTAGTTTTGCATCTCAATATTCTGGGCGTGCGTTCATTTTATGTGGCCATTTGATCGTTTTTCCCATTTCCCTCATTATTGCCACGAGGTCGATTGGCTTGATACTAAGGTTATATTCGGGTGCTTCGATGCATGGTCGACTCGTTCTTGAGTAATCTCACCTATAGGGTCGACTATCGTTTGAACCTTTTTTACGTGGCTGCATGTTTCGTTTGTCATTGGTCGGGTAAGGCTCTGTTCGTCTGTCGTTCGACCTTCTATCGACTCGATTGTTTCTTTGGTTCGTATTATTATTGATTTTACCTATGAAATTGGCTTCATCTTCTTCCCACTTAATTTGGGCCCATGCTTTTGCCAATATATCTTCCATCGTCCTGCATGAATATTTAGTGAGTTATTTATATAGGCCAGAGTCAAACCTGAGGCCTTTCTAAAGGTATATATGGCGATCGCCAGGTTACAATGTGGGATTTACACTTTTTCTCTATTGAAACGTTCGACATAAGTTCTTAGATTTTTCCCGTGTCTTTGTGTTATCGTGTACAAGTTATTCGACTGTTTTTCCAGCTTGCGACTGCTTGCGAATTGCTTCACGAATGTATCTGTAAGCTATGCAAATGAATTAATGGAATTGTTAGGCAAATTAGTATACCATTGTAAGGCTGGGCCATTGAAGCTGGACCCGAAGGCTTTGCACATGCACGTTTCTCATAGGTCGCATGGAATTGCTGCAGTGAACATTCTCTGCTAGTATTGTGCTATATGGTCGTCTGGATCAATGGTGCCTTCATATTGTTTCATATTCGGGAAATTGAACTTTCTGGGCATTTCGACTAGAGCTATTGCGTTAACAAACGGTGAATCGGTAAAACTATTCGTGTTACTTCTTTTTATAGGGGGTGGAACTCCTGGAATCCTTTGTATAAGGGCTTCCATTTCTGTAAATCTGTGGGAAAATTTTAAGTTAGTGGATAAAGATGATTCAGTTCCAGGTTTTACCAATCCTTGTGTCGACTGGAGTGACATGGGTGTCCTTAGGACATTCTCAGGTTGTTGGTCCATAATCGGATCTTGCTCATTTTCATTTCAGACTGGTAAGTTGTTGAGGTTGATTTCGACTCGAGTAGTCTGGTGTGTTTGTTGGTTTTGCCCTACATTAGGATTCGCATATGGGATTGCCGATCCTGTTGAGGCGATCGGAGCTGTTCTAATGACTTCTTGTTCGCCGTTTGGGATTGGATTTTAGCGCTCCGTAGTCTCATTGTCGGGTGTTATGTTGTGAATTAAAGCTCGTAGTTTTCCGTTAGTCGCTCAGATTACAGTGTTTTCAGCTTCGAGTGCCCGTAATCTTTATGCGTTTGCTGTCATCTGAGTGAGCAATGCAACGATTTGTTCTTCGACGGTTGGGATACCTCATTCTCCAGACATCGTGGTTGGTCGTTCGAATGCTTCGACTGATTAGCTCATAAAGTTACGATGGGCCCCACGATGGGCGCCAAACTGTAGGTGGTCAAACTACGGTCAATGAAAGTTGGGTTGAATAAGGTTAGGCCCAAAGCAACTTAATTGGGCTTGTTGACTGAAGATTGTCGTTTCCACTATAAACCTGCAATAATGATTAGTCGATCGACTAGAAGCGGCTACCTTCTTTGTAAAACCTACGAAAGGAACAATTAACGAAAAGAAATAGATAAAAGAATCAAAGAGTGTGGGGGTAAATTCTTAGCCTTAGGTATGCTTGGGTTGGGCAATTGTGTGTAGTGATTGTGAGTTAGGTCGAATTCCGGTGGCCGGAATTCTATTGAATAAGGCTGTAATACGTTGTTCAAATATGTTATTTCTTAGAGTGTTTTCCGAGAGCCTTTTCTGTGAAAGAGCTCTCTTATTCATAGGGGACCAACCGTTCTAACGTTAATCTGATCATGATCTGATTGTGGACGAGATTTCAAGAGAGAATCTCTTTCAATTATCTACTACTCCATAACTACCGATTGACTTGGTCTCTCAAAGACCAGGTTCTGTAGTTGGTGTTTATATTGGGTCGATCCAATATGACGGGCCTAGATAAAAGTCTGGGTTTTATATTTTAGACCTATGGGTCATTTTTGGCTACCACAGTTAGTTAGTCACAAATGAGAATTGTTGCTTTTGCCCTTATAGAAATAATACTTAATTATATAAAATCAGTTAATTAATTAAAAATAAAAATATTAGAAAATATAATATATAAAAAAGGTATTGTTGTAGATGTTTGGGAGGATGATGATGTTAATTATTATTATTTATTTATTTATATTTTGACGATGATGATAATTTTTTTAATTAATATTTATTTTCCTTTTAATTAGTTGTTTAGTTTTAAATTTTAATTAATATAAAATTCTTGAAGTAAACATGGCGAGATATGGTTGGACAAACAAATAAAATTTGTAAGTAACAACAAATGGGCCAAAGTGTCTTTTATACAGTGTTAAAAATAAATAAAAAATGAAACATAGTTTTCCAATCATATCTCGACATGCCTGCTGTAAGCGCCGTGCTGGTTAGGGAAGAAGACAACGTACAACACCCGATGTATTATGTAAGCAAAGCGCTGCTCGACGCGGAAATGAGATATAGTCGACTAGAGATACTCACACTAGCCCTTGTCGTTGCAGCAATCAAATTAAGGCTATATTTCCAATGCCACTCCATTGAGATATTAACTACTTACCCTCTTAAAAATATTTTACGTAAACCAGAACTTTCAAGTTGACTGACGAAGTGGGCTGTCGAATTAAGTGAATATGACATCAACTTTCACCCGCGGACAATATTGAAGTCATAAGTATTAGCTGATTTTATTACGGATTTTACCCCTTATGAGAATTTACAGGCTGAAAAAGAATTGATAGCCCTCCCCGAGGTTGCTACCACCGAAAAATGGACCTTGTCGGTCGACAGTTCTAGCAACATCAAAGGTAGATGGCTGGGATTGGTACTCAAATCCCCATACGGAGATATACTGGAGCAGTCAATCTATTGCGAGTTCCGTGTGACGAATAATGAAGTTGAATACGAAGCATTAATCGCTGAACTTGATCTCGCCAGAAGTTTGAACGTTAAAAGCATTCAAGTGTTCAGCGATTTGCAACTTGTCGTCCGACAAATGAATGGGTCGTATGAAGCAAGAGACCAAAGGATGACCGCCTATTTAGCCAAAGCCAAAATGTTGCGGTCAACTTTCGATGAATTTACTATTCAACAAGTACCAAGATCGGTGAACTCTCGAGCAGACGCATTGGCAAGCCTTGGATCAACAATGACAAACGGATCAAAATCAATCCCTGTCGTCCATCTTACGGCACCAACCATCCAAGGAACTGAAATAATTACACCAGTCGACCATGGGAAAAGCTGGATGGATCCTATACTAGACTATCTCCAAGTTGACATCCTACTTGGGGACAGAACTGAACTAAGGAAGATCAAAGCAAAGGCTGCGAAATTTTGTGTTTTGTATGGTAAGCTACACAAAAAATCCTTCACATGACCATACTTAGGGTGCGTGACTACATGAGAAGCATACGACGTTCTCAAAAGTTTACATTACGAGGAACGCGGAAACCACTCTGGCACTCGTAGTCTGTTGAACAGAGCCATCACAGTAAGATACTACTGGCCGACAATGCGGTCCGATTCTCAAAATCATGTGAAATCATGCAATAAATGCCAAATATTCAAACCAGCTTGCACCTTCCCCTAGGTATGTTAAACTCAATTTTGGCCCCTTGGCCTTTCATGAAATGGGGAATAGACATTGTAGGAAATCTCCCTGTAGCACCAGAAGGCGTTGTCTACATGTTAATACTGACAGACTACTTCACCAAATGGGTTGAAGTTGGAGCCTTCCAACAAGTACGCGACATTGAGGTATGCAACTTCGTTTGGAAAAATATTATTTACAGGTTTGGGGTCCTATAGGAAATAGTGACCGACAACGGATCTCAATTCATCACATACGACTTAAAGAACTTCTGTGACAAATATGGGATAAAGCTAAGCTTCTCAACACCACGCTATCCCCAGGCTAATGGACAGGCAGAGTCGATAAACGCTGAAAAAACGACTAGAAGCAGAAAAAGGCGAGTGGGTTGAAAAGCTCCTAGAGATTCTATGGTCATACAAAACAACACCGCGTCGATCGACAGGAGAAACCCCCTTCTCACTTGTGTATGGATCCGAAGCAGTAATCCCCAGGCTAACGGACAGGCGGAGTCGATAAACGCTGAAAAAATGACTAGAAGCAGAAAAAGGCGAGTGGGTTGAAAAGCTCCTAGAGATTCTATGGTCATACAAAACAACACCGCGTCGATCGACAGGAGAAACCCCCTTCTCACTTGTGTATGGATCCGAAGCAGTAATCCCTATCGAGACACGACTTGTAACTACACGAAGCAAAAATCCGAATGAAATCCAAAATAACCTGGAACTCACTTTCGAACTAGATCACTTAGACGGACGACCTGATCTTGCTGCTCTAAGAATACAGTTGCATCAACAGCAAGTCGCACGACATTATAACAAAAAGGTACGAATCAGAGTATTTAGAGTAAACGACTGGGTACTATGACGCGTCTTCCAAAATACCAAGGACGAAGGAGCATGAAAATTAGGACCAACATGGGAATGCCACTATCAAATAACAGAGATCAAAGGTCGAGGAGCATACAAATTGCGAGGACTCGACGGTCGAGAGATATACAACAGCTGGAACGCCTTACACCTAAAACAGTATCATTTCTAAACACTTGTGTTATTTCTTTGATTTTACTTATTTGTCTCGATTAGTTTTTCAATACAAACAAATTGACGCAGAAATAACAATGATGAAAAACTTAGTACGAATAATTTAAAACTGAGCTCACAAAAATCTCACCTTTTCCCTACATAAACTGTCGACTTCGACAAACAATATATTGTTATTACAGGAGTGACTCAACGTACACCTACATCTACGAAGTGAGTTTCAACTCTCAACATCCTTATTTGACAACACATTCTGAGAGTAGGGGGAGTAGCACTGGAGACAATATATTGATAAATGCATGTACACAAATATGAAGATCTTGTCGACTGAAAACGTATATTCAATGTAAATAAAAGTCTTGTCGACTGATAACACATGTACGCGATTCTATGTAAATTAAGTCTTGTCGACTGATAACGCGTGTACGCGATTCTATGTAAATCTTGTCGATCGAAAACGCATGTACATAATTCATTATAAAGGTCGTATCGATCAATAACACGTTCAAATTTATATGTTTGACCGTTCGACTAAAGGGTTCAAACTTTTTTTTTTTCACTATATGGAGCGCCTTTTGTAAGACTGTCACCACATTAGTAATTTAAGTTTAAAATGCATCAATTTGGGTGACGAGACAAAAATACCTTTTTGTCGCTTTGTTTCGTTTTTAAACGTTGAGAGAAAACCCTTGATAGAGAAAGCAGCTGGCGCTACAGACCTAAAGGCGACCAAAATCCGACGGAAAACTGACCGGCGATGAAGCTACAATTATGACATCGAATAGAGTTCGACATCAAACAGAGTTCAGCAGCGAACTGATTCGACAGCTGTTAGTTTTCTTACTCTAGCGTTTCTGTTCTTGAAAATTTATTGTGTTTGATGTTGCATGCCATTTTGTTGATGTAGATTAGGTTTTATTTGATTTATTGTTGTTGATTATGTTTGTTTGATGATGAGGTTAGGTTAGGGTTTTTGTTTCTGAAAAATTTTGTTTCGAAGACGACGAAGATCTGGGTTCCGAGCATTTTTGAAATATTTTCGAGCCTTTTATAACTGTCCCCAAGCCTTTTAAAATGATACCCGAGCCTTTTATAACTGTCCCCGAGCTTTTTAAAATATTACCCGAGCCTTTATAATAGTCCCCAAACCTTTTCAAATCTCTGAGTCTTTTTACACTATATCTGAGCCTTTTGTGAGTTTTCGAGCCTTTTGAAACTAGATCTGAGTCTTTTAATTATTTATGAATAGGTTAGTTGAATTTTGATTCTCACAGCCTTTTAATATACTAACCGAGCCTTTTAATGAAGTGTTTAAGCCTTTTCATACGTTACCCGAACCTTTTCATACACTATCTGAACCTTTTCATACACTATTCGAGACTTTTAATGAAGTGTTCGATCCTTTTTTTCATATACAACCCGAGCCTTTTAATGAAGTGTTACATAGTCCGAGCCATTTCATACACTACCCGAGCCTTTTAATGAATTGTTCGAGCTTTTTAAATGCTCCCGAGACTTTTTATACACTGCCTGAGCCTTTTTATTCGAGCATTTTAATGAACTTGTATGTTTTTTTTTTAATTTCTGTGAATATGCAGACGAAGAAACATCTAAAGGATTCGCTTAAAACCCCAGTGGGAGCATGGTATAAGGGAAAACTTACTCGACATGACCATTTTGATGACCTTAAAGATATCGACAACGCCCTTGACAGTGTACATGACGATTTGAAGATCGAAGACTGAAGTCGGTATACTGAGTCGTGTTTTGGTCATTTCCTTCACATGCATCGTGAGATTCATTTTTTGGATGAGATTGTCTATCGGCTGCTTTTGCGTGAGTTGCATCACGATGGCCAGGAAGATGAGATGAGATTTATGTTAGGTAAGCACGATGTCTGGTTCTCAAAGGTTGAGTTCTGTCTAATCATCAGTTTGAAGTTCGGAGTCATTCCCGACACGGCGAGCTATGCTATGGTAGAGAATGGTATACACGAGCGGTACTTTCAAGGTCGAGACATCGAGTTTGAAGAGCAGAGAGTAGTGGTGTAGAGTGGTATTTTTGTACAGCAGTACGATGCGGTGAAGTTGTGCCTATTATTTATGCTCAATTGGATACTGATGGGGGTGGACGAGAGAAATAAAGTTCCATTATGGCAGTTTTGCTTGGTTGAGAACTTGGACGCTTTTGATGCATTCCCGTGGGGTGCAAATGTGTATAGGCGGTCTGTACATGGTTTCAAACATGTGTTGGATGGTCGACGGGAGTGGTTCGAACAATGACAGCAACAAAAGGGCGCTGATGTACACATCATTGAGACATACAACTTATACGGTGTATCGCACGCACTGTTGGTGAGAATTTAGAATTTAGAATTTGAAATCGTACTTTAATTGTAAATTTTTTTATATGACTGATGTTATTACTTATTTTTGTACTTATCTATCATGCAGATATTTGCTTTTGAGGTTATCCCCGAACTTCGTAATAAAAAATATAGGACCTGTAGGGGGAACGATTTACCACCCCTCCCTTCACGTATTCTGAAATAGGAGTTGAATAAGCGACCGATGGGGGAAAAGCTGGATACCATTTTCACCGAAAGGGTAAGTATTGTTGTTGTTAATATTTTTAATTATTAGTATGTACACAATTACATCGATGTAACTCCGATTTTAGATGTTTGCGTGGACTGAATTAGTGCCGACGGCTGCTGAGAGGGCTCAACGGTACTACGAAGGCATAAACTTGGGAGGTAGTTTGTATGAAGTCGATGCTGTTGATATACCTAATCACCTTCTGAATCCTGAACGACATAGGGATGTCGGACCCAATGATACGGAGTGTCGGTATTCTAAAGCCAGTGATACCGAGGGTCAGTATTTCGGACCCAGTGAGGAGGAGGGTCGGCATTCTGGACCTAGTGATATGGAGGTTTCAGACCAGCAGGGTCGCAGTGGTAGACCCGTGAGGAGGTGTAGGCGTGTACGATTCAGTTTGCCCAGACAGCCTCGACCTGAAGCTGATTCAGTAGGTGGTGTTGGAGGGCATCCATAGGTACGTAAAAATAATAGAACCACATTATTTAATTTCAATCGAGTGCTTGTTTTAGTACTGATAGAGTTTGAAATCCTTTTAGGACCGTCGGTATACTGAACTGATGGATGTGTTTCAAGAGTTACAAGAGGAAGTGCACAAGATTGATAAGAAAAGAGATCGACAACATCGTGAGTTGTTGGATTTGATTCGGGGTCTTCAGGGTTCAACGTCGTAGCCCCATAGTTCAGGTTCACCGTTCAATGAACCACCGTTCGATGACTAAGACCCAGACTTTAGTCCTAGAGATGGGTCTGGTAGTCATCAGGACAGGACAGACCTAGAGACCGGGCGTGATCAGCGGGGGCCTGTTGTGACACCACGTGAGGAGGTTACTGGTGGTACTGATATTACAGACAGCACCTATGGAGATAGAGGAGGTACCTCAAGTTTTACCAGACCAGTTTGCCTCTTTACAGCAGACCTCTCCGGTTGATCTTAGTACAGCGCACCCCTCCATTCAGTCTACGAGGACAGAGTTCCATAGTCGCAGATCACCTCTCGGGTCTATCCCAGCGGAGCTCACACCTACAACAGATCTACTAGGTCCCTTCGCACAGCACACCCCTACAGGTGATCCATGGGGATGGAGTTCCTCCTCACAGTGCACCCCTGCTGGAGATCCATGGGGACACAATTCCTCCTCACAGCACACCTATTTGGATCGGAGTCCCCCACCTCTTGGGTGTCAGGCCCGGGTTCGTAAGCGAGGTTTGCAGCAACAGACCCTATACACTGACCCCTGTCGGCCGAAGAGGCCAAGGATTATGCCACCTCCACCACATGTATGGGGGCAACTTCATGGAGTTGGAGGATACAGTATGTACCTTACCGTAACTGTCTGTATAATTTGTTTCAGAAATGGTTGAATCCTAACAATACAAAATGTTCATATTTTCAGCACATAGACACGTACTTGCATATTCTACGGAAGCGTTAGCGAACATACCCCACTGTCTACGGTGCGAGGATCAACATACTGGATTCATAGTTCTATGTAAGTGTTTAAATAATACGGTTTTGGCTTGTGCATTGATTTGTTGTTAATATTTACCCAACGTTTTTGTATAGTCATTCCTACTTGCACGCTGGGAGAGAATGATGGGAATTAAGGCCAGCGCACCTCGTAAAGGTTGGTCTTTGCAGAAGCAGGAGTGGTCTGAAGAGGACCTTATGGTCGTACATGGATTGCTCCCGATAGGAAACATACCATGGTAGAATGTTGATGCCGTAAGTGTTTATTTTACGTGGTTTCAATTTGTATAATAAATAACGTTGACATTAATAACACTTTGTTCAAAAACCTATAGGTTATGATTCTTTGCAACCTTGGGCGTACGCATTTGACCCTGGCTAGCGTTGACCTCACAATAGGGCATATCTACCTGTTCGACCCATTCAGATAGGAGGTTCCATTTCGCTACAGGAAAATGCAGCTCACTTGCTTAAGATACTTTTTACCCTCGATGCTACATGCGGTAGACTTTCACGGTCACAGACAGAAGGGTGATATGACGTACCAGCAGAAGAATAGGGCATTCACTTTTTATTATGTGTCCAGAGACCGTGTTCCCCAACAAGATACATGGTATGACTGTTTTAAAAACTTAATCCCTTCCAATTGGTTTAAATAACATTCCATTCTAACAGTTGTTCATGCGGTGAATTGCAGGGGTAACTGTGGTACCTATACTTTGAGGTTGACAGAGTACCTTGTGGTGAACAAGGATACATTCGATTGGACGGAAAACGATGTGGCCACCATCTGGGAGAAGATGGCTTTGGAGGTTTTTTATAACTCGAAGGATTGGTCTTCGAGATAGTGATTTAGTTTATGTACATAACATTTGAGTAATAAAATCATAATTTTTTGCTGTTTTAAGTGTTTACAATTAAACGTTGAACACACAGTTCATACATTCAAATCCATAAACAATACAACGAATTCTGAACACTATAACAAAAGATCCAGTATGACATTAAACAAAGAACTAAATTTAACAAAAACCATAACACAACTGTATCGAGCATGGTTCCCAAAGTCTAAACGATGTTGGAAGACATTAGCAATCACAATCTTTTCTGATCACCATCCTCAACGGGCTCCATTCATCCAACGGTAGAGTCCTTCCTAGGGCACGTTTGTTTGTTGTGTCCAATCTCATAGCAGATGCTACACTTGCGATGGTATTCCTCGGGGACAATTATGCTGGGGCCTTCATTAACCATAAGTGGGTTGGAACATCTCCTACTATTATGTCTTGGTTGTCCACATCTTCTAAACGATTGTGTGGTTGCCCTCTCCGAAGACGAGGCATGTCGACCTTCCATCGGGCAACTTGATTGTCTTTTCGATTTTGGATTTAAAACCACTTGCGTTGCTATGTCAAATGACACTACCCATGAAGAAGGATGGCCAACAGGCATAATAGCAACCGAGTATGCATCAATAAGTGTTTCCCTCTTGTAGTAATCCGAACACAGAGATGTGAAATCCAAGTTTCGCTCCCTGCAACAATGAAAACAGTGAGATTTACATTTAGACAAATAAAGCGTTAACTGTAACTTGTCATGTACTTTGCCGCTGCGAGTGTATGTGAGCATGGAAAAAAGTCAATTTGGAATTTTTACATGTGCAAGTCTTCTAGGTTAAGTTAACCGTCCACTATTCTCCCTTGTGTTTGACGGAGAATATGTTCCAGTCAACTGGATTTATGGTCATATAACTGCACTTCTCGACACGTTTCAAGATCACAATATGTGTAGCGTCGGTCAATCGATGACGCATGGACTGTGCAGCTGCATGATGATCGTGAAACCACTTTTATAGCATATTCCTAATGAACTTTGCCCATGTCATCTGTGGCAGTTGTCGTGTGAATTTTAGGCATGAGTTTGTGCACTCTGCAACATTTGTGGTCATCAGTCTGTACCTTCTTTGGGGACAGTGTATACGGGACCACTTGTGTGGACCGACAGCAATGGCATAGTCGAATGCACCCTTGTGTAGTTTACATAACTCCTCCATGTGGCGATTATACTTGATTTCACTGTACGACCTAGCTATTGAATCCATTGTCGGCAACATCCTTTCTATGGAATCGCTTCTTTATATTTTCACCAAAATGCCAGTAACATATGGTATGGATTGCATAAAAGAACACTTTAGAAATCCCTGCTTCAATGCTTGCATGTCGATCGGAAATGAAAACCAGATCATTTATATGACCAAGGGCACCCCTCAAGCATTCCAAAAACCACTCATAGAAAATGTTGTTTTCTTAGTCATCGTACCCAAAAGCAATTGGATACACTTGTTCGTTTCCATCTTTTGCAGTTGCAACAAACATTGTACCCCCGAATCTTCCCTTCAAATGGGTACCATCAAGTGCAATCACATGATGAATACACCTTTGGAAACCTCTAATTGATGACCCTAACAACATGAAAAAGTAGAGGAATTTACCATCGTTTGTGCACTGTAAGTCAGTGATTGTGCTAGGATTTTGCTGTTCCAGAACGTATGCAAAAGATGGCAGCAGTTGGAAAGTTTTTTCATGCATTCCATAGGTCAATGACAATGCATATTGCAGGGCATCATGTGCCTTACTGTACATGATTTGGATGCCATATATTGTTTTCATATCGGCGATTATGTCCTTGGGACGCATGAGACGACCATCGTGTTGTTGAAGTCTAGGTGCAACGATTTTTCCGATTATGACTGCACTAGCTTGTCGGTGGCGACGGTGAATCTCCTCTAAGGGAGACCTGTGTTCATTGACAAAACTTCTGACTTGGAAGTAAGTCTCTTCATCTCTCCTCACCGCTCTTAATTTCCACGTACACCCATCAATAATGCAAACTAGATGTAACGTTGTCTTATTAGACCTTTTCACCTTCCATTCAAAGTTCTGCCGCATTGAAAAAAGGCCAACGAGCCTTTTCAAATCCTTTTTAGTCAGAAAAAAAATTGACCTTTATAAATCATGCTTATAGGTTCTTGCGCTGCTAATGTGCTGCTTCTACCAATACCAAATAAGTATAAATCTGCTCCAGGAATAACCCACGTTGTCGCATTATCAGAATCAGATGTAATTACATTATGCCGGACCTCGGAAGTCCCAGGCATATCTGGTGCAGAGCAACTAACTCCTTGTACATGTCTTCCACATCTTTGAATTTGTGCAGCCTTTTCATCCACATTTTCTAGATCATTAACCTGTACATTATTTTCCTCATTATCCACCTTATGGTTCTGCTTATTGTACTGCTCATTGTACTGCTCGATTCGACAACCAAACACATCGCTAAATTGAGGTTCAACTACATTTGCATGGTCGACCGCTACTAGTGGGACACCACACATGTTTTCCCCACCTTTGGGTGAGCACTTGGTTGCTACCGGTAAAGGATCCAAATTGTTGGGTATTTTCAGGTGGAGGAATATTATTCCCTATCACATCTCCAGCTGTCCTCTCGGTTAGATTGACACATACTTGAGGGATCACCCGATCTTCCCCTAGAATAAACTGAACAACATCGTCATTTCTTATAAATGTGCGACATGTACTGTTAAGAACGGTTGATATTGATGCCCGATCAACATTGAATTTGTTTACATTATACTTGACAATGGTATGCATGATCGCCACCAATTCTTCGAAAGTCATATTCCTTGACACATATATTCCTTGGTTATCGGATCTAACAAACCTTTGACTTCTGTCGGGTAACTGCTCCCATCGACCGTTGTAAGATATTACTATTCTAACCCGATTTATGATGCTGTCAAATTAATCATCACAAACCATTAAACAAAACTCAGGAATATAAAATATTTTCAAATATTACATTTACAAAGGCTCGGGTGAGGATATTGAAAAGGCTCGAGGAAGACTTGAAAAGGCTCGGGAAAGAGATCAAAAGGTTCGAGGAAGACATTACATGAAAAGGCTCGGGTAAGACATTACATGAAAACGCTCGGGTAAGACTTGGAAAGGCTTGGGGAAGGCAAGGCTCGGGAAAGACATGGAAAGGCTCGGGGAAGGCATCAAAAGTCTCAGAGAAGGCATAAAAAGGCTTGGGAAAGACATTAAAAGGCTCGGAGAACTCTTCAAAAGGCTCGGATAGTTATTACATGGAAAGGCTCTGATAGAGCTTACAAAGTCTCGGAGATCCAAAAACCACAAATTCTAATAATGGCTTAAGGGTTTGCAAAATACGCGGATAACATATGAAAAGGAACAAATGAAAATGTGAACAAATTCAAAGAAGTATTTGGAAAAAATATTACCTTATTGAACTGAAGCACGTCCCTTCTTTATAAGTTGAAGAAGAAAGTCGAGGCAACCTTGAACTTTTATTTGCACAGAGAGAGAGAGAGAGAGAGAGAGAGAGAGAGAGAGAGAGTTACTGAGTTAACACTAGTGGAGAGAGAAAAGTACAAAGAGAATAACATAAACTCAAATCTAAGGGCAATTTTGGTAGTTCACCATAATAGGTGCCTTTTAAACTTAACTTAATAAACCACTAACAATGTCACCAACCTAGTTTAAAAAGGTGACATTTCTCACCATTTCCACTTCGACTAAATTACATGAGCAATCCTGTGTTCACATTTTTTCGTATCAAACGCGTGCAATCTCCAATCAAGCTAATGGTTGTATTAGTCAACTTATGCATGAGCATAAGTTTACAGGCTTATCTCATTCAATTCATTCAATTTTGTGCAAACTCCAATATATGATGGTCGTATTGTTTCCACATTAAGTTGAGTTAATATAAATCCTAATACAAGAAGTTGGTTGAAAATAAAACATGCACCAAAATATTTTAAGGTCGAGTCGACTGAATCATCCACGATTATCAAAAATATATAAAAGGATAGAACGAACAAATCATGAAAAATGAAAGATCAACCAAGGGGTGGGTCAGCAATAGGTGGATCAGTAATAGGTGGATCAGCAACATCAACATTAATTTCTTCGGCATTGTCGAGGATTGCACCTTCACCAAGAGCTTGCTTTTCCTCTCCAACTTCTCCAGGCGAGGACTCTTCCAGTTTCAGCATTTCTTCGTAAGTGTCGATTACCTCCTGCATCTCAACACTACTCCATTTAACATGCTCACCAGACAGATATTCCTTGAAAAGTTCCACCCTCGCCTTACACATCACTGCAGATGCAATCGACAACAACTGTTCTTTTAAATCAATAATGAGGCGCTCCTGCTTAACAGCGGCCGCGTGAGCCTTGGTCGACTCCTCAGAATGTCGATCTCTCTCCTCCTTCGTAGCCTTCAGCTCTCCTTTGAGAAATAAGTTCCTTCGTTCTAACTCCTCCACGACCTTGTCGAGCTTAGCTTTATCCGCCTTAAGAATGTCGTTCATCTTCCTGAACTTCGAGCACCTGTCATTGACTATTTTATACCTGTCATAAAGATGCAACTGTGCTTGCAGAGCCTACAACAGAGATGCCATATAAATCAGAAGAATAATATAAACCCATAAATCAAAAAGGATTTTTGAAAATAAGCAAATCACCTGGAAAGCCGAAAGAATTCTTGTATTGAATACTTCTTCAGTCTTCATGGCCTTCAGAAATTCCTCGTTTGCTAAAAGAAGAAATTCGTTTGACTTCTTCAAGAATTCAGTTGGCTCCTTAAACGACGATAGTCCAGAAGAAAGAAGCACCATCGACGAATCAGGCTCGAGGGTAGTAGATTGTGCTTTCGAGCTCGACTCGACATTTTTCCCATGATCGACAGTCGAATCCCTTCTCTGCTTCTTCTTCTTCAAGGGACTTTTCTCCAGGGATGAAATATAAACATGCTCTGATACCAAAGACTTACCCTCCTTGGACTTGTCGGTCGCCTCATTCTTTTTCACTGCTACTGCCCTCATTTTGGCAAGATCATCCCTATAACGCTTCAAAACGTCGGCTCCAGTTGGTAAGTTGATCTTTGCATTCGATATCAACGTCATTTATCAATGTCACTGTGAAATGACGTTCAATGTCAGTAATAGGCGATAAGAATTTCATATCATACTGAAGAATTTCGAAACTCCTCCTAATCCAAACATAAGACACGAAATCCTTCACATGAGGATAGGGCGCTCGCGACTTATTTAAGGTCGACCATATCCATAGCCTGCTAGGCCTAAGTTTACCTTCCGTAAACAATACTCTACAGCTCCTCTCTTTAACAGAAATATCAAGCAAAATTTTATTACGCCCAGGAGCCACATCGCACGATGGTTTGTTATCTACACCCTTCGTTTTTACAAAAGCAGTTGCTCATCAACATTATTTTCAATAGAATAAAAGAACCAAACGACAATTAGCAAACAATACTCACCATATCGATTCCAAATTCACCGATATCGATATTGCGACTCCTCCCACGGACCGTCGATCGGAGGACCTTTAGCAAAAAAATAGGTGTCCTTCCAATGACAATCGTTTGACGTAGCGTTAGTAATGAGTTGACACTCCTTATTTCTGGGTATCAATATATAACGACCTTGGTCGATCACGTGTTCCTTTAAGTAGTAATTATGGAGGAGACACCCTAACCCAAATTTCACATTATGTCTCTCACAGAAAACCCCTAGGCTTAACAATATCCTCCAACTATTTGGCATCAATTGGCCAGGAGCAATATCGTAATACAATAGCGTTTGTCGAACCAGTTGAGGAACTGGAAATCTGAACCCTAAACGAAGGATATATTTGTAAAAACATGTCCACCCGGGTACATCCCAATCCACCCGTTCATCCTCCTTGGGTGCACGTAGTTCAACGTCATTAGGGATTCCATAAATCACTCTTAAGCTACATAGATTCTCGTCCGTAACCAAGCTGGCTGGACTTTCATTCAGGATACCTAGAGGGCAACCAGAAGTAGAAGCCTCTACTATATCCACATATTCCGGAAATTCGATCATCGACGCAATGGTGTGCACACCACCCTGCTTTAGTATACCCTCCGCATTTATAGTTACGACTTTCGACGGATCCTCTATCATGACCATTCGATCTACATCTACCATCTCGCTGTCGACTCCATCATTTTTGTCTTCCGCCTCGCTAGGAGTTCAATCAAAGCGTGGGTTGGAGACTGAAGCGTCGCTCGACATGATGTCTCCAAAAGCTGATAGATGCGAAAATGCACAAGTCAGAAACTAATACACTATAATCACAACCTAGGGTTTCTAAGATCAAAACCTAGGGTTTTCAACGGAAAATCAACACCTTAGAGATCGACCAAATCCTACAGTTTTCTACTGTCCTAAGTCGATCAAGCATCTACTTATGACAAAACGATAGTCGCGTCCAAAAGTCAAGCATAACATAAGATCAAACATTCCAGATATAATCAAAATGTAGCAAAGAACAACAAGAACACATTGAAGAACATTAGAGATAGCAAAAACACCTTTTCCAGGTAAAAATGTCAATAACTGATGCTTGTTCCCTATATAAACTTGAGAAAATAAATCTCGCAAAAAAAAAAAAAAAAAACAGAGAAAGGGGAAATAATAGCGTCTCCACTAACCTTGAAGAAAAAAGTTTTCAAGTTGAAGCCACAGAAATCCACCAGAAAGCAACACCTTTTAAACCGCAAATGAAGAAAAACTCAAGGGGATAAAAGTAAGTTTTTTGAAGAGTCGTTGTAAAGTGATTTTAGGGAGTGGAACAGTTTACTTATAAACCAACTCTTTTAACCTTATTTGCCATGTGTTAGCGACCCTTCGGTTGCCAATTAACCAAGGTAACTATGGTAATCGTCCTTGGTTTGAAATTTGAAAGTCTTGAAAAAAGTGTGCGAATTAAATGCGCCTGACATCAGCCTCAGGCACTGAAACACTCCTATCAAATGTGATTTCCAAAGTTTCATTTGACCTCCACACCTGACGTTCTGGATGCAGTGGTCGAACATATAGTTCGAAAACCAACTTCGCTAACGATTAGAGTTACCTGCCAAATAGCATCCAAAAGGCAGTAATCCTACTCGACAAGACCAGTAAACGAAAGCAATGGTCGACTCGATGAGAATCACTCTCTAACTCAACCGTTACTTTTCTTTAAAGAGTGAGATTAGAGAGTGAGAGACAAACTGTGGTAGCCAAAAATGGCCCATAGGTCCAAAATACAAAGCCTAGACTTTTATCTAGGCCAATCATATTGGATCGACCCAATATAAACACTAACTACAGAACTTGGTCTTTGAGAGACCAACTCAATCGACAGTTATAGAGTAGTAGATAATTGAAAGAGATTCTTTCCTAAAATCTCGCCCATAATCAAATCATGATCTGATTAACGTTGGGACGGTTGGTCCTCTATAAATAAGAGAGCTCTTTCACAGAAAAGGCTCTCGGAAAACACTATAAGAAATAGCATATTTGAACAGCATATTACAGCCATATTCAATAGAATTCCGGCCATTGGAATTCGACCTAACTCACAATCACTACACACAATTGCTCAGCCAAAGCATATCTAAGGCTAAGAATTTACCCCCACACTCTTTGATTCTTTTATCTATTTCTTTTCGTTAATTGTTCTTTTCGCAGGTTTTACAAAGAAGGTAGCCGCTTCAAGTCGATCGACTAATCATTATTGCAGGTTTATAGTGGAAATGACAATCTGCAGTCAACAAGCCCAATTAAGTTGCTTTGGACTTAACCTTATTCGACCCAACTTTTATTGACCATAGTTCGACCACCTACACTAACGGTGATCAACGGATCAAAGGGTATATTTATGTTATAATGTTATTATCACGGGTTTTAGTGTAATTATGCATATAATCAAGGTATGTTAATGTAATTTACCCTTGCACCCTTCCACATCCTTGGTGGAATCAATGACCAAAGTCTTAAGCAGGTCTACATGAATTCTCTCCCAGAAGAACTCCATGAGGAGTTACAGAGAAAGATTGATGCTTCTGGCAAATCCCTCAACGATACAACACTTGGTGAAATCCACATGTACTCTTTGAGTGCATTAGAAAAACTCTGTGTTACACAGAAAGTTTTCTCCAAGATGTTACGAGAAGGAAAAAGATATGAAACCAGCTGCAAGCAACCTTCTCTGCAGATCAAGTGCAAATCCAAAGACACCTGTACCTGCAAGACAAAGAAGAAAAACCATTTTCAACAATCCAAATCCAAGCACAAGAACAACAAGAACAGAAAGTTCAAATACTTCAAGAAGAAGTCCAAACGTGCATGGAACAAGTCCCAGAAATGTTTCATCTGTGGACAAAAGGGTCATTATGCAAAGAAATGCCCTAACAAGAAGGCAAAGTCAGCAAAGCTAGTTCATCAGATTGAACAACTGGCAGATGACATTCCAACTGATGCTGATGTGGAATCCATCTATTCTGAACAAGAAGTTGTTGATCAGACCACAAGTTTTGTGCTTCAAGACACTGATGTTACAACAACAGATTCAGAATCCTCTGCCTCCTCAGATGATGATTCAATCTATGAATCCTACCAGGCTTCACAGATCATTTCCCAGTCAGGACCTCAAGCTCTGATACCATTTAGCGGGGGTGGCCGGTCCCTTGCACCGTCTAACATACAGTCTTAGAGTTTTCCCCACACAGCGGCACTCCCATGGCCTAAACAGGGTACTCACTGACCTGACTGTCCACAGACAATACAAGGACCATTAAGCCAAAGGACCAATATCCATTTTCTGATGTGCAGGATCCTCAACCTAGAGGCAAGCACAGAGCATACTTAGATAATTACAGACTGATATTCATCACCTAGATTAATATTGAAGAAGAAGATGAGAGAGTTTAGAAAGCCATGTTTTAGATAACACACAAGTTTTTATATATTGAACTTGCTCTGAAAATTTTACAAGGGGAGCACTCCTCATATATAGGAGGAGAAAAGCAACATACAAAGCTTACAAACAAATCACGTGAGTGGGAACGTGATTGATTACATCAACACTGATAGTGGATAACTATCTGAAAAAGCAAAAAGCAAACTAATTTCTCATCTCGAGAAACAAAACATAAAAAGACAAAGTTTTGTCTAATAAGACGAAAACATTAAAAGCTTTTGAAATTATTTCACAACAAAACAAAACTAAATAGTGACCTAAATAGTAAACTTGATAAGCTTTTTGTTGATTGAGATTGCGTCAGTTCATAATAGAGCTGTGTCAGTTCATGAACTGAATTTGTTGACTTGCACGAGCTTGAAGCTTGATCAGGGGCTTGACAGGTTGCAAGCAGCATGATCTTCATCATCAGAATCTGTCGCACCACATATCCAACAGGGCCAAAAAGTAGCCTGAGAGTCTAGGGCCATAGGGTCTTGTGCGTCTTGGTAAAAATCTTCTGGTACCGGATCTGGATCTGGATCTGGTAAATCTTCTGGTGGTGGATTCCAGCTTGGAGGCCAGCTTTTGGAGGAGTCTCTGGGCACATCTGGAAGGATCAAACATTCATCTGTATAGACACCATTAATATCACAAAGAAAATTCAACAGAGGGGTTTGGAGCTTAGTAGGATACAACTGTGAATAGTCAAAAGTGGTGTGCCATTCATAATTGATGTTGTGTGTCCAAAGAAGGTTTTTGTGAGGATTGTAACGATAGGGCCTGTGGAATATCCAAATGCATGATACAGAAGAGGCTGAATCAGGGTCAAGGTTCCAAACATTGTATTGTCCCATGAGTTTTGTGAGTTGAGCTCTCCAATAGGACAGGGAATCAAACCATTGGAGGAATGTCCATAGGAGGGAGCTTTGTTGAGCCGGATCAAAGAGATGACCATATAATTCCTGAAGAGGAAATACAATGGCATGATGGTGGAGAATAGATAAGCACCATAAAAACCATAAAACTCGAGGAGTGAAGTAATCAAAGGGAGGCATCAGGAAGGGGTCAAGAAAGGGTTTTGTTGGGTTGATGAGGGTGTGTTGACATCCTTTCTGGAGTTCTGTCAGGTAAACACTGAGATGGGACTTTGCAAAGTGTTGGATCTGATTAAGGGTAGGTTTTCGATTTGGGGGAAGAGTCTGTAAAAGCTCTGGAGGATAGGTTAGGTTGTTGAGAGCTGGGAGACCTGGTGAGGGATCTGATGAAGAGGAGGCTGAGGCTGAAGTAGCCATGAAGACTAATGGGATTCTTCTGGTTGAAGTGATGAGATGGACTGGCTGAGGCCGGGAAAGCATATCTGCAATTATATTGTGTTGGCCTTTCACATGTTTAACAGTGAAATCATATCTAGAGAACCAGTCTTTGAGTCTCAACAGTTGAGGATTAGGAGGAATCTTATTGCGGAACTCGAGGATGTTGGGAAAAGATGAGTTGTCCATTTCCACAATAAAGTTTCTTGTCCTGAGGTGAAAGTCAAACTTTTGGATTCCATTTTTCACGGCGAGAATCTCTTTGTAGATAGTGTGATAGTGCTGTTGGGCAGGTTTGAATTGTCCGCTAGCGTGACCACAATATCTTCTTTGTCCTTCTTTTTCTTCGATGAGGATGGCCCCCCAGTGGGTGTCACTGGCATCAGTCTGGAGGATGATTTGACCGGAGGACGGAATAGTGAGGGCCGGTGGAGACTGTGCAATTTTCTTCAGTTGGATTATTGCATCTGTGTGTTGAGCACTCCAGGGAGGAGGTTTCTTCTTTAAATGAGCAGAAAGAACTGAAGTGTAATGACTAACTCGAGGGATAAAATCTCTGATGGTGACATGCCAGAGTGAGTGGCTTTTGTAGGGTTGACATCTTCATTGAGCTTGAAGGGGAGCTTGATGAAGAAGTCTGGATTTTTCCACAAAGGATTGGGGTGATGGAAATCAGCATGACTATTGGAGCAAAACTGGAGTAGTTTTCTTTGGATTGGTTCAAATAAAGGTTGGATTTCAGACAGGGGGAAGATTTTGGGAATATCTGAAAATGATTTGAACTTCTTTTTGTATCTGATTCCTTTGGGTAGAAGACGAAGGGATTTGCATTGACAATAGACATCCCATCCAATGAGGATATCTTTATCAGGCAAGGGAGTTCCAATAACATGGACCCAAATGGTGTAAGAAGGGAAAATCTCAATACCAATCTTGTGTCTGGTAACTAGATTAGTAGTGAAAACTTTTCCATCAGCGGCTTTGAAATAATGGGTGGAGTGTTTCCACGCATCAGGAGGAAGGATCTTTGGATTCATCATGGTATTGTGGGATCCTGTGTCGAAGTAGGCAATGGCATCAATTGGCTTGGAGTATTTGTCAGGAAGGATTTGAATAGGAGCTTGAGGTCCTGACTGGGAAATGATCTGTGAAGCCTGGTAAGATTCATAGATTGAATCAGTTTCTGAGGAGGCAGAGGATTCTGAATCTGTTGTTGTAACATCTGTGTCTTGAAGCACAAAACTTGTGGTCTGATCAACAAGGCTTGGAAGATGTGAGGAGCACTGGAACTGTTGGAGGAGACTTCAGGATCTACAAGTGGTTGGTAGATCGTTTTGATAGAACCATCTGGTTCTCTGGTATACTCAGTATCTGTGGCAATTGCTGGAGTATTGTTCTGGAAAGCCTTCTCATAGTTTGTGATCCATTCAAGCGGCATGAACTCTGTGAGCTTGTCTTTTGGTAATTGTTTTGGAATTTGGATGATAGTCGGAACTTCATCTTCGCGTTCTGCTTTGATGAAGATGGTGTCACCAGAATGACCTGGGATTGGAAGATCCAAGGCATGATCTTGGAGACGATAGGCTATCTGGTGGTGGAGAGTAGCCATGTAAGAATTGGGTTGCATGTCTGCGCCCAAAATCTGGAGCTGTACTTTGAGACAGTTGTGGAGATTGGCATCCCTAAGAGGGATATTGAAATTGGGGTAGTACGTGAGTGAGATACTACCAGCATGAAGCGTTGTGAGACAAGTACCAATAACTGCTTGCTCATACTTTTTATAGACAGTGTTAAGCAAAGCAACTCTTGCAGTAACTGGTATTCCTTTCCTTCCATGCAAGGTAAGGATGATTCTGACTGCACCAAAGTGGAGGTGTGAATAACCTTCTTTGATCCATTGGTCAATCAAAGGTTGGCCAATTTCTAGATCAACATACTGCTCAGCTGGGGAAGCTGGGATTAGGCAGTTGTCAAGGGCAGTTGACTGGATGTATTCTTTTACTGGAGGAGATCTGTGTCGGACAAGATGAGTGACTTGTCTAGCTAGAGACTTAGATCTTTTGAAGATGTTATAGGGATTTAACAGTGGGACAGAGGTTTCATTAATTTGAGCGGAGTCTGGGATGTGTGTATATTCTACAAGGTTTTGTATTTTAGAAGACTGAGTTCTTCTGATAGTAGGTGGGTGAGAAATAGAGGAGGAGAGACGAACAGGAGCTAAGGGAGTAGTGTTTTCCATATGACTTAAAACTCTTCTCTTCAATATCTTCTCTATTAGATGAAATAACAGTCTAACTCTTTCCTGAACACCAGGGGAGAGGCTCTGATACCATTAAGTTGGTTCCCCGATTTCCGCAAAGGGGGTCTGGGTGGCAACCAGTGATACCTCAAAGTCAGTTTTACAGTACACCCTCACGAGTGAACTAACCTACACCAGGTGGCTAGCCTGGCAGGTCATGGTAGGGCAAGAGTCCGAACTTCGCCACACCTCATAAGGCGAGAACCCCTACTCATGATTGCTTTTTATAGCCAAAGCGATAACTGGCTCTGATACCATTAAGTTGGTTCCCCGATTTCCGCAAAGGGGGTCTGGGGTGGCAACTGGCAGATGACATTCCAACTGATGCTGATGTGGAATCCATCTATTCTGAACAAGAAGTTGTTGATCAGACCACAAGTTTTGTGCTTCAAGACACTGATGTTACAACAACAGATTCAGAATCCTCTGCTCCTCAGATGATGATTCAATCTATGAATCCTACCAGGCTTCACAGATCATTTCCCAGTCAGGACCTCAAGCTCCTATTCAAATCCTTCCTGACAAATACTCCAAGCCAATTGATGCCATTGCCTACTTCGACACAGGATCCCACAATACCATGATGAATCCAAAGATCCTTCCTCCTGATGCGTGGAAACACTCCACCCATTATTTCAAAGCCGCTGATGGAAAAGTTTTCACTACTAATCTAGTTACCAGACACAAGATTGGTATTGAGATTTTCCCTTCTTACACCATTTGGGGTCCATGTTATTGGAACTCCTTTGCCTGATAAAGATGTCCTCATTGGATGGGATGTCTATTGTCAATGCAAATCCCTTCGTCTTCTACCCAAAGGAATCAGATACAAAAAGAAGTTCAAATCATTTTCAGATATTCCCAAAATCTTCCCCCATCCTTATTCCAAAAGGCCATTACTAGAATCTTTCATCCTATTCTCCATTCAGCCTTACTATACATTGATGATATTCTCCTTTTCTCTGCAGATGAGAATTCACATACCCAACTCCTTCATCATTTTCATGATTTACTCAACCAGTATGGTATTATGCTTTCAGAAAAGAAAAGTATGATTGGCCTTAAAGAAATAGAATTTCTTGGTATGTTCATTTCAAATGGTCAATACCGTCCTGGTCCTCATCTGGCCTCACAACTCCTTGATTTCCCAGATTCAAATCTCACACATAAACAGATTCAACAGTTCCTTGGAATTGTTAATTACATCAGAGATTTTATCCCTCGAGTTAGTCATTACACTTCAGTTCTTTCTGCTCATTTAAAGAAGAAACCTCCTCCCTGGAGTGCTCAACACACAGATGCAATAATCCAACTGAAGAAGATTGCACAGTCACCACCGGCCCCTCACTATTCCATCCTCCGGTCAAATCATCCTCCAGACTGATGCCAGTGACACCCACTGGGGGGCCATCCTCATCGAAGAAAAAGAAGGACAAAGAAGATATTGTGGTCACGCTAGCGGACAATTCAAACCTGCCCAACAGCACTATCACACTATCTACAAAGAGATTCTCGCCGTGAAAAATGGAATCCAAAAGTTTGACTTTCACCTCAGGACAAGAAACTTTATTGTGGAAATGGACAACTCATCTTTTCCCAACATCCTCGAGTTCCGCAATAAGATTCCTCCTAATCCTCAACTGTTGAGACTCAAAGACTGGTTCTCCAGATATGATTTCACTGTTAAGCATGTGAAAGGCCAACACAATATAATTGCAGATATGCTTTCCCGGCCTCAGCCAGTCCATCTCATCACTTCAACCAGAAGAATCCCATTAGTCCTCATGGCTACTTTCAGCCTCAGCCTCCTCTTCATCAGATCCCTCACCAGGTCTCCCAGCTCTCAACAACCTAACCTATCCTCCAGAGCTTTTACAGACTCTTCCCCCAAATCGAAAACCTACCCTTAATCAGATCCAACACTTTGCAAAGTCCCATCTCAGTGTTTACCCTGACAGAACTCCAGAAAGGATGTCAACACACCCTCATCAACCCAACAAAACCCTTTCTTGACCCCTTCCTGATGCCTCCCTTTGATTACTTCACTCCTCGAGTTTTATGGTTTTTATGGTGCTTATCTATTCTCCACCATCATGCCATTGTATTTCCTCTTCAGGAATTATATGGTCATCTCTTTGATCCGGCTCAACAAAGCTCCCTCCTATGGACATTCCTCCAATGGTTTGATTCCCTGTCCTATTGGAGAGCTCAACTCACAAAACTCATGGGACAATACAATGTTTGGAAACTTGACCCTGATTCAGCCTCTTCGGTATCATGCATTTGGATATTTCACAGGCCCTATCGTTACAATCCTCACAAAAACCTTCTTTGGACACACAACATCAATTATGAATGGCACACCACTTTTGACTATTCACAGTTGTATCCTACTAAGCTCCAAACCCCTCTGTTGAATTTTCTTTGTGATATTAATGGTGTCTATACAGATGAATGTTTGATCCTTCCAGATGTGCCCAGAGACTCCTCCAAAAGCTGGCCTCCAAGCTGGAATCCACCACCAGAAGATTTACCAGATCCAGATCCAGATCC
>OX940805.1:15260535-15338611 GCA_954870605.1 Acer campestre | reverse complement strand
ATATTAATGTAATTTACCCTTTTTTATATTTTTTTAACATTTAAAAAAATAATTATATAAATATCGGGTCACCAGACAGGATGAATTATATTGGTTTGACCCATACCCAATCCGTTTACAAACCGGATTAACAACATTGAACCCGATCCGAGCATAGTTTTTAAGTGCTCTAAATCAACTTCAAACGGATCAGATCCCCTTTGGAATTTTGTGCCATCCCTAATTACGACAGTGATATTTCGCCGTAATTTAAGAACTTTTTGAAATTTCCGTTTTCGCTTTTATCAGTTTGTTAAACGACGACAAGCATTTCTTCTCCCAAACATCAAAAGCCTAAAGTCGGCTCGCTCTTGGTCCTAGAGTTGCCGCTGGTAATCTCATCTCTCCTATATTCAAACCATCAATTCATGTTATCAACTCTCAAGTGCGAGTAATGGCAGTGCAAGTACTTGATTTTTGACCAAGATCCAAGAGCTACACCACTCAAAACTGAATTCATTGGAAACAAAGACTGATGATGATGGCTGTTAAGAATATATTAAAATCCCCATTTGTTTTATTTACGGTTTTTATCGCTTTAATCGCTCCATTGCTCTACAAATTCAACCCTCAAAAGGTTCGAATTTTCCCTCTCTCTCTTCAATTAATCGTAAATGATTTCATTATTAACTAATTTTGGCCTTTACTTGTAGAGATTGTTCTCTGTTGAAGAATTGGCTTTGCACAATGGAACTGATGATTCGATTCCCATTCTTCTAGGCATTCTCGGGTACTCTCTTTTTCTCTCGCCCCCTTTGTATGATATGTGGACGAAATGCTATCGTTGATTACGTTTGATATTCGTTTTGTGCCTTTGAATCAGATCTGTGTTTGATGTAACGAAAGGGAAATCTCATTATGGCAAAGGTGGAGGTTACAATCATTTTGCTGGAAGGTTCGTTGCTTTATTTGGTCTCGCTTAAACGTTGTTTGTTTAAAGTCTTGCATGTATGCAGCTACTATTCGAACAACCTCGCAATGGTTTTTTTTTTTTTTTCATGTTTAGGTTATTATAGACTCTGAAAGTGGATCATGTTCATATGTTATTCTTCAAAGAGTGGAACAGTTTATTTAAATTAAGGTTTTCATTTTTGGTTGGATGAAGGCCTATTTGGTCTGGAATCTCTTTCATTTGTAGCAATTACCAAGTTACTGATGATATATGCAGTTGGATTCAAGTTGTTGCTTACATCGAGTCACATGAATCTTTAACAAAAAAGTAATAAAAAAATTACGATTAACTTAACTCGTTAATCATATACAGTTACATTGTGTTAGGTAGAGATATGGTGTTTGGTATTATCTTTGTCAAGGGGAGTATGGGGAATGCCTGGCTCAGTATGACACTATTGCAAGTCAGACAGTGTGACCTAAACGACTAAGAAAAATCAAGCTGCTTTAAGGTGTGTGAAGGTGTCAAGCAGCCAAGCAGCCCATTCTTGACTTAAGCTCGGGCTTCTTCGGAATGTTGTTGTAATGACCTAACTTAAGGTACAAACTCTTGGGTGTAATAGACTAGATGACTGAGGTGAGGATTACATATAGAATCTCATATCACCTAATCAAGCAATCACTGCACTATACCTGTAGACCTTCTTTCCAAACTAATATGAGGTCCCTTTTAGGTAAGAAACCAAGAACATATTCATGTGGACCTAGGCTTAAAGTGCATAATATGTTCATTCAGTTGTTCTCTTGGCTGATGATTGGCTTTATTTTTCTACTTATTTTTGGGTTTTGTCTGATTTTAGGTCTCATATTTATTAGATTTCCTTTTCTTTTTATGACCTTTTCGCTTTATCCCTTGTATACTTGTCATGCAATTGAAAACACCATATGAATCTCTTCTTTTTTCTGAAAAAAAAATAATCTCCTTTTTGGTTGAGATCAAACGCTGTATTTTTTCTTTTTCCTTGCTGAGAAAGAGGCTACTAGGAAATATATAAAGTGCTGCATATCAATTTAAGTTCACTTAAAATGTAGAAAACACAATGTCTCTTATGATATGGAGAGCATGAAGTATGATCTGTGTACTCAAATATGAATTTGTCTCACTTTTTCTTTTGTGTGTTTGAATCTATAATCCTGATTGCCCCATAATCCGCATTTCCTACCCTGACTCTGTTATTTTATGTAGGGAAAGCTCATTGAGATTTCTTTCTTTCTTTTTCTTTTTCTTTTTCTTTTTTTCTTTTTATTTTTTTTTATTTTTTTTATTTTATCAAATTAATTTATGTCATAGGCTTTGTATTATCGTTTTTATCTCTTCATTTACCTTAGGATGCACACTGATAGCAGCTTGTTTCTTTTTACTATTTACTCAGAGACGCTTCCCGTGCATTTGTTTCAGGAAACTTTACAGGTACAAATGGTCATGTTTTCTTTTTAGTATGTTATTTTAGCAATATAAAGTTTTCATGAGATCAAAAGATTAAGAAATAACAGGCTTGGATTAGTTGAAATAGTCAATTGTAAGTATTGTTACATACTCTTAAGTCTTAACATTATGTAATATAAGTGTTTAAAGGTATGCGGAAGCTTAAGAATCCACAATAGGAAGAATGAAACAACAGGTTCCAGAGGGACAGACATTCAGATCCTTGCCTTACAGCTGCCCATGGAAGGGTTAAAACCAATGACATGGTTCAGAAGAGAATTATAAACACCTAACTTGTTCTACATCACCCTCTTTTTGTCTCTTTAATTTTCTAAAATACTAGATCAGTATCTCCTTTCACAATCTGACTCCAGTTTTACAGGATTAGGCAATCAGTGGAAGTGGAAAAGTGAGAATAACGTTTTTGTCATTGCATTTGTCTTGCTATGGTAATTACGGTTCATATTTTTTGTTGATATGCCTGAAACAAGCCATGGGAAAAAAGGATATTATTTTATTGTATTTTTATAATAACTATAAGTGTTAATTACTAAGGTATGTGTTTTGTGGGTTCTCCTATGACATTTTAATGTACATAAGATTGCACGATTTTAAAGGTTGAGTTGCATTTGTTTAGGGTTAAATTGGTTTCTCAATTCTTTGTTTCTGAGCTAAAAAAATAAATTGAGTCTTGAATTAAGAGTGTTAATTTGGGAGATGTGTGGCTTTTTGCATTTAGGACAGAACTATTTGTTTATACGAGTCCAAAAAATTAGGGATAATTCGGTAATCTAATTGAGTTTAAGTTGAGTTATTACGTATTATTGAGTTAGGTTAAATTTTGACAATTGAGATTCCTGAAGTCTCTTGGTTTGGAAGTTCTAGTCATGTTAGGATAAGTGGTAGTCAAGTCTATTAATATGCTTTTTGTACTTATTGAATTGTTAGAACTGGTTAATGGATTATCTAGTTATTTATTTATTATAATGCATGGATGCTTTGTACTTTTTTCTCTTTCTATGTTCTTATTTTCCACTTTTTCCCTTTTCAACTTCATATATAACCTTTCTTCTTATAACCCAAAAGTTGAAGTTGCCATTTGCTGGTATTGCTTTGTGTTACTATTCACTAATCTATTCAGAACAATGAATTGCTTCACAATTCTTAAGTTTGCCAGCAAACAAGTTTCTCTAGAAACTCTAATCAAATCCCAAATTTGAATTTCTTTATCAGAAAATTTAATTTATATTCTCTTTTTCATTTCTCTGTTTTATTTTGTTTTTGTACAGGCGATGGACTCACAGACTCATTGCGTGGCTTATCTAGCTCAAATGTAATCTTTCTTTTTTTTCTTTCTATTTTTATTTTTCTAATTTAATGGTCTATTGAAGAGTTTTAATCTGAATCAAAAAGTCAAATTCTTGGGATTTTATTGGAGATCAAAATGTTTTAATGATTTTTCTTCTTTCCTAATGTTTAAATACAAGTATGTATTATATTTGGTTTTTTCATCAAAAACAGATTAAGATTAAATCTAACATCTAAAAACATGTAGCTATGGAAGATTGGGAAATTGAATTCTGACAATATATACAAAATTTATGTGAATTCATATTGATTTAGATTTCCAAGCAAACAAAGAATTTTTCATTGCATGATTCTCTCTCTTTCTCTCTCATACATGCGCAAGTGTGTGCAGACAAATGTTTAAGTACTCACCACCAAAGCTGGCTTCACAAATCTTTTGTTTAATCAACTATGCTTTACGTCATTGAAACTGTTGAATTACATTGCTTGATATACTTCATGTTTGTAGGTAAAGAGTGTAGTCGAATGGCGGGACTTTTACTTCAGAAGCTACAAGTGAGTTTTAAATTAATCATCTTTCATGAATTATCCTTTATACATTGGAAATCGAATAAAGACAATTATGGGAAATTATCTACCATGCACAATGAACTGGAGTAATCACTTGTATCAACTATCAAGTCCATCATGGTTTTTGGAAATTTACCCTTATTGAGGATGTTGCTTCCTTCTTTGCTGTGTTCATGACTACTGAGGAAGTTTCACTACTGAGAAAGCTTCATGCAATACATAATTTTACATTAATGTCACTGTTCATGTAGTAAAATTTTAATGTTAATCACAACATTTATTGAACACTTCTTAAGTATATAGTTAGTTATACACATTATTTGGAACCAGTATGTAGATCATTATTTTCCTTATAGGAAGTGATACATGCTTTTTCCCCAAGCCAAACATAAAGACCCCAATTGTGATATGGTGTATGTATAAAGCCTAAGAGGCTAAGACCTTTTCTTGTATAAAACCGAAGTCATTTTACATTGGTGTGTGCAGTACTTCCTATTAGAAAGAAATGATATTCCCTGTTGGATTCTGGGCATTAGTAGTGTATTAGAATATGAACAGTAGTTGTGTAGGTGGAGGAGATGCATAGTTTACTTTTAGCCATAGTTCCAGTAGGCATATAATTTGTAGATTATTTTGAAGCAAAAGGATAATAAAGTTAGTAAGGGAAGTTGGAATGTTTTTATAGGAATGTTTTTATTCCGACTCCATGGTTTCAGAACATATAGGAATGTTTTTATTTTATGATACCATGGACAAAACAATTGAGCAGCATTGAAGAAGCAATTCTGGAGTCACCTTCTTTATTGGAATGTTGGTGCCACTTGCTACAGCTGTGTAAAGTGGGATGGTCTGATTGACCACCATGTTTTCCATTTTAGACACTAAAATGCCAGGAAGTGTAATAATTTTGAGGTACTGGTTATAAAACTTGCCTATTATATAATTATGGCCTTATGGGACATGTTCACTTATTTTCACTGTTAAGGACTTGTCTGTATACATATCCATGTCCAATATTTCCATTGTTAATTACTTGTCTGTACAGAAATAAATTACGATACATTGAGGATATGTTAGCAACAGCTATACAAATGTGAAACATCAGCTCTGTTTAAGATATACATTGATTTCCTCTGGTTCATTCCGAACATGAGGAAAACAAATTAAGAGATATCTAGCTGTAGAAATGTCATTATTGAAGTTGAAGATAAATCACTCTTTTTTAGTTTCTATATTAAAAGATTGTCTTATGGCCTATATATCTATAATTGAGTCACTTGTATTGTTTTGTATTCATAGTTGCTGTGTAAATGACTGTTGGTGTGAGTAATTATGGCTACAGAATATTCTTGGACAATTTAGTATTGGTTATATTTAAATTTAATTCTAACTTTTAACCTTTATGTTTTCAGAATCATCAGACATGTGAATTTCATATGCTTTGGTTTTCCATTCATTTAAATTTTAGCTATAGGGTAATAGTGAAATAGAAATATAGGATTTGAACTGTCAATAAATATGCATGCTGCTCAATATTTACTAAGTTGTACTACTGCAGATTTGTTGGTAAGCTGGTGGGTCGTTACTATGATGACCAGGGAAATCCTACTAAATATTTGAAAGGAGCTGAAGCAAAGGCTGCCAGAGGGGCACAGCTTCTGGAGAAACAGAAGACTGAAGAAGCTAAACAACCAAGTTGCAATTCAAAGTGGAGTCAGGAAGAGGGTGGAGAGGTATTAAGTTTTCAAAACTTATAAATAATATCTTAATCCAAGCTTCATTTAGTTGCAATATCATTTTTTATTCCTCTTTATAGTTTTTAAGAATTTGATGTTTATAAAGCTTGTATAAATAGATTGTCTGCCATTTCATGTCCATGTTGGCACAAAATTTATGAAAGACATTATTTATGATAGTAGTGGAACTCCTTTTAAACTAAACTCTATTTCCGCTGCATTTTAAAAGCATCTGTAATGTTAGTTTATTCTTTGGCTGCTTTTGCTAGGTTTGGTGTGATGATGGCTGCCCTAGGTTAGTTCAGAGACCTCAAGAAATTGCTTTGACTGGAAAGATGAGTAAGCGATGTGCTTGCTTCAAAGAAGATGAGCTCAATCGGCCAGGGCTGGAAGTCTATGAAGGATGTGATTATCTTGCCAAGACATGTCGAGTTTAGATAAAATGAAGTGCCTTAAATGGCGCACTTCGCAGGCGTCCTATATTTATTGTACATCTAACTGTGTTTCACATGAGGGTATTTAAATAGGTAGTATGTTCATACAGAAAAAATGGGTAAAGCAGGAAAATGAAACAAAGTGATAAATGTAGTTGAACATTTTGTCACCTTCGAATGCATTTTTGTAACTAATAATGCTATTCTGTCCAAATGATGTGGATCATTGATTTCTTTATATTAGAATTGGATGATTGAAATTATTGGGTTTTAGTGATGTCATATTATTTGGGCTCTAAATTAGATAAAGTAGCATTACTCTTTTTGTAATTAGCTACATACAGTAGTCGTTATGTTTATTTCCAATTAAAAAAAAAAACTATTAATTTTCTTTTAATTTTTTTGGGTGCATCAGTATTTTGGTTGTTAAAGAACACATGTAGTTTTATTGATTGCGGTCGTTTTCAGGAGGTCCAATAGTTCTATATTGTAAATGATAATGGAAAAGAGTGTTACTAAATAGTAAATACTTCTCACTCAATTTCTTGCCATACCCAATTGGTTGTACATAACATTGAACAAAACAAGTAGGAAAGCCAAAATTTTAGGCCAAATTAAAAAAAGGGAAAATTTCATAAATAAATCTTAGATTATGTAAAAAAGATTTTAGTCACACAAACTAATTTGATTGTTACTAATCGAATGGGTTTTGAAAGTACCAAAGTACCCATCATTTAATTGTCTTCCCTCCTTTTCCCTCACTATTCAAAAATGGTAGAAACGACTTCTAAAGAGAGAAAAATGTGTCAACCGTTTTTAGAAAGAGGTGTCTGAAATATACAAACGTTGTTAAATTGCCAAAAGCTAACTTAGAGGGGGATAAGTTTTAAACCTCTTTTCAAGAGAGAAATACAATAGTAACCATAGGAAACATTAAATTTTCCTTAATAACCACTTTTGAAACTTTAATCGTTAATAACCACTTTTTTTTTAAAAACTTTCAGTGTATGTCCATAAATTACCAGAGTACCCTTGAAAATCGTTTTATTTTAAATCTCGAAGCAAACTTGAAATCATGTGTAAATTGAAATGTCCAAACTTGAAATTAGGCTTAAATTGAAATATCAAAACTTGAAATCAGACCTAAATTAAAATATCAAAACTTGAAATCTGGACTAAATTGAAATTTTACATTTCTTCTTCTTCCTTTTCTTATTCCTCAAACATTAGGTTTTTTTTTTTTTTTTTTTTCCTTTTCTGCAGATCACCTCGCCGACGAAGGGGGTTTGATTTCGTCGCCGGCAAAGCAACAGTGGACGGCGAGGAGGTCGCCGGTGCCCACGCCTGGTCTCTCGTCGTTGTCCACCACGCCTAGTCGTTGAATCAGCCATGGCCAACAACGAGCGAGCGAGAGAGAGCTGGGAGGGAAAGATGAGGTTGTCGTGAAGCCCAGGAGGTCACCGGCGCTCGGCGACCTCCAAAGCCCGTCGACGAGAGAGATCGGGGAGAGAGAGAGAGTAGTCGGGGAGAGAGAGACTAGAAGAGAGAGAAAGAAAAAAAGAGAAAGAAGAGAGAGAAAGCTGATTTGGGGGTTTTTATATGAAGGATTTCTTGTAATTTCTCAAAAAAATGATTATAAACAAATAAAATTTCATTTGTGGTTAAAAAAGAATTTCCCCTAATATTTGGGGTCATTCTGAGTAATTTCCACTCTTTTCAATCCCTTAAAAAACAAATAAGTTTGTCCTTCTAGATAGCTTGTATGATGTATCACAACACATTGAAATTATGAAAGCACATATAGACTATTGAAAAAACATTTTCAACTAGGCATGTCAATTAAAGTTTATAATTTGTAAGTGAAGAGATCAAACTAAAACATAAATCAACTATCACTTGTATTATATATTAGTGCTCAATATTCATAAGTATAAATGAATGAATCACTATATACAAATAAGTCAACCATTAACAAATACAAATGATATTTACAACTTGATCAAAAAAATGTTTGCATCTATTTCTTTACAAAGATCTTGTTTACAAGATATGAAGAAATGATGATCTAAAACAAGATACAATTAAGGGGTGAATTCATAATGAGCCAAAATTTTTATCAGTTTATTGTTTTTAGATATCAATTTTTTTTTTTTTTTTATTGTTTTCGTTAATTTTGACCACTTTTGGACAAAAATACCCCTAAAATTGAAATTTGTAAAATAAAAAAAGTCAGTGGGTGGTAAAAACGAGAAGAAAAAGAGAAAGAGAAAAAAGAAAAAGTTAGGGTTTCTGGCTGAAAGAGAAAGAGAAGGAGAAGAGATCGCAGTCGCCTCGCACCTCTCGCCGTCGACCCGCACCTCTCTCGCCGTCACTGTCGCTCACCGTCACCTTAGATCTCTCTTGCCGTCGTTGCAGAGAGAGAAAGGAACAGAAGATATTTAGTTTGTGTTAGATCGGTGTTATGGAAGGGTTTTCTAGAAGGATTTGTGAAGAAGTTTAGAAGAAATCAGAGATAAATGTGAAGATGTTTAGAGAGAAGTCAGAGATAAATTTAGAGAGAAGTCAAAGATAAGGTTTTGAAAATGAAGTAGCTGCGTGGAGTATGGTCTGAAGTTTAGTGGGTCTTTATATTGTAGGGTTGAACTCTAAACGTGGCCGTTTTGAGTTACCAATTAGGATTTCCTTGTTTTCCCTAATACGGCACCGTTTTGGTAGCCAGAGTCCTTGTTAGTCATACGGCACCGTTTTGGTTGCTGTGAGTCAGTAGAAAGGAATCTTTTCCTTCAAGAGCATTTTAAATACATATGAGTATTTTAGGGAAAAACTTCCCATATTACAGCTGCCTGAATTCTGTTACAGATTGTAAGATTTAAGAGAAAGCATGAATGAGAATTGTTACACAGTTGGCAAATTATTCTTCTCACTATTTCTATATCTCTCTCTCATCTCTCTCTCTCAATCCTTATCTCCTACTCTCTGTTCTTCACGTTTTCAGTTGCTCTTTCAACCTGCACACAAAAATCAAAAGTTAATTGGTCACCAGATTCACAAATTTAACTCAGATTTTTCTAGTTGTTACAAATTGGTATCAGAGCACTTTCTTGGGCACATTTATCATGGTAGAAGGCACTAGGCAACAACAGTATACTGAGGGACGCTTCACTGATATTGAAACCAAATTTCAGAAGTTTGAAAATGGATTTGAAACATTCAAGTTGGAGTTAGCTGAACAAATGGCAAGTCAGACATCAATGATACAAGATCTACTCACAGCAAGGCATGGTGGAGTGGATCTAGAAGATACAAATGGAAGTGGTAAAGGGATACTTGGGTCTGCCCCCATAGGTTCTTCTGGAGAGCCCAAGTTTCCAGGGCAAAGCAGTTCCTACAACAAGGTAAACCCGGAAACACATTTAAGACCCCCTAAACTTTCATTTCCCAAGTTTGATGGTAATGATCCAAAGACTTGGCTTAAGAAATGTGATAGGTTTTTTATAATTCCCCTGTTACCAAATAGTAAACCAGTGAACGTCAGAAATTATAGACATCCTTTTGTGCAGAAAAATGAAATTGAAAGAATTGTGAAGGAGATGTTAGGAAGTGGGATCATTAGGCATAGTAATAGCCCATTTGCTTCACCCATTCTACTTGTTAAGAAAAAGGATGGAACTTGGAGGTTTTGCCTAGATTATAGGGAACTTAATAAGATTACGGTGAAGGATAAGTTTCCAATTCCATTAATTGATGAGCTCCTAGATGAACTTAATGGTGCCAAGGTGTTTTCTAAGTTAGATTTGAGGGCTGGTTACCACCAGATAAGGGTGGCTGAGGAAGACATACTAAAGACAGCATTTAGAACCCACCAAGGGCACTACGAATTCAAGGTAATGCCCTTTGGACTCACAAATGCCCCTGCAACTTTTCAAAGCCTCATGAATGACATATTTGAACCTTACTTAAGGAAGATGATACTTGTTTTTTTTGATGACATCCTAGTCTATAGTAAAGACATGCAAGACCATGTTGTCCACTTGAAGCTAACCCTATCTATACTAAGACAACATCAACTTTTTGTCAAGAGAAGCAAATGTGATTTCGGTAGTGCAGAATTGGAATATCTAGGGCATGTGATTTCGGGTAATGGTGTGGCAGCAGATTTCAAAAAGGTACAGGGAATGGTGGAGTGGCCGAGGCCTAACTCACTGAAGGCTCTTAGGGGATTCCTTGGCCTTACTGGCTACTATAGGAAGTTTGTGTGCGGGTATGGCATCATTAGCAAACCACTCATGGATTTGCTAAGGAAATGGGGGTTCAAGTGGGGAGAAACAGCTGAAAGGGCCTTTGTGGCTCTTAAAACAGCAATGTCAACCACACCAGTCCTAGCATTACCAGACTTTACAAAGTCTTTTATAGTAGAAACGGATGCATGTGATATAGGGATTGGGGCAGTTCTAATGCAACAAGGAAGACCAATAGCCTACATAAGTAAGGCTCTACCTCCGAGGAAGATTGGTCTATCCACTTATGAAAAGGAATTGCTAGCCATAGTGTATGCAGTACAGAAATGGAGAGCTTATCTACATGGAAATAAATTCACAATCAAAACAGACCATCAGAGCCTTAAGTATTTCCTAGAGCAGAAAATGACTACACTATTACAACAAAAATGGCTATCTAAACTCTTGGGGTTCGACTATGACATTTCTTACAAAAAGGGGAAAGAGAATGTAGTGGCTGATGGCTTATCTAGGGCAATGCAAGAGACTGTAGGCACTCTAACAGCCTTAACCACTTTTAGGCCAGCTTGGGTTCAAGAGATTGAAGGTAGTTACTACCAAGACCCAACTGCATCTACAGTGATACCCGAACTTCTAGTTAAGCCTTCTAACAACCAAGAGTTCACTTTCCAAGAGGGCATCCTTAGGAGAAATGGATTGATCTATGTGGGCAAACATGGTTCATTACGGAAAATGTTGGTGGAAGAGGCTCATGCCTCAGCTATGGGAGGTCACTCGGGCACTAAGGGAACCCTAAAAAGATTGCAGCTATTTTTTTACTGGGAATCAATGAGCAAGGATGTGTTTACCCAAGTGATAAACTGCCAAATCTGCCAACAAAACAAGAATTTACATAGTAAACCTCCTAGTCTACTACAACCCTTACCAATTCCCATTTCTCCATGGTTGGATATTGCCATGGACTTTATTGAGGGGTTACCACCCTCGTTGGGTAAGGATTCTATACTAGTGGTCATAGACAGATTGACTAAGTATGCGCATTTTATGGCACTCTCACACCCATACACAGCTCAACAGGTAGCCAAAGTATTCTTTGACAATGTACACAAGCTACATGGAATGCCTTCAACTATCACTTGTGATAGAGATAAGATATTCACCAGTACCTTCTGGCAACAATTGTTCAAAATGGCAGGAACTAAGTTATGCCTAAGCTCAGCTTACCATCCACAAACAGATGGCCAGAGCGAGCGACTCAACCAGTGCCTGGAAAACTACCTAAGGTGCATGAGTAGTGCAAGACCAGTTAAGTGGGCAGTATGGCTACCTATGGCGGAGTGGTGGTATAACACCAACTACCATACCGCTCTTACTATGACCCCTTTTGAGGCTCTGTACGGGTACAAGCCTCCGGTGTTCACTTTTTCTACTCAAGGGTCAGGGACTGCTGATAGCAGAGCATTTGTAGGAGACAGAACTCGACTCCAATCAGTTTTGAAGGAAGCTCTGTCTCAAGCACAGTCCAGAATGAAGTTTTATGCAGACAAGAAGAGGATAGAGAGGGAATTTATAGTAGGAGAGTGGGTCTATTTGAGGTTACAACCCTATAGGCAAGCAACCGTGGTTATACGCAGAAATTTAAAACTGGCTCCTAGGTATTTCGGACCATATCAAGTGATTGCAAGAATTGGGAAGGTGGCTTACCGACTCCAGTTGCCTCCTAGCTCGCGGGTCCATCCAGTTTTCCATGTTTCGCAATTGAAGAAGAAAGTGGGGGACTCAGTGGTTCCCAGCTCCGATCTCCCTAAGATAGGACCAGATGGACAAATGTTAGTATTTCCAGTGGCTATTCTAGCTAGGAAATTAATCAATAGACAGAATAAAGCAGTAGTACAACACCTTATACAGTGGTCGAATGCTTCACCTGATGATGCTACTTGGGAAGACGCGTCTGTCATTGCTCGCCATTTTCCTGAGTTCGATCCTTGAGGACAAGGATCTTTTGAAGGGGAAGAGAATGTTAGATCGGTGTTATGGAAGGGTTTTCTGGAAGGGTTTTCTAGAAGTTTAGAAGAAATCAGAGATAAATGTGAAGATGTTTAGAGAGAAGTCAGAGATAAATTTAGAGAGAAGTCAAAGATAAGGTTTTGAAAATGAAGTAGCTGCGCGGAGTATGGTCTGAAGTTTAGTGGGTCTTTATATTGTAGGGTTGAACTCTAAACGTGGTCGTTTTGAGTTACCAATTAGGATTTCCTTGTTTTCCCTAATACGGCACCGTTTTGGTAGCCAGAGTCCCTGTTAGTCATACGGCACCGTTCTGGTTGCTGTGAGTCAGTAGAAAGGAATCTTTTCCTTCAAGAGCATTTTAAATACATATGGGTATTTTAGGGAAAAACTTCCCATATTACAGCTGCCTGAATTCTGTTAGGGTGCGTTTGGTACGCAGATGGGACAGGACAAGGTGGGACGGGACGGGACAGGACAGGACAGGACAAGTTGTTCTGTATTGTGTTTGGAAGGTCTGAGACAGAACTGTTAACTGTACTGTTATGCGTTTGGTATGACTAGGACAGGACGGGACAAGAGGTTCAAATGACTAGAGTGCCCCTCTTATATATACTATAACTCTTATATATACTATAATTATAATATATATTTTAATATATAATGATATTATAATATGTATATATATATTATTATGTATAAATATTATATATTATAATATATATTATTATATTAATATATTAATAATATGTATTATTATATATAATAATATATTATATATTATTGTATATGATAATAAAATATTATATATTATATAATATATACGTAATAATATATAATATTATAAAATATATTATAAATACATATTATATTAATATATATAATAATATATAATATAATATAATATAATATATATATGATATATTATATTACATATATAAAAATATATATATAATATTATATAGAAGATATATTATATATATATTATATCATAATAATATAGATTATAATATTATATGTATTTATATATTTATATATATTATATATTATTATATTTTTATATATAATATATTATATATATAATAATATATAATATATAAATATATATAATACTATAATAATAAAATATTATATATATAATATTATGATATATATTATTTTAATATATATATATTAATATATATCATAATATTATGATATATATATATATAATATATCATAATAATAAAGGCTATAATATTATATATATTTATATATTATATATTATAATTTATTATATTTTTTTTATATAATATATTATATTATTTTAGTATATATAATAATATATAATATATAAATATATATAATATTATAATCTATATTATTATGATATTATATATATATAATATTATGATCTTTATTACAATAATATATTATATATAATATGTATTTAATATTATATTATTTTTATTATATATAATGATATATAATATAACATAATATAATATATATATATTATATATAGGATATTATATATTATTATATATAATAATATAATATAATATATTATATAAAAAATATAATAATATATAATATATAGTATATATATAATATTATATTCTATATTATTATGATATATATTATATATATAATATTATGATATATATATATAATAGTATATATTATTATTAAACATGTTTATAATTTTTTTGAAAATTTAAAGGGTAAAATAGTCTTTTTGTACTTGTCCCATGTCATGGGACAACCTTGTCCTAGGGTTTTGGGTGAGACAAAATTTGGTGGTTTTTGTCCCACCTTGTCCCGTCCCATCCCATGCTAATAGCGCGCCAAACGTGGGACAATAAAAAGTTGTCCCGTCCTGTCCCGTCCTGTCCCGCGTACCAAACGCACCCTTACAGATCGTAAGATTTAAGAGAAAGCATGAATGAGAATTGTTACACAGTTGGCAAATTATTCTTCTCACTATTTCTATATCTCTCTCTCATCTCTCTCTCTCAATCCTTATCTCCTACTCTCTGTTCTTCACGTTTCCAGTTGCTCTTTCAACCTGCACACAAAAATCAAAAGTTAATTGGTCACCAGATTCACAAATTTAACTCAGATTTTTCTAGTTGTTACAGTTTGTTTGCAACAGAGAGAGAATCCGAAATTTGTTTGTTTGTTCTGGACTTGATATAATTTGTGTATAAAATCAATTGTCTCTCAACTAACATTTTTGCTCTTATTATTCTCTCTCTGTTTATTTTCTTTGATCGATTTTGCAATTCTTGATCAGTAGTATAGAGTTTATTGCTGGTTTTTTATTGACATTTTGGCTCCATGTGTTTGAATATGAAATGGGTGAAAGTTGTTTGTGAAATTAACTCTGTGTTTTTGCTTGGAATTAGTAAATTTTTTGTTCTTGATATACAAAATGCTTATTTTTATACAAGTAATTAAATTGGTGAAATTCAGTGTTTCATTCTTCAGAATTGGAACTTTTTTGTTGCTCTAGAACTGTTTTATGATGCTGTCTGATGAGAATTGATTTCACTTTTGCAATTATTTTCATGGAAGATAGCTGCTTATACCCATTTGTAATTGAAGCAATTTTCAGAAAGAAAAAAAATGTTTCCAAAATTTGAGCAATGCTATACATATTGCAACTTGGTGTGAATGGTGCTGCAAGTTAAAATGAGACAAGTTTCATTGGCATGTAACTTGTTTGTATTGACATGTATCTTTTTTGTAAGGACTTTATGATCATATTTGTAGCAAAAGTGTGAAAGTTTCTGATATAAATTTGCCCCTTACAAGTCTGGTTCAACAAATTTGGGTAAAATTAAATGATTTATATTTGCTCTATAGGGTGTTTGGATTGGAATGTTGTTTGGAACATTTATCCAAACTGTTACGCTTATTATTATCACCTGGAGAACTGGGATAAGCAGGTATCTTGCTTTTTCATTTGGACTAGCTGTTAAAGCAGATTATATCTTTACTGAATTATTGGTGCTAATATTAGAAACATCTCTGAATAAGATGCATTTATCAGGTAGCATGGCTGGTAGAAGCGTTTACACATTGCACATTTTATTAAGTGGTGAATAATTTGCTGACTCCATGTCCACCCTAGCTCTTGCATCTAAGGACGTCCTAGTTCATGCACCTGCTGAAGCCAGCGGTGCCTTTACACAATTGGATACTTGGTTGGAGCCTCACTTATGTCACTTGTTGCCTTGTACTTCCTATAAACATGTAGACAATGAAGAGAGGAAAAACCATATAATATGTAAGAAATGGATGGGTACTATATAAAATCCATATCTATGATTACTTTTTTCTTCTCTTTGTTCTATATTATTTTGTGATTTTATCTAAAATTTGTATATGCTGACATGTGCGATAAGAGATTCACTTACAAATACTTATTCTTCGATTCATTTATCTTTCTTATAAATTTGTTTGTTTAATCCGTTTCTTAATTTCTTTACCTCTATTTGATATTTATTTTAATTAATTTCTTCATCATGTAATTTAAACTACAACTAGCATTCAAATACAACCGGTATGTAACTTCAAATACTACTGACATGTAATTTCAATTATAATTGGCATGTAACTTGGAATGCACTCGGCATATAACTCAGAATATAACTGACATGTAACTTGAAAATCAACTGGCAATTCATAATATAACGAGCATGTAACTTGGAATGCACTCGACATGTAACTCGGAATACAACTGGCATATAACTTGAAAATCAACTGGCAACTCAAAATATAAAGGGCATGTAACTTGGAATGCTCTTGGCATGTAACTCGAAATAAACTAGCAATTGGTTTGAAATTAAATTAGCATGTAACTTAGAAATCAATTAGCATGTAAGTTGAAAAGTCAAGTAGCATGTAATTTGGATTACAATTGACATGTAAATTGAAATCATTTAGCATGTAACTAGACATACAACTGCATGTAAATTGGAAATCATTTGACATGTAATTTCAAAATTAATTGACATGTAACTTTAAAAATCATTGTCATTAAACTTGGAATACAACTAAACTTATAATTCAAACGTAATTAAAAGTTCCAAAAAAATAAAAATAAAAAATTACCATAACATAACAATATCCATACATCAAGGAATCAAAAATCTTCGGTACTAACTTAGCTTCCTAACTTTTATCTCCCCATGCACGAAACACCTCACTAGGTCTTGCTCATCAATAATAGCCCCTGTACCAGTTAAATCAATACATTTTATACCTTTTAAAAAAGAAGAAGGTAAAATGAACTTTATTTAACCAAAAAAGAATTACAAGAATTCAAATTAGAATTGGCTAACAGGAAATCTATATGCCAACCTAGTGAGCCAGTCTATTAAAATTTATGGAGGTATGTACAATAGACACATTTTATTTTTTCTTGGTCTTCCAACCTGTAGATCTCTTTTTTCTTGGTCTTCTAGCCCACGGTCACCAACTAAGTGGTAGAACAACCAATCTTGTTAAATAAGAATAAAAACAATGAAAGTAATTGACATGTAACTCGATAACTAACTGACACATAATTTAGAATTCAACTGACTTGTAACTTGAAAATCAACTAGCATGTAACTTGAAAACTAATTGACATGTAATTTTGAAAACTAGTTTACATGTAATTTTAAAAACTAATTGGGCTGTAACTTTGAAAACTAATGGCATGTAACTTTAAAATTTGCTACCTATCATGTAACTTCAAAAATATCTGGCATGTAATTTCAAAAATAATAGGCATGTAACTTCAAATCGAACTAGCATTTAACTTCAAAAAATTACGATACCATGTCAGTTGCATGCTCTCACCCTCAATTGAGTTTGAAGCAACAAGAGATGAAGCTATCCAACAAGAGAATACTACTAAAAAAATTCAAAATCAAAGAGCACACAGCTTCTTTGATCATCAACATACTTTGTTACTCATCAATACATGCAAGCTGGAAACAACCTTATTTCAATATTTACCCTTCAAAATGAAAAGGTTAAGAGACAAAGAACAGAGCATCACTAAACAACTATCCAGAAAGCAGCAATAAGACAGCAAAAAAAAAAAAAAAGAAAAAAAAAAGAAAAGCAAAATCAAACAAACATGCAAACATCAAATTGCTACCTTCTGCAAGATAAAACTTCTTTTCTAGTGGAAATTTTTATAAACATAACACGATTCCTGGTGTCATTTTCAGCTTTGATCAACGCCTAATGATTCTACATATTGCATAACATTTCAACACCGAAAGCACCAAAAGAACCCATGTCATTTAAAGAAACAAACCACAATATGGTACAACACATTCTCATACAGGAGAGAATAAATTGAACAAACATTGATTCCCAAACTAAAAACACACTTAAAATTGAAGATAAATTGAACAAACATCTCTCTAACATTTTTGGGCCACTACCACTAGGTTTGCACTCGGTTTTGAGATACCTCAACTTCTGTAACACCTTCTTTTATGACTCTCTGTTGCATCTCTGAGATTTTAGTTACAAAAGCAACTGCAGCTCCATTCATACATCTCTAAAAAAATAACAGAATTCAATTGGATGTAAGGAGGTTTTGATTTGTATATTGTATCAGGGCATAAGTTATTTTGCATAAACCAACTAAGAGAGGAAACAACAAAGGATGAAACATTCAGTGTCAGCTACTACAAGAATTGGTTATATCAAGCAAACAATTTAACTATACATAACAAAAGTAATAAACACAAATTCTAAGAAAGTAAGCCTAAAAGAATGCATTTTGTTATTATGATAGGCCAAAATATGATTACAAAGAAGGCATATGCCATCAGGAAAATTAACCAAACATACAAATATATTAATTTTTAAAAAATACCACAATATAGTGAGTCCCCCATTGAAGAGAGGGATTGTTGAACCAAAAATAAGGGGACATGGATGAGCAAAATCAACAAAATCCCTAAATGCAGATACTTTAAAATCAACTTTGATTTTGATCTCACCTGTGGAAAAGCCGTGGTTATTGCTTCTTGATCTGCACTCAAGTTGGTGCCACCATCCTCAAATTGTTGTTTCATATACAACCTTTCAAGGAGTTCTGCTGTCATAATTCCATATTCACGCACTACAAAAAAAATGATTTTTTCCGACGGCTAAATGCCGTCGGAAAAGACCATTTCCCATCGGAAATACGCTTTTCCGACGGGAAAAGGCCGCAGGCCGTCACAAATACGTTTGTCAGAAAAAACCATTTACCGGTGGCCCGTCACAAATACTACCTTTTCCGACGGCCATAGCCGTCGGAAAAGATAAAAATGCCGTCGGTAATAGTAATTAAAGGTGGTCAAAATTACTTATATTTCCGACGGCTTATTGCCGTCGGAAATAGTCGAATTATATAAAATAATAAAAAAATGGCGCGACTTGACTTGATGACAGGCGCCACCTCACCTGATAGGTGCCACATCACCCATCAACGTTAAATCCATGAATCTCATGGGGTTTGAACCCTTGACTTGAATTACAATAAGTGTTACCCTTACCATTTTGCTATAACTTTATATTTGACATGTTTTGCATACTATTTATATATAAGCTGTTGATGTTTTTGTATAATATCTAATTAAATATTTTTTTTTGTATACTATTTAAATATAACTATTGAGATATTGTTTTTTTAAATAATATTTTATTAAAATTATTAGTGTTTGTTTTAAAAAATCTAATGTAGTGTCACTAAACATAATTAAAAATAACTAAATGTTCTTGTGATTACTAATAATTTTACTATATTTTATATTTAGTTAATTTAGTAAGATGTTTCCATAAAGTGATTCGAATTAAATTTTTTCATTTCCAATGATACTTTTTATGTTGTTAGAAAAGTGAGTAATATTAACGGCTTATTTGACTATTTTTGAAGGCCTAAAAGCAGTCGGAAATGCGGTACTGTTTTTTTTTTTTAATATATTTCCGATAGCACAAAAAAGTCTCACAAGTCATCAGCATAACTCAGCAACTTGACACAACCCAAATCAATCTTGCAGATGTCATGTATGAGGGCGTCGTAATATTCCTTGACATCCTTACGTGACTTTCCAGACAGTTGATTGGCAATATTTTTCCATTGGGCAATTTCTCAAGATAAAACTGCTAATAATTAGATGGAGTTCCTAAAGAATGATGTCAATATCTCACAAATCCCTTCATCATAACCCTAACAAATGTTTTGTGTATTTCTGTTGCGTCAAAGTGTTCACTCTTGATTTTTGCACATATATGTCATTGTCCAGATAGCAATTAAGGGAAAATCAGGTGTATTAAATACTTACTACGAAATAGAGTTTATATAATTATTTTATCTAACTTTTTATTTTTCAAGAAAAAGTAAATCATGAAATTTTTATTTATACAAATTATTTGAAGAAACATTATATAAAAACACGCTTTTGACACTTAAAAAAAAAATTAATCTTTTCCGACGGCTAAATGCCGTCGGAAAAGACCATTTACCGTCGGAAATGTGACTATTTCCGACGGCAATTAGGCCGTCGGAAATGTTGGATTACTTTTTCCTCATTCCCAACGGAACAAAGACAATTTCCGACGGCACTTTTTGTGCCGTCGGAAATGGGAACAATATTGACGGCAAAAAGACTATTTCCGACGGCACTTTGGCCATCGGAAATGTCGTATCAGATTTTTACTCATTTCCGACGGCATTGATATGGCCGTCGGAAAAGGTACTATTATCGACGGCAATTAGCGCCGTCGGAAATAGTTCGTCACTGATAGACATTTTTTTTGTAGTGACGGGTACCTATGGCTACTTGAGAATCACGATTATAATGTACTAATAAATCCATAGAGCAGTAATCTCACTTGCAGAGTCTATTAGGAAAAAAAGCTATGCTACATATGAAGTAACCTGTAATAAAATTTACAACTTACTTGCCAAGTCTTCACAGCACGTTCAGTTTCAGTAAAGAAGCTGGAAAACTCCATGTCCTCCTCGCTAGAATAAAATCCCAAATTTAGCAAAGCTTCCTGTCATAGTCACACACTATTATAACCCCTCAAAACGCATGAACAATTCAATTCAATTCAAATCCAACACAATTATATAATTTTTTAAGAAAACCTATTTTTTCTTAATGATAATAGTGATTAATTGTTGTATTTTGCAAGAAATCACTTGAAAATCGAAAACATATTATGGTGTTGCTATTTGAACATAGAACTGGTTGCAGCATTAATGGGCTTGAACGGTCGCTCCAAGTAGCATCATCGACGAGAGAAAAATGGCCAAGGCGTTGACGGGCTCGAGAGGATGGTGGCTGCAGTTGGTGGAGTTGACAGGCAATGGGGGGCAGCGATGGATGACGGTCGCCGAAGAGAGAGCCAAAAAGAGAGAGAGATCTGATTTTGAAATTTTCAAAGAGAGAGAGATAGAGAGAGAGAGAGAGAGATCTGATTTTGGCGGTGGAGAAGAATGAGGAAACTTTTGGGTATCAGCTTTCAGGATTTAGGTGAAGAGAGATTTTAATTTTGGGTGGGAAATTTTGGGGCAAGTAAACACAAAATGGAGGGCATCTTTGGCAATACAAGGCTAAAAATGACAAGAATAATAAAAAATAAACTTGTGGCTAAAAACAATAAAGCAATAAATTTTTTGATCATTTATTGCAATTTCCTCTACAAGTAATCACATATACAAATATAAAAGAGAAAGAGATAGAGACATTTGACACGTTATTTTTTACGTGGTAAACCTCCTAACCTTGAGATACCTTTTCTTCGGACAAATTTTTTTTTAGGAGGACTAGAACCCACAACTTCATAGTGTAGGTGTGATGAGTTTTACCACAGATCAACCTCATCTTTCTTGTTTTATCTTAGTAGTTATTTTTTAGAATCGAAAAAAAAAAATTGAATTATTAAATTTGTATTATTATTTGACATATAAGAATATAAGATGTGAATTGAAACAATAATAATATATTATATTTTTGAGAAATAGTTTCATTTAAGATTCGATAGAATTAATTTGATTGGTTTTGGAAGAAAAAAATATTTGAAATATCTGGAGCAAAATAAGTGTATTTAAAATCAAGTACAGTAGAAACCTTCTAAATTAATATTCATGGACCCACCATTGAGTATTAATTTAGAGGGGTTATTAATTTGAAGGGTTTTACCTTATAAAGTGTTGTTTACTTATTTTGTTTCAGAAAACTTATGGAATGCGGTTTTCCTGTTTAGAGAAGATTCCGTTTTGGGATTCATTGTTTAGTTTGTTTTTTTCTTTATGGAAAGTTTTTTTTTTTTTTTTTTTTTTTCCTTCCTTCCTTCAGGATTTCATGTTTAGGAAAAATTGGTAAAGGAAATTTTAAAACATATGGAAATCAGTTTTCTTGTTTAGAGAAGATTCTTTTTTGGGATTCATTCTTTATTCCTTTTTCTTTTTAAGGGAAAGATCCTTTTATTTTTTATTTTTAGGATTTCATGTTTAGGAAAAATTTGTTAAGGAAATTTCTTGTTGAAATGCTAAATTTAGTTGAAACCTTTTGGTTACAACAATCGGTGATCACAATAACTGCTTAAGGACAATTTAGAAAATGAAGGAGGAAGTTAAAAACATCAAATACAGTGGCCTTATGCAAATTAGCATTTTGAAGTACTTTTCTAGTTCTTGGATATTATGTAATATATTTTGTACTTTTATGAAATTATTAATTTATGTGACAGTCGGGATCGAAATTTTATACTAAGTTTCAAAAAGACATTATTAATTATTACGATAGAGGGGTTTATTAATATTTTATACTGGACCGAGTTGGGACCTGGGATTTTTATTAATATAGAGAGATTATTAATTTATAGGAAATTAATTTAAAGGGTTTCTACTGATTTCCGAGTTGAATATACCGGGAATTTTTTTTTTTTTTTGAAGAAAACTCTCCACATGTTTGTAAAATACATATGGTGGAACTCAGTCCTCTCACCATAATTGTGGAAAAGAGGTGCATTACCATCTCCATTAAGAGTTGACATATTTTTTATTGAGAGAAAACCAAAAATAATCATTGGAAATATTAAAGTTTCGTTAGTAACCACTTTTGAAAATTTAATTGTTAATAACCACTTTTTAAAAAAAATTTCAATGTATGTCTATAAATTACAAGAGTACCCCTGAAATTAGTATTTTTTTTTAAAAAAACTTCAAACTTGCTAAAAACTTGAATATTGAAACTTGAAATCATGACTAAAATGAAATATGTGAAACTTGAAATCATGTCAAATTCCCCTTCTTCCCCTTCTTCCCCAAATTCCCAAATTAGGTTTGCATATCACATCGCCGGCGGAGGGGGGCTCCGACGGCCGTGAAGCCCAGGCGAACAACGCACGAAGCAGCAGCGCATAGCAATTGCGGCAGCGCGTAGCAGCAGTGAAGCATGAAGACGGCGGCACCCCTTGGTTTGCGAAGCTGCAGCGCGCGCGGTGGCACGACGATGGAGCTGTCGTGTAGCCCAGAAGCATGTCGACGCTCGACGACACCTCAAAACACGTTGGCGATGACTTTGAGGGAGAGAGAGGAAAGGAGAGAGAAAAAAAAAAGAGAAAAAAGAGAGAGTGTTTTGGGGATGATTTTTATATGAGGGCTTTCCAGTAATTTCTCAAAAAACATGGTTATTAACAATTACAATTTCGTTTGTAGTTAAAAACAAAATTTATATATTATATGTGGTTATTTTTAGCAATTTCCAATTTTTTATTTTTATTTTTTATGTTGTGGGGTTTCTTTAAAATCAATTAAATGATCGGTGTTAATGCTAACATCAACAATGAAACAAAATTATAGTTTGATTATTAAATTTGTATTATTATTTGAAATATAAGATGTGAATTGAACCAACAATAATATCTCTTATTTTTGAAAAATAGTGTCATATAAGATTGAACAGAATTAATTTTATTGGTTTTGTAAAAAAAAAAAAATATTTGTAATTATTTTGAGCAAAATAAGTGTATTTAAAATGAAGTATAAATAAGATAAATATATTTGAAGTTATTTTTTTAATAATTTTTTTTAAATAGATTATAAAAGAAACTGATTTATTTTAATTTAATTTAAATCAATAATAATATAAATAATCACAATTGAAAAATAAAATAAAATAAAAACTGATTGTCTAGGAAGGGAGCCTTAAAAAAAAAAAAAAAAAAGACTATTGGATTGCACTCAACTGCAATCCACTGCAATCCAACGGTCAATGCTTTTTCCTTGCTGTACAAGGAAATAACACTGTATTTCAGTGGGAATAGCTAGGGCTTCGTAATGTAACATTCTTGTCTAATAAGGAAACCGTTTTTCAGTCGGAAATAAAAATCAATTCGATCAAATTCTAAGTGTAATCGAAAAAGGAAACTATTTTTCACTTGGCAATAGAAATCTATTCCAAAGTGTAGTCTCTAGTCTGCTCTACATTGTAATATCACACACACACTTTGAAGTTTGAAGTCTCCATTAATGGAGGGTGAGCGTGAGGTGATGCTTTTGTTGAAAAGGGCAGTAAATGCAGCAGAGGCCGCGGCCAAGGAGGAGGAGGGTGGTGGCTCCAATGTTAACGAGTCTCGTTGCATTGAGTTACTGAAATCTCTGAAAGACTTTCCGATCACTGTCGATGTTCTGCAATCAACCCAGATTGATAAACGTGTGAGGCATCTGAAGAAGCATCGGAGGCAAAAGATTCGGTTGATGGCAGTTTGGTTGTTGGAGATATGGAGCAACAAGATCAAAGCTGATCGCAGCTCTTCATCAAACAGAGGAGGAAAAGGCATTTCTTTTCAAGAAACGAAACAGAGTCAACTTCAGGACCAGTCTTCTTCAGGAAACAACAAGAGAAAATTATTTGAAACCTATTTGTTTCCGGAAACAAAACGACGAAACAGATTACTTGCTCAGGAAGATATTGATGATGAAAAAGTTTTCAGCTGTTTCAGGAAACCAGTTCAAGAACTACAACGTCCCACCACCAGGGTTTCTAAAGAAAGTAATAATAATACGGATGGTTTGCGTAACAAGGTTCGTGAAATTCTTCTGGAGGCGTTTTCGAGAGTTGCTGATGAGGTTCCTTACATGGAAGATAAAAAGATTGAGGAAAGAGTGAAAGGGTGTGATCCAGCTAGTGTTGCTGATACAGTTGAATCTGTGATGTTAAAGAAGATGGGTCCATACAATGGGGCCAAGAAACTAAAGTACAGGTCCATCATTTTCAATGTCAAGGATCCCAAGAATCCAGATTTCAGGAGAAAGATTCTTGTTGGAGATATCAAGCCTGAGATGCTCGTTACTTTGAGCTCAGAGGAGATGGCTAGCAATTGGAGGCAATGCCAAAATTACCTAATCAAGCGGAAAGCTTTCCATGGTTCGATCAAGAAACCCGTTGATGATCATCAAGATTCGAATGGTGATGAAGCAATCTGGATCGAGTCCTTGTAATGCGGTGAGTTGATGAGTGCAAGATATATGGATCACTTGCTATATATTCTAACTGGAGTATTGATAAGTAGTCAGTACTACGTACTTTAATGAGATACTTGTAATTTGTAGTTAATTAGCTATTGACTGTAAGAATGATAATATATATGGATTTGTTTTCTCTCAATCACAGAGTTTTCACTTAATTTCTCATGTAAAGTCTACTTTTGTGTAAGATAGTTATGTAAATTATGATTTGGCTCTAATTAATTTGCTTATTCAATTTCTTGTCACTTGACGATTTGTACAAAGTATAGTTATTGGCATTTCTTGACTGTAGTCATGATATCATATAGTGGTTTTCCTATCGGTGTGCACTGATATAAAGAAAGCACATGACTTCGCGTTGGTTTCATCTAACGGTCATATTTATTTCTTGAAAATATATATTAAAAGAGGAGATATATATTAAAGAAAATGATATAAATTAAAATTAGGATTCTCTATTTCTCTGTAAAAAAAAAAAAAAATTAAAAAAAATTACTGTAATAACTCCAAGTTCTCTCTCTATTTTCTTCTCCAACAATGATTATTCTAAATCTTCTACAACAAACTGGAAAAATAATAAAAAAGAATCATGGATTTCAAAAACTATTTTTTATATTCATGATCAACTATGTTTCCAACACAATATGAAAATCTAGAACACAATAGAAAAAAAAAAATGTCTCTTTTAGATATACTAAGCCCAAAAATCCCTCTTGATTTATCTATGAATTCTCCATGGATATACCACATCCGTAACAGGTATTAATTCAGAAGGAATCATTGCAAAATAGCTTTTCAAAAATAATGAAAATAATGATTCCTTCATGCATAAAATGATTTTGTTTTTAAGGAATATACAAAAGGATTTTTGATTCATATTAGTGTTTTAAAAGAAAATCAACATTCCCTTTATTTCCTTCAATATGTCATAAATGATTACAAATTAAATTTGAATAAATGGTATCCTCTTAAAAATTAATCACGCAAAATTAGATTTAAAAGTAAAATTTTGAATCATTAGTACCATCTTGATTTTACTTACCGAAAGTATAACACAATTTACATGATAATTTCAAGCAACTTAACACATAATTTTAATTAGGTTTAAAAAAAAAATTGGATTAAATAGCATTACTCAATTGTTTACAAGATAACAAACATTTTTTTTTAATATACAATTTTTTTTTTTCATTGAAAAGTTTCATATCTTATTTTTCATTGATTAGTTTTCTTTTGAGACATTAGATGAAGGCAGTCAGACATGATCACAACATATAATGTGGTTTTACGAATGTGGTATACCCAATGGAGAATTCATAGATAATCAAGAGGGGATTTTGAGGCTTAGTATATCTAAAATAGACATTTTTCTCTATTGTGTTCTAGATTTGCATATTGTGTTGGAAACATAGTTGATAATGAATCATAGTTGAGAGAGAGAGAGAGAGAGAGAGAACTAGGAGTTATTATAGTTTATTTATTTATTTATTATTACTAGAAATAGAGAATCATAATCTTAATATATATCATTTTCTTTAGGGTGTGGATATTGCCACGAATAAATATGATAAACATACCCATATTTTTAAGTACACCTATGTCTAAAATTTAAAATTAAATCATTACTATAAACACTCATTCTAATGTCAATAGTACCCTTATTTAAATGAATATATTCATTTTAATACATTTTATTTATAAACTCTCTTAAGTATTAACACACCCAATTTTACAAATGATAAATTTTTAAGTTCTCCGGGCTCGAAAATACAGTCGTAGTAAGTTCCTAGCCATCAACAACTATTTCCATCTTGGGGCATTCACTTATTATACAAAGTTTCAACCCATTAATATTACGGACCCCAAAGTTAGACAGACCGCAGAAGTCAAGGTGATAATCTAAACAGAAAGTAGTACTACGAGCTAATACTTTAAAAACCGCATCGGATATCTTACCATTTATAAATCTCAAGCATGAGAGATTTTTTTTAATATTTTTTTTAATATTTTAATTTTTTTACTTTTTGTTTATTGATAGAGTTTATAATATAAAATAAAGAAATAAAGAAATAAAGAAATACGTACTATTGTATGATCAAAGTCCTTTGAATTTTTTTTCCATTACTTTGTTATGTGATAATGGGGGATTTTGATACTTGAAATAGAATTAAAGTTAATTAGAGTTTAGTTATTTTTTTTTTAATAAAGAGATATAGTTGAAGATATGAGTGTAATTAATGGGTGCATATAGTATTTGGTTTATTTTTAATTAAACTAATTTGTCCTTATTGTTAAATTTCTATTGAGATATTTTTGTAATTAAATTTTTTAATAAAATTTGGGTGTCATTGTCGGCACCCTTTCTTTAATGTATATATCTTCTCTTTTAATATATATTTCAAGAAACAAATCTAATTAACCATTGGATGAAACCAACGTTTAGATTTGGATGTCCTATGTTTTGCTTATATCAGTACGCACCGATAGGAAAACCAATATATATATATATATGGAGTGGATTCATGTTCAAATTAAATCTATAATTTTATATTTATTTCTTAGTTCAAACTCTTTTTTGTGTTAGATTATATATGCCAATTTGTATTCAGATTTCAAAATCCCAATTAAAGATGTGCATTTGATATACAATGTATATGTGTTTGCGTTTTTGTTTTTGATAGGATTATGTGTGTTGCGTTTTACTACCAGGATACAAAAGACATCCAAATAAAAGTACTTGCATGGATATTTGTCATTTTTGTTATATACCACATGTGGATATGTTGATCCGAATCTGAAACATAGCCGAGCTGAATGAACACTATATCAAACAATTAATCTTTAAAAAAATAAATAGATAACTAAACGACAAAGTAGGAACTTAGCAGAAATTTTAAAGGTCCAGCTATATTGTTATTATTTAGAGTGGAAATTACTCAGAATAACCACAAATATTAGGGGAAATTCGTTTTTAACCACAAACGAAATTTTAATTGTTTATAACCATTTTTTTTGAGAAATTACTGAAAAACCCTCATTTAAAAACCTCCCTAAAACACTCTCTCTCCTCTTTTCTCTCTTTCTCCTTCTCTCTCCTCTGCTCTCTCTTCCGATCCTCTCTCTCGTTTCTGCTCTCGGTGCCTTTACCCATTGCCGGACGGCGTCGTTCCCCGCTGGGCATCGTCACCGAGGTCACACGACCTTCACAGACCAGCCACCAGCCACCAGCCACCAGCCACCAGCCACCTTCACGTGAAACCACAGCCTCATGACCTTCACGACAACGACCATAGGGTTGGGCGACCGGCGATGGGCGACCGGTGGCTTGGTGCTTCCCTGTCGCCTGCGATTTGGCCTGCAAAACAAAAGAGGAACAAAAACCCTAAAACTAATTTGAATTTGGGGAAGAAGAAGATGTAGAAGAAAAAGGGAAAAAAAAAAAACGCAACCTAATTTCAATTTAGTCCATATTTCAAGTTTGGATATTTAAATTTAGGCATGATTTCAAGTTTTGATAGTTCAATTATCCATGATTTCAAGTTTACTTTGAGATTTAAAATGAAACTATTTTCAGGGGCACTCTGGTAATTGAAGGACATACACTGAATTTTTTTTTAAAAAGTGGTTATTAACAATTAACTTTTCAAAAGTGGTTATTAACAAAAGTTTAATAATTCCTATGGTCATTTATGGTTTTCTCTCTTATTTAGATTGTAACTTGGAAAAACAGCTTTGCAATTCATCTCATGAATATAGTGGAGCAAATGGCATACACAAGCTTTGCCTTTTCTAACCCAACCTCGGAAGTAGCAAGAGAGCATTTGCCAAAAAGCATATTCAAGTGTAAAATTGACGTGAAGAATATAAGTGTAATTCTTAGGCCATTCTACTTCTCTCCTTAGATCATTCTACTTTGTAATTTTGAAGAAGATTAGAGATTTAATACAAGCAACAAGCTGTTTGAAGAAGAAGAACAGAATGCTGGAAAATACTTCTTCATTGGAGTACTAGACATGAATATGACAATGTGGGGTCATCATACACCTTGCCTGAATCTCTTGTCAACTTAACAGTACTAGAACACATAGGAGTAGAATTAGGCTTAGAGTTAAGCATATTGGTCCGAGCTATAAGGTCATGAACATACTTGGTTTGTGTAAGGTAGATCCCTGTAGAGTTTCTATCCAAGGAAATAGCTCATTGGACCCAACGTTTTCAAGACATATTTCGAGTTCAATGCAGCAATGGTAGACTGACCAGTAATCAAATTGCCATACACATAGATGAGGATAAAGATAACGTGCCCATTTGATCTCTTGACAAACAAAGAAACATCAGAACTGGAATGAATGAATGGGGATCGATCAAGAAACGCTTTGATGATCATCAGGATTCGGTAGCCAAATCGGATGGAGATGAAGCAATCTGGTTTATGAAAATTTGTGTTCAAATTTAAAATCCCAATGAAAGATGTGCGCATTTGATACACAATGTATATGTGTTTTTACCAATCCGCCGAACAAGCTATTTGGCTAAGGAGCTTTGCTCCTATTAGTGTTTAATGAAGTAATTTTTTTATCACCCACGTTTATTTGAGTGTGGATGTGCCAGAGATAACAGATGATGGAAAACAAATACAAAGAACCTCTTTGATTTTCATGAGATGGCTGCAAAATTCCCAGCACGTTTGCGAGCACAATGAATCTGGCGGTCGTGTTCGGCTTGGAGGCGGATCATAAGATAGTGGTTTGATAGCGGTTTTGTGGCCCATTGGGTTTTTTTTTCTTCACGTTAATGGCCTAAAATTATTTTAAGTTTTATAACTTGACTTTATTTACAAACTTTCAAGTTTATTTTAATTTTGGGTTAAATTGCATAAATAACCATATAATTAGGGTTCTTTCTAATTTTATAAATTTCTAATAATTTAATTGTTTCTATTAAATAATTCACTCTTCAGATAAATACGCAGTTAATGAAGTTCTTAAAAAAATACTTAAAAAAAATTGGGGGTTTGTGCACCTCCTTTGCACAAACCTTCAAGGTTTCAATGGAGGTGTGCATATCTCCATTGGAGGTCAATGCACTTTCATTAATGGAGGTTGTAGACCTCCATTGATAGAGGTTTGTATATAGACCTACATCGAAAGAAGAAGAAAAATAAAAAATAAAATGGCATGTTTAATCTTGGATTAACAAGCCAACTTTTTTTTTTTTTTTTTTTAAGATTTGTTAAGAGTTGTTACATGGCTTGGCTTGTTAACTTCAATGGATTTACAAAATTTCAAGTTTATTTTATGTTAAAATTGACAAATGTACTTATTTTAATTTAGGGAGTCAATTGCATAAATAGCCATATTTGTAATTTAATTTTTTATTATTCATGTGAAACCAAATTAAATTATAATAATTTATAAACAAATGTAAATAAATAAAGATTTAAATAAAAACTAATAAGGGATCTACATTTTAAGTGTATTTATGGGAACGGCCACTTGTTTTATTTCAAGGGGTATAATCAATTTAGTCTCTAACTTTAGGGTAAATATCAAAATTTTAAACATGTTTGCTTTTTTAGCACTCAGGGTCCCTTACATTTCCAAAATACATCAACTGATCCCTTTATTAGTCAACCGTTAGTCTAACTTAACGGTTCCAAAAGTATTTTTGTATTTAAACATAATAACATGACACATGTCAATAAAATAAAAAAATATATTTTATATTGAGGAAATTGCAAGAAATGATCAAAAAATTTATGGGTTAATTGCTTTTAGCCACATCTAAATATTTAACTATACTTATCACATTTAGGGTTGAACCGACAAAATCACCCTCCTTTTTGTCTTGATTTCACCACCCAAAATTTTATCTACTCATTCTCTCTCCTTAGCCAACTACGATTTTTCTCTGAAATAAATCTCTATTGCTTTGTTTCTCTTCAACTGGACGGAGTCTTTTAGAGAGAAAGAGGAAGGAGTCAATGGAGGGTGGCGGTGGCTATGGAAGGAGGTTAACAGTTAACAGTGAGTCCATGATCGAGCAGTTGAAGATGGGTGGTGGTGGCGAAAAAGGGTTGCGGATGGGGCGACAACTTTATTAAGAACGTTAAGAAGTTTCAAAAAGCATCTGACTCTAGATTAACAAGCACTACTCTTTGTACTTAGATTAACAACCCGAAGAGCATCTGACTCTATAAATACTGGAAACCAGCCCTTGTTAGTTGCCCACAAAATACCCTCAAATACTGCTCTTGCCTTAGCAATTTCAACTGAAACACCTCCATCATAAATAAGCACTACATGTCCCACAATCAGCAATTGCATCAACATTAATTTTGAAGAACCCAGCAGGTGAGACACTCCATTTCTGCACACTAACTCTTGCTCTCCTATGCTTTATTTCTCCTTTAACACATTTGTATCAGAAGAAATGTAAGTACCAGCTTTTGCCCAAAAATCAGTGTCCATAGAGCCATTGCCTTTGAACGAAGTCACATTTCGGTTATGCCACACCGGCCAGGTAGTCACTATAATAGAATCTAAGTAAAACAATTGACAAAGATGCTTTAAAAAATTTATTTTATTTTTATTTTTATTTAAACTTAAACATTTAGCAGAATCAATCTCAATAACACGTTGTTACATTCATAATAATTGAAATCGAATGCAAGAGTAGCATTAACTGGGTTCTTAAAAAACAGAACAAGAATTACATAAAACATAGGCTAAATCAAACACCATTATAAACCAAACTCTAAACCCTATTTTTTTCAATTTTCAAAAAGAAAACCAAACACATAACCTATTTTTTTTTTTTTGTTCTGGACATAGAAAAAGTGATTAAATGTTGGTTTAAGTAAGAACTGTTGGGATTTATGACCTAAAGCTTATAATTTGTAAATGTTATAAATTTAATAATAAAAGAAGTAGTTATTTCATTCAAATATATTAATTCATACGCTTATAATATATATACAAACATCCAAGATTGCTAGATGTAATCTCAAACTGAGTATATGAATGTCATATACAGAGGAATTCAGTTTGAGACATGCAATCTAATTAGTCCGTAGAAATCAAATAAAGCTGGGTACTTTATTTGTGGTTAATCTATAGTTGCGGTCTATTCCGTATTGTACGGTGGTCTTATCCTAGATTACTCATATGGTGTTATGAGAATAAAGACATCTTACATGATATGATCATATAGGACTGGGCCACTATCTATATGAATCTGTCACTAAGATCCGTTAGTTGAAAAGATTCATATATATATCGACTAATGATGGGTATATATGGGTGATTTAAATCCTGAGTATCTTACTGACTCCTTTAAGTTAGATCGTGATTTTTGATTTACCATGGGTGAGATCAGAATAGCATTCTCGGTCAATATCTCTGTATCTTGGAATCACGGTTTGGCTTATGGCTGGGAAGGTATGCACACAATAGTGGAATCCACTCATTCTTAAGAGAAGTAGATAAGTAGTTCCCTTAAGGGTTGATTCGGGGCTTAAAAGATTAAGAACGCTTTCCTTCTTCTGTAAAGGAATGAATGATATAATCATTCAAGAGAACCAATGGTACTTAAAGGAAAAGATATAATTAGAAATGTATAACGGACTTTATGACCTAGCTCTAATTATGAACTACTTGTGGAGGATCATACCATATGTAATAGTTATATTAATGGACAATGATAAATTGATTGTGTAAAACATCTCCAGTTACGAGAATACTCCAAGATTAATAATTGTGAAATATTAATTAAAGAGTTTAATTAATTCTAAGTATTATTGGAGCTCAAAACTGTGGGTCTATTAGGTCCCCTTGCTAGCCTTATTTGATTGATAGTAACAAGACTCACGGAGAATTGGATGGTCTAATTAATTATGTTACGAAAGTAACCTAAATATATTTTGGGAATTAATTAAATGATGTGATTAGTTAATTAATATATTATTTAATTGTTGAATTAAATATTATTAAATAATATGATTATTTAATGATTGACAATTATTAAATTGTCATATGGAGGTTTCAGTTTCTAACATTGACAAGAGCAATAAAATAATAAGTTATTATTTTTATTTACTCTAAATAGGTCAAATGTTCAAACCCTAGTGAAGTAATAATTAAAAAAAAAAAAAAAGATTTGGAATCCTATTTTAACTTGGATTACTAAACCCTAGGTTCCTAGTGTATAAGATATACTTGTCAGGAAAAAGAAGCGATCTGGAACTCTAAGGAGAACTAAGGTGGGTGGCAACTATAGAAGGAAAAGAAAAAAAAAAACTTTTTTTTTTCTCTCATACAAGGGTTGGCTGAATTCATCAAGAGGAGCAAGGTGTTGTCTTCTAGTTCACTAAAGCCTCAATTCAACCACTCCCGAAATCTGTGACGTGCCCACACACAGTTGCTAGATCGCGGGACATAGCTTGGAAGACTTAGTGGTATTAGATCGTAAAGAAGGATCGAAAAGAAAACGAAAGAGTGTTTTTCAAAGGTATAAAAACAAATCTCTTCCTCATATTCATGTATATACAAAAGGTCCTAAGAAGACGATAATTTTTTTTTGAAACCTATCGTTCTTATTAATTTAAAAACTACTTTTTTCCGCTGCGCGACTTACAAGAACTCACCTTTGATCGAAAAGCATAGAACCAGAGTTGCGGCGTCATTGACAAGGGAACGTTAGCTTCTCTCCAAGTGGCATCGTTGATGAGAGAAAAACGACCAAATGTGTGGTGCCAATGGACGACATGAAAGGTTGCATTGACTGTGGACAATAGACAAGGGTGCGCTAGTGGACAATGGGTGCATCTGAAACCCTTTTTCTCTTTCTTTTTCTATTTCTCTACCATCTGAAACCCTACCACATTAAAACCCTTTTCATTTATTTTTTTAATTTCAATTCTATTAGGGGCAATGTTGTCCAAAATTGGTAAAAAGTGATAAAAACAATAAAAATATTCTTGGTTGCTAAAATAGTAAAACCACAATTTTTTTGGCTCTTTATGAATTCACCTCTTTTATATAAATAAAATAAAGTTAATAAAATGTTATATATTTAAAAATTATAAAACAAAAATTAAAATGACAAATAGTGATGTTCATGTGGAGGCGAGGCCTCCTCATATCTTGATATGGGGAGGAGGACAAACCTCTGCGCTTCCTCCCTATGATTCGTACAGAGGGGGCGGCCTCCTCCCTTCATATTTGGTGGAGGTATATCATTTTTTCTTTCTTTCTCTTTCTCAATAGTTGTAATTCGCTAATTTTTTTAATGATTATTTTTAATTTTTTATGTGTAAAATTATATTTTTATTGAAATGTGTTATGTTAATATTTTTACGTTATTTTAAATGGAGCGGATTCTTACGGATCTGTATTTGTGGATAATTTAGCCACCAACTATTTTTGGTGTCACACAAAGTGGTGTGAGGAGATGATCCAAATCCAAAAATTAATGCCCCAGTCACATGAAACATTGCCCAATGTTCTTTCTCTCTCTTCTCACAAATTCTCTATTTCTTTGACGGTTTCTAATCTCTAATCCTTGAGGTGGTGTTTGGTTGGCAAAAAGGAATGCACATAGGAAAGGAATCCATCCAGTAATGGAATCTTTATAGGATGAATTCCTTTGTTTGGTTTCAATATGGAACTCATTTGGGAATCCTTGATGTTTTGACCAAAACGCCCCTTTGATGTATTAAAAAATTATTTTTTAAATTAAAATATTATTATAATATTCATATAATAAATGATTAAAAATTTTGAATCTTTTAAAAAATATATAATTTAAAAGATGTAAAATTATTTTAAAAATATAAATTAATTTATTAGAAAAAAATATATAAAAAAGAAAAATAATAACGAATTAAAAAATTTCACTGGTGGCCACCATGGCCACCGGAGATGGCAGCACCTTCAATTGCTTTATCCGGCGAGGAAGAGATACGATAAGGACACGTCTTTGTAATTCTTTGATTTCCCATCGAGCTTGCAAATAAGAACGAGAATGAGCCATGCCACCTATAAGGTGATGAGCGGCGTTGGAGGAGAGTCCCCAGGAATTTGGCTATTGAAGAAGGATTCCATGATCGACAATTTCGACGGAGAAGGCTAGTCGGTGGAGATGTCAGTGAGGATGTTGTTGTTATCGGTGAGGAGAGAGAGGTAATTCATTGCATAAGATGTTAATGGATAAAGTTCGAAGCCTCAGGCAGTGACTTTCTACGAGTCTTTTTAGATTGATGACTTAAAGTCGAAGATCATCACGCGGACTGAGTCACTGAGTTTGATAAGCAAGTTCACATCTTGTAATCGGAAGGCAAATGTTGATTCGAATGAGAAGATAGATTCAATCTTTTGCCAGTTATCGGCGATGGCCGTGTACATATCAGGCAAGCGAAAGATTTTCTCCTCCGGTTGCATCAGATGCAGAGGACCTTGCCGTCTCCAGTTTCAAAAGAGGCTAACGCAAGTGGCCTCTGTTTTTTTTTCAAATTTAATTTTTGAATTTTTTTTGTTTGATGGACAAAATGGTAACTTTAACAATTTAGGGAGGGTAGAATCCAGATTCCAACCTCTAGATGTAGGAATCCTGATCCACCATTTTGATGGAATCCTCCATGGAATGGTGTAGACCAAACATTGGAATGAGGATTCCTTTTCCCATTCCATGCTTGATTCCACCAACCAAAAATCACCTAAAATGTTCCTATCTTTGAGATACCTCTTCTTTGACACTTTTTTTTGTAGGAGGATTGATCAGACCATATTTACACCTATTTGAGGTCCCCATTTCCTATCGTTTGTACTCGTTTTCGAGCGTATTTTTGTATTTAATGTGTTTTGTGAGCTTTGTGTAGGTTATTTGCCATAATTAAGGTATTTGAGCTTAATTGATGAGTTTTGGAAGTTAAAAGGGCTGAAATGGAAAAGGGCTTGTGCAGTACACCTACATTTCGGGGGTCATATCTCCCACCTCAGATCGAACTAGGTGTCATGCTACCTATTTTCGGAAAGCCCCAGCTGTCTACTTTCTAATGGTTTTTACGGATCGCAATTCCGATGTTTCTAGAGAAAGTTATGGTCATTTTCGTAACGATGCGCGAGACTGAAAAGCTGCGCCGGATCACCAGCGCCGGACCAGCGCCCTCAACAGCGCAAATATGGCAGAAAGTCGCCGCTGGTCGTGCGCTGGACGACCAGCGCTTGACCACCAGCTCCCTGGGCACCAGTTTCGCGTATTTTGGCCAATTTTGAAGGACAATCTTGTCCTTTCACTCCCCATTCATGCCCTAACCTCCCAACTCTTTAAATACCCCCATTTGGGGTCTAAAACCACAACTTCTACACCTCCCACACCCCAAAAACGAACCTCACTCCTTTCTCCATCTTCTCCATCTTCTTCCCTAAATAAGTGAGAGCTTCAAGCTCCCATGGAGGATTTTCCTCCATGGGAGCTCACCATACATCTCCACCACCATTTTTACACTACATCCACCCATCTAGGAGTAGATTACAAGAAGAATGGAGTGGTCTTTGGACCAAAAACGGGCTAGGAAATCAAGGAGAGCTTGGAGGAGTGTCTTCAAGGGTTGTCTCCTTTTAACTCATTTCTTTTTGTATTTCTTGTTTTCTTGGATGTAATCACCAATTTGGGAATTTTGTAAACCTACACTTTTGCAATATATGTATGAATGTTTCTTGAATTCTTTGGGTTTTGTTCTACTCTTTGCCAAATCCATAATTTTCCCTCTTATTATGATATTCATGTATATGGATGGTAAAAATCGATATGTATGCATGAATGAGATTAGGAGTAGAGTAATTTAAATTAGGAGTAGTGTAATTTAGCTTCCCATGATTGTTTGTATGTTGATGAGTGAGCCAAAATGCCATGTTTAGAATGATTTGAGTGTTTGAGTATTAGCTCCAAAGAGTGGGAAAAGCTTGGTTGATTATGCATTCACATGCTAGATTAGGCTTGGGTTCCATATTCTTGTGCTTAATGGGTCTTTTTATTAAGGCACAATTGCTCATCCCATTGCTTGGGTTGGGTGATGAATTGATTTTGGTGAATTCCTTAATCAAGAGAATGAACCCTTAACTTGAATTGAATGTTCTTAATGATAACAATCAACTATTTGCACATTGTTGTTTGGTGAGCTTGTCCCATTTTTAGCCATCCATCTTAGGGAGATTTGAGACATAAGGAGAGAGCTTTCTCCATGAGAGAGTTGAACATTTATGAGATTGGAGACCGTCGTAATAGTATAGTGGTGAGTACATATCGGATTGACAACCGAGAAACCTGGTGTTCGATTCCCGGTTACGGATGGGGTCTCCTTTCTATCTATTTCTTTATGTTTTTGTCTCATCTTTGATGTGTACTTCCATTCATTAGGGTTTGATGTAAATCTAGCATTGTTGCCTCTTTTATTAAATATGTTTGTTGATGGTTGAGTGGTCATTTGAAGTGCTTAATGCTTTTGAGTGGTTAGCCACCACTTGAATGAACCTTGGTTGTTGTGTGAAGGACCGAGAGGTGAAGCACGCAACGTGCATGAGTAGATTGGTCACTACATGCAGGGTAAGGTAGAGATACGCGAGGCTTTTGCATGTAAAGCCGCTATATGTGTCTTATAGTTCTTAATGAACTCGTGTGTAGCTTAGGTAACCATCCGTTGATAGGTTGCTGGTGCATGTGGGTATAGCCTTTGTTGCTCGAGAGAGAATATTGGCGAAGATTAAGTGAGCACGGCTTTCAATATTGACAATGCATGTTTGTATGAAATTGTGTGATTGCTATGGTTGAGTCACTTACTTAGTGTAACCATTTATATGCCACATCTCTCACATAAATTCTATCTTTGTAAATACTTTTGTACATAATTTATCTTTTCATTGCAATATTTACATTTAAGGCACACACACACACCCCAATTCGTATTTTCCAAATAAGCTAAGCTAGCGATGATTGACGGATTCCACCTCCCTGCGGAACGATACCCTTGCTTGCACGCTATACTAGTCTCTTGACTCGTGCACTTGCGAGGTTGAATGTGAAATTCAAATCTTTTGATACACCTCAACGTCGTGTCATCAAGGATTCGAACCCCGCAACCTTATGGTGTAGATGTGATGAGTTTTACCACCAGATCAATCTCATATTTCCTATTTTATCTTAGTAGTTATTTTTTAGAATTGAAAAAAAAAATTGAATTATTAAATTTGTATTATTATTTGAAATGTAAGATGTGAATTGAACCAATGATAATATATTATATTTTTGAAAAATAGTTTCATTTAAGATTTGATAGAATTAATTTGATTGGTTTTGGAAAAAAAATATATATATATATATATTTGAAATTATCTTGAGCAAAATAAGAGTATTTAAATCAAGTATAAATAAGATAAATATATTCAAAGGTATTTTTTTCTAAATTCTTTTTTAAAAAGATTATAAAAGAAGGTGATTATTAAAATTTTCTTTTAATTTTTTTTATAATATAAATAATCGCTATTGAAAAAAAAAACAAAAACCACCGATTGTTGAGACTTCCAAAAAAGGACCGTTGATTGTACTCAACTGCAATCCAACGGTGAATGATGTTTCTTTGACATAAGTAAGTGCCTCATATTTTGATTGACTTATTTCATTGACAAACTACACTTAGGGATGTCTATGTAATGGGTAGCTTATGTTCCATTTGCAAGGCTCCAAGCATCATCGTGACTTCAAGATTAAGTGCAAGAGCGAAAGGTAATTCACTTGACTTGATTCTTGAAGAAATTAGGTGCACACGCACACTTACTTGCATTCTCATGTTACTTTGCATTTGGGTTTCCATGATTGTGTGGATTTATGGTTCAACTCATACGAGCACTTCTGTGTTTGTATTTGTTTTGGTATGGTTGGTAAAATCTCGTTGTATTTTGAAAGAAATATATTTTTGAGATTTTTCGTATTTTTATGAGTCTAACCGTGTGTGGATTTGTTCCTAGATGAGTTTTGAGCGATTCGAAGACTTATCTATATGTTTCAGATGATTCCCGAGATATTTGAGACATTCCGTGTTTTTATCGAAAATCGGAATCCAATTCCAAGCTTAAAGTGGAAAATTAAAAGTTATGTAATTTTCCATATTTATGATTAAGTCCGGATCTATATTCCGAAGATGGAATCAAATTTCGAGTTTTGAGGTCAAAATTGGACCGAAGAACACACGGAACGGAAGTCGGCTTGTCATGGCATGAAAGCCACACCATGAGACTGACTGCTGCGAAGCTCACACCTATCATCTCTCTCGGTCACGTGAAGCTCACGCTGATTTAATTTTTTTATTTTTTTATTTTTTTATTTTTTTTATTTCAAAGACATTTTATTATGTGTTTTACTTCCACATGTAACCTCTTGTTGTACTGCACACATGCAATTGATTTGTTAAATAATTGGATCTCTTGATAGCCTCTCACGTGAGCTCACCACACTGTATTACTCTCAATTGATTTTTTCTCTCAAATGTCAAACGGTGCAGTTTTGTTTTTAACCTAAATATATATATGTTCTTATCTTCACTTCGTACTAAGAGAGCAAAAAATATATTTTTTAAGAGAAAAAATATTTCAAGAGAGAAACTCCCAAGAACTTTTCTTTAACTCTCCAAACTCATTTCCTTATGCATAAATCATCATCTATGCATCATCTAGGATCATCTAGTATGTGCTAATGCATGAGTCTTCTTCAACACGCATGTTGTGGTAAGTTGAACACTAATTTCATATAATCTTAGTGTTTTACTTAACAATTTATCTCATTTATAACTTATATGCTCTTAGATATTAACTTACAAGATTGAGATTATGTGTTGAATGTTTGAGTTGTTTTATTGTTATAGCTAGGGTTTCATGAATATTTAATTTCTAGCTAATTAATCTCTTTGTTTGATTGAGATTGTTTTTGATAGTTATTGTCTAGGATTGCCATATTCCATATAGCTATGTTGTATGCCATGTCATATAGCAATTAATATCTAAGATTGATTTAATTGACATATTTTAAATCCTAGATAAGCATTTAGTGTACTTTGGCATTAATTACATATTGGATATCATTGCATATTCACATAGGTTTTTATTGACCTCTTCTTGAGAATTAAGTATTGTGTGACTAGGTTGCTTAGTGCACAAGCAATTGGACTAGGTTCACTTTTAAAGGCCTGCGGGTAGTAATGGTGGGTTATAGGCCGAGAATGGTTAAGGTCAACCTAGGATGTAAAAACCATTACAATTAGTGGATTCGAGGTTCGTGTGTGGCGCACATAACAACTCGTGGTTTTTCCCTGTTGAGGGTTTCCATGTAAAAATCAAGCGTCTTTTAATTTCTGCACTATTATGCTTGATTTATTGAATTGACTAGATTGGGGTATTTTTGTAATATTGACTAAACGCAAAAAATTAGTAATAACCAGTTAAAATCTATTCACCCCCTCTAGATAGTTTTATATACACCGCGTAATATTTGTTTCAATTGGTATCAGAGCGGGTTCCTAGATATACTTAGGTGATCCTTGCTCATTGATATGTTTTGCATTTTGTGTGATTTTTGTGATCATTCATACATTTGCATTCATTTCATTCATTCATAAACATAATGAGTGGAAACGGTGGTGGAAACGAAAGTGCTTTTAGCATGATGCCTTAATTGCTCACCGGTATAAATTATGCCTCTTGGGAAGGCAAGATGGAGTCGTACATATGCCAAATCCATAACCGTGCTTAGATGGCGGTTGAGGACAGCTACGCTCCACCGAAGATGATTCCTACGGGTGGAGGAGAGGATGTACTCAAACCTAAGACACAATGGAATGCATAAGAGTTTGAGGCATCAAAATGGATTAGGAAGGCGATGCACGCCATCCTATGTGCAATGGATGAGAATCAATATAAATTGATTCAAAACACTAGGATCGCTAAGGAGGCGTGGGACATCCTAGAAGTTGCACATGAAAGAATCAAAGTGGTTAAGGACTCCAAGCTTCAAGTCCTCAAAACTCAATTCGAGATGCTAATGATAGAGGAGAACGAGTGCTTCAACGACTTCGAGGCTAAGTTGATGGACATAATGAATCAAAGTCATCAACTTGGTGACCCTTACTTGGATAGAAGGATCAAGCAAAAGATTATGAGATCACTTCCTGAGAGATTCGAGTCCAAAGTGACAGTTTTAGAAGAGAATGGTGAGTACAAGGATATGAAGCCGAGTGAAGTCATTGGAAGATTTCTAGTCTATGAGTCAAGAAAGGCTATGTTAGGATGGCGTTTTGGGAATAGATTTAGCTTGGAAGGAAAAGGTTTGAAGAAGTTCTTAGTGAGAAGGTGGAGTAATTTCTAAGAGAGAGAGAGTGTGTGATTTTCAAAAGACAGAAGCTGCGTTGGTTTGGGGGACTTGTCTGAAGAAGAGAATGTTTTTATATCTCATTTGGGGAACTCAAAACGAGGTCGTTTTCTTGTCTTTTTAGGGTTTTTTGGCTTTCCTAAAATGGCACCATATGGTAGCCTGATTAGATTTTTATTGCTTTCCAAAACAGCACCGTTTTGGTAGCTACAAGTTTATATTATTAGTATGTGTCTAGGAGCAGTGGATGCTTCCACTTTGTCCTATTATCAATTTTGTCTTTTTCTGGAATGAGTCTGTTATAACAAAATGTAAGGAACCATTTACATTTATCGAATGAAAATATATTTCTTCTTAAATTCTAATTCTTCTCTATCTCTCTTTTCTCTTGACTTATTCTATCTTCTACTTCCGGTCTTCAATCTTTGCTTTTACAAAAGTTCTTGAACCTGCAATCAACAAAAATCAGCTAGCATTAGTTGATTATTGGATTGGTTTTGATCTGGAAATAACTAGATTATTACAAGTGGTATCAGAGCCTTTTTTCAGGGCCAAATACAGACTCACCATCAACTAATTCCATAGATCTACACCCAACCTTCATTCTTAAATTCCTACAAAACAAACCAGAAACACTCAGATAACAATCCATCACCAACAGATAACATATCTCTCCATAAGTAACCATTTCACAACATTCACTAGTATTCAACTATGGTTGAAGAGACTAGACAACAACTTATTGAAGGACGATTTGCTGAAATTGAAAGCAAGTTACAGAAGTTTGAAGATGGTTTTGGGTCACTCAAGTTAGAGATCTCAGAACAAATGACAATTCAACTGACCAGCCAGATGGCACAAATACAAGAGTTACTCATATCAGGGCACATTAGAGTGCATCTAGAAGACACAAAGGGGAGAGGAAAATGGATTCTCGGTTCAGCACCAGGAAGTTCTAATGAGAGTCAAGGGTTTCAAGGCCAAGGTAGTACCAACCATAAGGTAATTTCTGAACCAACCCTAAGGCCACCTAAACTATCTTTCCCTAAGTTTGATGGAAATTATCCCAAGTCGTGGATCTGAAAGTGTGATAGGTTTTTCATAATTCATCCTGTCTCACCTGATCAAAAAGTAGTAATGGCATCCATACACTTCGAAAAGAAAGCTGAAACCTAGTTTCAGACTTTTTATGCTCTTAAAGAAGGGGTGACTTGGAAGGAATTTACAGAGGCTTTATTGGTTAGGTTCCTAGATGTTGGCCAAGAAGATGTAGTAGGGGAATTCCAAATAATGAGGCAAACAGCCACTGTTACTGACTATCAAGACAGGTTTGAGGAAATTAAGCCTAGGAGGCTAGATAAGAACCTTGGGTTGAGTGAAGAGTTTTTTCTTGAATGTTTCAGTAGTGGGGTTAAAGGGGAAATCAAGCATATGGTCAAAATGTTTAATCCTCCTGACCTAAAGGCTGCCATACATTTGACTAGACTTCAAGAGACCTCTATAGAAGCCAAGAAGACCAAACCATGGCTTACCAAACCAAACACATACACCACCCAAAACTACACCCAAAATCAGCCCTCATCTAAGGGAAGCACACAAACCACACAACCTTTGATATCCTACCAAAACCGTAAAAATGCAGAACCTATACCCATCAAAAGATTAACCTGGTGGAAATGAAAGCGAGGAGGGATAAGGGACTTTGTTATAACTGTGACGAAATTTACATGTTTAGCCATCAATGCACTAAGAAGCAACTCTATATGCTTTATGGGACAGAGGAAGAAGAAGAAATGGAAGGGGAAGAGGCAGTTGACACTCAAGAAGTTAAGCATGAGGAGATAGATGAAGAGATGACCATTTCACATCATGCCTTACATCATGTCTTGACAGGAGTTTAGGTTTGCAAACTATTAAACTAAGGGGGAGATTGAAGAATAGAGACATTATAATTTTGGTGGATAGTGGGTCCACCCACAATTTCCTTGATTCGAAAACAGCCAAGTTCACTGGAGCTAATATAGAGGACACCGATACCTTATGGGTCACGGTTGGTGGAGGGGGGAAAATCTGTAGCCAAGCTAAGTGCAAGATATTTGCATGGACCATGCAAAGGGTCGAGTTCATTACCGAAATGAGACTCTTAACTATAGAGGGGTGTGATACCATGTTAGGCATGCAGTGGATGAAGGAAATGGGGTTAATTATGCTTGATGCCAACAGGCTAAGCATGAGTTTTAAAAAAGATGGTAAGTGGATTCCCTTGCATGGGATCAAAGACAAGGGTCGACTCACATCCTTAGAGGGCAAGAACGTGGCAGGTCAACTAATGAAAGCACAAGATAGGAGGGAGACAGTAGAGTATCTATATTCCTTACAAATGGAAGAGACAAAGAGGGTTGTACCTATAGAATTACAGCCTATCTTACATGTATACAGGGACGTTTTTGTTGAACTTACCACCCAACCTTCTCAAAAGACAAAAGACCACCATATTACACTTACTCCTAATAGTAATCCTATCAATGTAAGGAATTATAGACAGCCACACGTTCAGAAGAATGAGATTGAAAGGATAATAAAGGAAATGCTCAAGAGTGGTATAATTCAACAAAGTACCAGTCCATTCGCATCACCTATCCTATTGGTAAAGAAGAAAGATGTAACATGGGGGTTTTGCTTGGATTATAGGGAGCTGAATAAGATAACAATTAAAGACCAATTTCCTATACCCATTATTGACGAGTTATTAGATGAGCTGAATAGGGTAGCGGTATTTACTAAGCTGGATTTACGGGCGTGTTATCATCAGATTCGAGTGGCAGAGGAAGACATTCACAAGACTGCCTTTAGAACCCACCAAGAGCATTATGAGTTTAGGGTGATGCCCTTTGGACTCACTAATGCCCTAGCAACTTTTCAAAGTCTGATGAACAGTATTTTTCAACCATTCTTAAGGAAAATAGTTATAGTATTCTTTGATGATATACTAATCTACAACAAAAATATGTTAGAACATAAGGAACAGCTTAAGATGGCCTTGGAAACCTGAGGAAGCATTAGTTGTTTGCTAAGGAAAGTAAATCTGAATTCGGGAAATCAAAATTGGAATACTTGGGGCATATCATATCAGCCAATGGGGTGATAGCTGATAAAAGTAAGATTAAAGGTATGTTAGATTGGCCTAAACCCACTTCTATTAAGGCCTTAAGAGGGTTCCTTGGTCTTACACCCTATTACATGAAGTTTATTAAGGGTTATGGAATCATTAGTAAACCCTTAACATCCTTACTCAAGAAGAATGGTTTTAAATGGGATAGCATGGCTGAAATTGCTTTCGAAGGTCTCAAGGCAGCTATGACTACTACCCCAATCCTAACTCTACTTGATTTCACTATTCCTTTTATTATGGAGACGGATGCGTGTGATGTGGGAATTATTGAGGCTGTCCTAATGCAGAAGGGGAGATCGATAATGTAAGATCCTTTATTTGTATTGGCTTGATTCCATTGCAAAACTCTCTTTATTTGTATTAGTTGTTTCTTAGGTGATTCTTGGAAGAAAGAAGCCTCAAAGGTGAAGAAGCAACATCTTGTGCAAATCTCGTCTTTAAGGGGAACATCGCATACTTGGATGCTAAGGTATCAAGATTCTTCTTCCTCTTGCAAGGTGTTAGCGCACACACACATAATTCATATATGTGTGTCCCTGCATCATAGTTCAAACATTTGGTATAACACTTTCACACACATTTAGTATGCACATGCATTTATCTCATTGTTGACAATCTTGTAGAATTGTATGTTTTCTCACTATCGCTTAGATATGGCATGCTTGTGTTGCATAGTGTTTATTTATTTGTGTTTCTTGTGTTTTGGACTTGAACATGATCTTATTTGATTCCTTATTGAGTTCCGGTTATTTCGGTTACTCATTCGTTAAGTTTCGAGTCCATACGATGTAGTTATGCTACTTTGCATTCTCATTCGTTGAGTTGTGCTCGTCATCGTTTTATAAGATGAATTCTCAATCTTTGTCATGGTTTGTAATCTGAAAACGGATTTGAATTCGGAGTTCGGATGCCGAATACGGCTAAAGAACGCGAGAGGTGCGCGGGAGAAGCAAGCTGGCCAAAGGCCATGGCATGGCCATAACGTGTGGAGGCCGTGTGCCACACGGCCCAACCAGCCCTCTGGTCCCGTGTGGCACACGCGCCCCACACGGGGACAAGGCTGAAATGCCTCTTTTGTTTGGACAATTTTGGCCCTCTTCTCCTTCCTTTAAATGCCTTCTCTTCCCTCCATTTCCAATAACTTGAAGAAATTTCTGCAGAATTCTTCAACATTTTCGTTTTCTTATTTTGATCATAACTCTCTCATATGAACTCGAAATTGAGTGATCAAAAAGCCAAAATTATTGGTCTTGAAGAGAGCTACAAACCCCAAGCATTTTTAGAGTCATTTGAGTTCGTGATTTTTCACAGTTGGCAGATTTCAGTCCGAGACTCAAGTGTTGTATGTGAAACTTCTTCTCTTTCAATTTCTCTTGATCATCTCTATGATTCTTTCTAATTGATTGTTGAAATATGTTGAGAAGTATGTTAGATCATATGCTAGGGTTGTATGATTGATTAGTTAATTGAGTTTAGCTTTGTGATCTCTCTTGAACATATTTTTGCTAGACTTGATTTTGCTTGAAATTGCTTCTAGAAATTGATTGTATGATGTGCTTCATGTTATCTTCTAGATTCAATTTCATGATATAAGAACTAAGGTTTTTGTGACAAATATTGAATATTCTAATCTTGTTCTTATTGTTTTGGCATGCTTTGATTTCTAGATAGATTTGTGATTGTGTGTTGATAGTATATTCTAGATTATCATTAAGCATGTTCATAGAGTGTGTTTGATCTACTTACTCTATTTGTGTTGTGTTTGCATCATTTGCATCACCTAGATCATTGCCTTATAATAGGTTGAAGTCTCTTGCAAAGTGAGTGAAGCTTTGTCTTGAGCAAGAAGACTTGGCTAGGAAAGGATTCCAGATAGCCAAGCAAGAAGCCTTAGTTAGGATCAAGAGGATCCGGATAACTAAGCAAAAGTCTTAGCAAGGAGTTGCATACTCCGGATGGTTGAGCTTGGGTAGCTTGACTAGGATCCTACTGATCTATTTTGCTAAGCGAAGAAATCTTCCTAGAGGCTTTTTAGTCTTGGATAGGAAGTTGCTCTCTAGAGGTGTAGGACACATCTTGGATAGAGAGTAGGCTTTGTGAATCACTAGCCCGAGGGTTGTTTAGGATTTGATAGCTTGAAGTGGATATCATAGTGTTGATAGCTTTGAATGTGTAAGTCCTTTTCGTATAGTGGATTTGCTTTACTGGTGGTTGTGGATTCAACCCGTGGATGTTTCCTCTTTGAGGTTTTACCACGTAAAAACATTGTGTCTCATTTTCGCTTTATATTTCTTTATCTTCCATACGTTCACTTGTATTGATTCTTTTGTATATTGATGCTTACATGAATTGATTCATATTATACATTTGCTATATCATATCAAGTGTTCATTTTATTCTTGTATTCCGTAATTTTTGAATATTGGAAGAATTTGGGACTATACCTATTCACCCCCTAGCTATAAAACACTATTGCTTTAAAGGGAATTTCAGATAACATACATTAGTAAAGCTTTGCCTCCGAGGAAGCTAGGGCTTTCCACCTATGAGAAAGAATTACTATTTATTGGGCATGCTATTCAGAAATAGAGGACTTATTTATACGGAAATATGTTCAATATAAAGACCGATCATCAGAGTCTCAAGTACCTTTTAAAACAAAAGATGATGACTGTCTTGCAACAAAAATGGCTCTCAAAACTGCAAGGATTCGACTACGAGATTGTTTATAAGAAGGGAAAAGAAAATATGGTGGTTGATGGGCTCTCTAGAGCCATGCAAACTACTGATGGGACTCTTCTAGCTATCACAAGTTTTAGGCGAGCTTAGATAATAGAGGTGTTGGAGAGCTATGAGAATGATTTTCTTGCTACTACTATTTTACCTGAACTAATGGTGCAGCCCCCTACTAACCGGGAGTTTACTCTCCAAGAAGGCTTGATTAGGAGGAATGGGTTAATCTATATTGGAGGTACATGGACATTAAGGGAGAAACTGATTGAGGAGGCTCACTTCTCTACCATGGGTGGTCATTCAAGGACTAAAGGTACTATTAAAAGACTGTAACTTTTTTTCTACTGGCCTATTATGAATCAAGAGGTAAAAACTAGGGTAGCTACTTGCCAAGTCTGTTAACAAACAAAAATGAGCATGTTAAAACCCCCGGCCTCTTACAACCACTCCTAATACCAAAGATGCCTTGGAGTGGCATTGCGATGGATTTCATAGAAGGGCTACCTCTCTCTCTCTAGGTAAGAATTCTATACTAGTAGTTATAGACAGACTAACCAAGTACGACCATTTCCTAGCGGTAACCCACCCATACTTAGCTCAACAAGTAGCAAAGCTTTTCTTTGAATAGATCTACAAACTTCATGGGCTACCTGCCACAATAGTAAGTGACAAAGACTGAATTTTCACAAGCCATTTATGGTAGCAATTATTCAAGATGGCAGGAACAAGGTTGTGTCTCAGTTAGCATACCATCCACAAACAGACGGGCAAAGCGAAAGGCTTAACCAATGCTTGGAGAACTACTTAAGGTGTATGACAAGCTCAAGACCTACCAATTTGGCGGCTTGGCTACCAATGGCAAAGTGGTGGTACAATACCAACTATCACTCTACCTTATCAATGACCCTATTTGAGGCCCTATTTGGCTACAAGCCACTAGTTTTCAAACTTGGAAACAAGGTCAAGTGAGGTCTGAGAATTTGCTAGGGATAGTTATCGACTTCAGTCAGTTCTAAAAGAGGCTCTGACCTAAGCCCAAGCTAGAATGAAATTCTATTTAGACAGAAAGAGATCAGAGAGGGAGTTTATTGTGGGAGACTGGGTTTACCTAAGAAATATGAAATATGAAATTAGCACCTAGATTTTTTGGCCCATACCAAGTTCTAGCAAAAATCGGTAGTGTGGCTTACCATATACAGCTGCCAATCGGCTCTCAAGTCCATCCCATATTCCATGTGTCTCAACTGAAGAAGAAAATCGGTTACATCGTGATCTCTAGCTCCGATTTGCCCAAGATAAGATTAAATTGTCAGTTTTTGGTTTATCCAGTAGCTGTGTTAGCAAGGAAAATGATCAAAAGATGCAACCAAGTTGTCACTCAGTACCTGATTCAATGGTCGCATGCTTTTCCAGACGATGCCATTTGGGAGGATGCCTCTGTAATTTTGCATCACTTTCCTGAATTTGATCTTTGAGGACAAGGATCGTTTTAAGGGGTGGGAGATGTCAGAATGGCATTTTGGGAATAGATTTAGCTTGAAAGGAAAAGGTTTAAAGAAGTTCTTAGTGAGAAGGTGGAGTAATTTCTAAGAGAGAGAGAGTGTGTGATTTACAAAAGACAGAAGCTGTGTTGGTTTGGGGGACTTGTCTAAAGAAGAGAATGCTTTTATATCTCATTTGGGGAACTCAAAACGAGGTCGATTTATTGTCTTTTTACTATTTTTTGGCTTTCCTAAAACGGCCCCGTATGGTAACCTAATTAGAGTTTTATTGCTTTCCAAAACAGCACTATTTATGTAGCTGCAAGTTTATATTATTAGTATGTGTCTAGGAGCAGTGGATGCTTCCACTTTGTCCTATTATCAAGTTTGTCTTTTTCTGAAATGAGTCTGTTATAACAAAATGTAAGGAACAATTTACATTTATCGAATGAAAATATATTTCTTCTTAAATTCTAATTCTTCTCTATCTCTCCTTTCTCTTGACCAATTCTATCTTCTACTTTTGGTCTTCAATCTTTGCTTTTACAAAAGTTCTTGAACCTTCAATCAACAAAAATCAGCTAGCATTAGTTGATTATTAGATTGGTTTTGGTCTGGAAATAACTAGATCATTACAGGCTACCACCTCACCTCCTATGAAGAAAAAGAATATTACTTTGAAGACCTTGAAGCATGACAAGAAGGAGGATGACTTGGATGAATACATGGCGTTAATGGTCAAGAGATTCAAGAAGTTCTTGAGTCTACAAAAGAATGGTTATGGCTTGAAGAGGGATTGCCTCAAGAAGAAGACCAAGGTCAAGAATGACGAGCCAAACCAATAGATGTCTTCAAAAGAGGGGATTCAATGCTACGAAGGTGGGGGATTCAAGCATATCTCTCCGGAGTGTGGAAACCTGAAGGATAGAAGAAAAGGAAAGGCGATGGCTGCCTCATGGAGTGAGGATGAGAGTGAAGAAAATCCTTCAAGTGATGAAGAGCTTGCCATTAACTACACAACATTTGGAGCCACTCGTGTAGAAGTTGAAGAAGATGGCAGGGATGCCTTGACTCGTGATCCTGATTGCTTTATTTTCTACACAAAGTGTAGCCCATTTTCGTATCCTTTTGTGTATGTTTCTTGGGTAAAACCGGGGTTTTAATGTTTCATTTGAGGTTTTTGTAGGTTTTTCTGTTAGCAGGGGTGTTTTGGCTCTAGCTGGAGAGCTTTGGGCAAAAAGCGCAAATATGGAAAGTCTGGGGACTTGGATCAGAAAGCGCCGCGGTTGGAGCACAAGCGGCAAGCAGGCGACAGAGATCCTCCAAAGCTGCCGCTCATGAAGTGCCGCGGTCGTGCAACAGCGGCAGAGTGGCGACAGAAACCCCTCAGGGTTGCCGCGGTCCAAGTGCCGCGGTTGGTAGACCGCGGCAGAGGCGCGACAGAAACTTCCTTTGCCTGCCGCGGTTGTCCAACCGTAAAAATGGCAACCGCGGCAGAGCGCCCTTTCGTATTCCAGAGGGCATTTTGGTCATTTTTGGGCCTCCTATAAGTATCCCTTCTAGGTCATTTCAGAACCAGACCTCCCCAGCTCGAATTATTACAGCAAGATTCCATCTTGGCTCTCTCCTACACACATCACCAACCCATCCCTCACAACCCACCAAAAATCCTACCTTTCCCTAAGATCCAAACACATCAATCCCACCTCTTTTCCATAGCCATCATCACTTCACCTTTTGAGCAAGAAGGAGGATAGAAAAAGAAGAAGATCCAAAGAAGAAGAAGCTCTCCATATAGTTTTTTCTAGACTCTTTCTCTTTTATTCTTATTTGTAACCATGTATTTCTTATTTCACATCTATTGTATGGTTACTAGTTGTAATATGATAAGCTAAACTCATAGTGCTAGGATTTGATGAAACCCCACCTTTGACTATACACTTAAATGAATTGATTCTTGTCTATCCCTTATGTGCAAGATTGTTGTTTGTATGGGTATCTTTATGTTCTTAATGCTTTTCAATTGATTGATCTCCTCTTGAATGACTTTTGTGGTATGTTATGCACTAACCGGAGACGCATGCCATGTGTTCGATAAAATGCTCCCCTATGCATGCTTAGAAAAGTAGACCTACTTAGGCTAGCGTATAGGACTCATTTAGTACACCAAAGTCCGTAATGAACTCATTCGTACATTCCGGGTAATCGAAGGATAGGCTTGGGTATGTTTTGAGTGTGACTCACTCTACTTGACCAAGATTGTGGGTCAATAGAAGGGTGTACGAGTATATGAATTGCATGAGTACGTTTGGGGTTATACAATCGAGTCTAATTTGAAAGTCAATCTAAGGGTGGGGTGTAGTCAAGTCCTAGCATAATTCTCTCCATTATCACATCCGTGTTTTATTTTGAGTTTTTCATTTCATTGCTTTAGTATTAGCTTTGAATCAAGATAGTTTACTTTGTTTGTTTTGAACTCCCATCATTATTGATTGTTTGAATAGCAATTTGACTAATCAATTTCGGTAATCGGTCACTTGATTCCTTGGGAACGAACTTTACTTTCCGTTGTGCTACTCTCCGACCTCGTCCTATTTCGAGTGTCACTTGAGTGATAGCCAGATCCCAAAGAAGGAATAGATGAAGAAGTAGCTAAAGAGGTAGTTGGTGTAGCTACTTATTAGGATATGCCTCATATAACATCAAGTGACGAAAGTAAGGTCTTGATGAGAAAAATGATTCCATTGGTGAGATCGAAAGTATAGGAGATGACTCTAGTGTTGAGAATTTGTCATCTCACTCCACAAATGGAAATGTGTAGAGTATGGATCTTCATGACTACATAGTCAAGTTTGAAAGCTCAATGATGAGGAACAAGAAAGAAATTAGAAGATTGAAGAAGGAGAATCTAGAGCTTTCAACACAAGTTGACCACTTAAGTGGAGAAGTGGTAAGATCCATGAAGGATGAAGATAAGCTAAAAGATGAGTTAGCTTTATCTAAGAGGAGAGAAGAAGGGTTGAAAAGAGAGCTTGAAGAAGCTAAAGCTACAATGGCTAAGATGGCTTCAAGCACTGAGGAACTTGACCACATGTTGGGAGTTGGAAAAAGGCCAAGTGACAAGAGAGATCTTGGCTACATTGATGACAAGGAAGCTTCCTCTTCAAGCAAGATAACATTTGTCAAGAGCATGAACATCAAGATGTCTCCTCCTTCTCAACACCCTAGGAAGAAGATTGACCTAGGAGAGAGTTTAAGAAGTGTCCAGGTAAAAGTGGCACCAAAAGGTCAAGCTCAAGCTCAACTAAAAAGGGCTCCTCATACTAACTTCCCTCAACCTAAAATCCATCAAGGGAAGAGACCAATCATGCAAGCTCAACCGAGCAAGCAACCTTGTCATAGTCATCAACAAAGATGGAGAGATCTAATCCAACAACCAAGACAACCACAACGACAAGGGAAAGCACCAACGCATGCATAAAGGAATGGTATGATTCCTAATTTTATTCCCACTTGTCATTTTGTGGTATTGATGGTCATATTAGACCACGTTGCTCTCATTATATCAAAATGCATAGGGTTAAAAGCATGATAGAAAAGAAAAAGACTAGAGATAAGATGCATGTCCTTAGAAAGGATATAACCCATTTGCATGATCCTTTTCCATCTAAAGCTCTTGAACCTTTGACAGCTATAATTGAAAATGTGTCACCTAAGTGGATAAGAAAAGATGAACCACCGCCTTCTATAATGCTAACTTATCTCCCATAGGTTCAACTAAGTCCAATGGACTTGGTAAGTTTATAGGACCTCATGACCTTCATCGATGAGGTGTGGTAATTGACCCCATATGGGGAACTCAAGTAAAGAGAGCTATTTTGCATACTTGTCATATGCAAAAATTTGATAAACATTATGCTTGTTATTAATTGCTTGAGTAGTTTGGTTGCACATATACTAATATGTTTTTCAATTCAGTAAGTGTGAACTATTGCTTCGTGTACAATCCATGTCATATTTATTGATGAGGACATGGCTAGCACGAGATCATGGAATGCAGATCCAATTCAAGTTTCCATTGGTCCAGTTACCAGATCATTTGCCAAGAAATTCAAAAATACTTTAAGTGGGCTGATTCAAGGGATTTGGGCTCAAGCAAGCACGTGGAGGCCCATTGATGGTGATGAACGAAATCTCTAGCCCTTAACAAGCATGATTCAAGTCCAAAAAAGTCAATAAGCAAATTGGGAGCTGATTTAGGACTGAAATGAATTGTTTCTTTCTTGTTGCACAATTTTAGGTTGAACTATTAAGGAATTAAAATCAGGTTTGACTTCCTTAAATTGAGGCCGAAATTATCTTAGTTTAAGAATGTTTTATTTTCAATTTTTCCTTTTTCATTGCCTTAGGCACATTTTTAGGATTCATTGTTGCAATCTTTGGGATTTCTAGGGCTGATCTTCTGTGGCCTTAGTATTATAAATTGTACTCTTTTCCATTCAATAAAGGAGAGTTGTTTTTATTCATAAAATTGAGAGTAATTTCTCTTTTTTTCTTTGAGAACTAAATTGAACTTATCAGATTTCTCTGTGGCGTTCATCCTTGACTTATCAATCAAGTATTCCATCCTTGATTATGGCGTCCTCCTTTATACCAAGGTTCACATTTCTTTATAGGTGTTGGGTCACGGTCTCCATCCGAACATGAGTGTAGAACGGTCTTAAGCAACAATCTTGATATGAGATTTCTCACAAATCGACGAGGTTTGTATCATTTATGTTTGAACATGCATTTTTGGATTAGGAGATTTACTTAGGATGTACTTTTTGAATGACCTATGATTATCTCCATGACATGATGATTGTTAAATGATATGCTTAAAAATGAAAAAGCATGAAATTCAAGTGACATGCTTCAAAATGAAAAGCAAAAATTGATGATTGCATATTCTTAAATGCAAAATTATGTGTGAAAAACTAATGAGACTCAAATGAATAAAGGATCTTGTATCCATTCAAAAGATTTTAAAATCTAAATCTCTCTCTTTCTTTATTGGTTGAACATGGCTACTATCATATGGGTTTCATACCCGGAAAAATCAAATAGGGTGCAAAAGTCGCTCATGCCTTGTTTTGCTTATAAAGTTGGATATAATTTTTCATTAAAATTGAATGATTGATAACTCTATATCCTTGTTTTAATTCATGACAAATTGTGAAATTGGTTTGAATTCTTTAGGAAACCTTTGTCATTTTCTTTGCTAAATACCATTGCTTTTGGATTTGCTTGCAACATGTCTTGCATGCAAAACATTATTATCACACATTTTTATAAAATAAATCTCATTGTTTCTCTCCAATTAATTGACTTGCATAATGTTCTTGTATATCACTATGCAAATGTCTTATATACTACTATCTCTTTTTGCTACTAGTGACCCGGTTGGGGATACTCCTTTGCCTATATCATGACAAAAAAGGGAAGTAGTGAAATTTCCTTTAAAGCAATAGTGTTTTATACCTAGAGGGGGGGGGGGGGGGGGGGGGGAGAATAGGTATAGTCCCAAATTCTTCCAATATTCAAAAATTGCGGAATACAAGAATAAAATGAACACTTGATATGATATAGCAAATGTATAATATGAATCAATTCATGTAAGCATCAATATATAAAAGAATCAATACAAGTGAACATATGGAAGATAAAGAAATATAAAGCGAAAAATGAGACATAATGTTTTTACGTGGTAAAACCTCAAAGAGGAAACATCCACGAGTTGAATCCACAACCACCGGCAAAGCAAATCCACTATACGAAAAGGACTTACACACTCAAAGCTATCAACACTATGATATCCACTTCAAGCTATCAAATCCTAATCACCTCTCAAAGGCCTAGTGAATTACCTAGCCTATTCTCTATCCAAGATGTATCCCACACCTCTAGAGAGCAACTTCCTATCCAAGACTAAAAAGCCTCTAGGAAGATTTCTTTGCTTAGCAATCTAGATGAAGAGATCCTAGTTAAGCTATCCTAGCTCAACCATTCGGAGTATTAAACTCCTTGCTAAGACTTCTTGCTTACTTATCCGAATCACCTTGATTCTAACTAAGGCTTCTTGCTAGGCTATCCGGAAACCTTTCCTAGCCAAGTCTTCTTGCTCAAATCAAAGGCTTCACTCACCTTGACAAGAGACTTCAACCTATTACAAGACAATGATCTAGGTGATGCAAATGATGCAAACACACACAAATAGAGTAAGTAGATCAAACACACTCTATGAACATGCTTAATGATAATCTAGAATATACTATCAACACACAATCACAAATCTATCTAGAAATCAAAGCATGTCAAAAACAATAAGAACAAGATTAGGATATTCAATATATGTCACAAAAATCTTAGTTCTTATATCAAGAAATTGAACCTAGAAGATAACATGAAGCACATTATAAAAACAATTTCTAGAATCAATTTCAATCAATCTCAAGTCTAGCAAAAATATGTTTAAGAGAAATCACAAAGCTAAACTCAATTAACTAATCAATCATACAACCCTAGCATATGATCAAACATACTTCTCAACATATTTCAACAATCAAATAGAAAGAATCATAGAGATGATCAAATGAAATTGCAAGAGAAGAAGTTTCACATACAACCAATGGACCTCGTACTGAAAATCAGAGTGCTGTGAAAAATGACGAAATCAAATGGCTTTGAAAATGCTTGGGATTTGTAGATCTCGTCGATACCAACAATTTTGGCTTTTGAATCACTCGATTTCGAGTTCGTATGAAGAAGTTATGATCAAAGTAAGTAAACCAAAATCAAGAACATTTTTGCAGAATTTCAGATTTGATAATGTTCAAGTTGTTAGAAATGGAGGGAAGATAAGTCATTTGAAGGAGAAGGAAGAAGGTCATTTTTGTCCAACAAAATTAGACCAGACCAGCCTTGCCCACGTGTGGGGCGCGTGTGCCACACGGGACCAGAGGGCTGGTTGGGCCGTGTGGCACATAGCCTCCACACGTGGTGGCTAGGCCATGGCCTTTGGCCACCTTGCCTCTCATGCGCACCTCTCACGTTCTTCAGCCGTATTCGGGCATCTGAACTCTGATTTTGAATCCGTTTTTGGATTACAAACTATGACTCCCTCATGCATAATGAAGACTATGAAACTTTGACAAATGGTTGAGAATTCATCTCGGAAAATGATGACGAACACAACTCGACGAACACAACTCAACGAATGAGAACGAAAAGTAGCGTAGCTACATCGTTTGGACTCGAAACTAAACGAATGAGTAACCAAAATGATTGGAACTCAATAAAGAATCAAATAAGATCATGTTCAAGTCCAAAACATAAGAAACACAAACAAATAAACACTATGCAACACAAACATGCCATATCTAAGCGATAGTGAGAAAACATGCAATTCTACAAGATTGTCAACAATAAGAAAAATGCATGTGCATGCTAAATGTGTGTGAAAGTGTTATACCAAATGTTTTAACAACGATGCAGGGACACACATGTATGAATTGTGTGTGTGTTCGCCAACGCCTTGCAAGAGGAAGAAGAATCTTGATACCTTAGCATCCAAAAAGCGATGTTCCCCTTGAAGACGATATTTGCACAAGATGTTGCTTCTTCACCTTTGAGGTTCCTTTCTTCCAAGAAACACTTAAGCAACTACTAATACAAATATAGAGAGTTTTGCAATGGAATCAAGCCAATACAAATAAAAGATCTTACAAGTAGTATGTGGTAAGAGAGAGTGCTAATTGAGAGTAGCTAATTTACATTGGGAAAGTGCTTAATTGAGGGGGAGAAACCCGTTAAGGGGGAGCATTGCATTGCACATTCATAACATGTTGTTGCTTATTTTCTTCAATGCAAATGCTTGTTTTTATGTCACTTGATCACCTTACATACACTTGTTTGGAAAGTGTAGTTCTTATTTTGCAAGGATGTTTTACTCTACAAGATATGGAATGCTTGAAGATCTAGTTTGATTAGGCTTCTCTTTGTAATGTAGAATAAACTATTGTTGACCCTTAGATTTTAATTCTTGTGAGGATCAAATGTGACAGGTGGTTTTGTCACGAAATAAACAAAGGAGGAGATGGTAAGTGCCTCATATTTTGATTGGCTTATTTCTTTGACAAACCACACTTAGGGATGTCTACGTAATGGGTAGCTTAGGTTCCATTGGCAAGCTTCCATGCATCTCTGTGACTTCAAGATTAAGTACAAGAGTGAAAGGTAATTCACTTAACTTGATTCGTGATGAGATTAGGTGCACACACACACTCACATGCATTCTCATATTACTTTAAATTTGTGTTTCCATGATTATGTGCATTTATGTTTCAACTCACACGACCACTTCTGTGTTTGTGTTTGTTTTGGTATAGTTGGTAAAATCTCGTTGTATTTTTAAAGAAATATATTTTTGAGATTTTTCGTATTTTTATGAGTCTTACCGTTTGTAGATTTGTCCCTAGATGAGTTCTGAGCGATTTGAAGACTTGTCTATATGTTTCAGATGATTCCCGAGACATTTGGGACATTTCATGTTTTTTATTGGAAATCGAAATCCAATTCCGAGATTAGAGTGGAAAGTGATGTAATTTTTCATATTTATGATTAAGTCCAGATATATATTTTGAAGACGGAATCGAATTTTGAGTTTCGAGGCCAAAACTGAAGAACGCGCGAAACGAAAGTCGGCTTGGCATGGCATGAAAGCCACACCAAGAGACTGACTACCGCGAAGCTCACGCCTATCATCTCTCTCGGTCACATGAAGCTCACGCTGATTTCATTTTTTATTTTTTTTATTTCAAAGACATTTTGTTGTGCGTTTTACTTCCACATGCAACCTCTTGTTGTGCTGCACACATACATTTGATTTGAAAAATAATTGGACTTTTTGATGGCCTCTCACGTGAGCTCACCACACTGGATTACTCTCGATTGATTTTTTCTCTCAAATGTCAAATGGTGCAGTTTTGTTTTTAACCTAAATATATATATGTTCTTATCTTCACTTCGTACTAAGAGAGCAAAAAATATATTTTTTAAGAGAAAACATATTTCAAGAGAGAAACTCCCAAGAACTTTTCTTTAACTCTCTAAACTCATTTCCTTATACATAAATCATCATCTAAGCATTATCTAGGATCATCTAGTATGTGCTAATGCTTGGGTCTTCTTCAACACATATGTTATGTTAAGTAGAACACTAATTTCATCTAATCTTAGTGTTTTATTTAGCAATTTATCTCATTTATAACTTGTATGCTCTTAGATTAATTTCTACTTACAAGATTGAGATTATGTTGTAGGGAAAAATACACCGTAAAAGTACATGCAGCGGAAGCGAGACTAAAAAAATAGTTTGAGTAGCTTTTAAAATTTTTCCAATTTTATGAACCTTAAACCCTTTTGATTAATTAAAGATATAAAAATAAACAAAAGATTAATACCTCTTGTCGCGTGATCCGATTGACTTGCGTCGATGGTAATCCGCAAGATCTTCAATCCTAGCACGAACGTGGATCACCTAGGAGCGTGGTCTCCCTTTCTTTGAATTGCAAACCTGTGATTGGATTAAACAAACTTTTCTTGATTCGTTAGTCCCAAAAACAATCTAAAGGAACCTAAGATTATTCCGGTCACTTTTGAGTTCTCAATCTTATGATCGAAACTCGCGTGAACCTTAATCGATATAGTATATACAAGCTTATTAATGAACAAGCAAACAATATACCATCAAAGAATAATCTATGTTCCTTTTGTTTTTAGTAGAATAGTAGATCTCTAACTATGAGTTGAGAAGAAGAAGAAGAAGAAAAATTCTGCACATAAAACCCTAGGCTGGCCGAAAATCATCAATAGCCTTATATGTGGCAAATTTTCTTTTTCTCTTTCTTAACTAGGGTGGCCGAATTCTTTTACCAAAACCAATTAGGGTTGCCGCAATTATTACTCCTAAAATATTGGAGATTTAGTTGCACCCTAATTCCTATTTTGTTTAAGATTTCCAAACCCTAATCAAACTCATAAATCTTTTATTCCTTATTTAACTAAAATAAAAGACTTCTTATTTGATTTAATAAATAAAATTAATTATTTATTTCCTTGTCAAACAAGTCTTTTAATTTAAGTATACTACTACCAATAGTATACCAATAGGAATCATATTTCCTATTCAGAAAAGATTTGTTTCTTAATTAAACAATTAATTAATGAATTAATTAATTCTTATTTAATTAAACAATGAAAACAAAATAATATTTAAGGCTTTTAAATCACCTTGCCGCCCCACATGTATATATTGGGCCAAATATTATTTTTCTTATTTCATTAAATCCATAGGACTTTAAATAAAAAGCCCACATGTGAACTAGACCCATTCTTACTAAAAGAAACAAGCCCACATGTCATCCATTAATATATAAATATAATTTAACAGCCAATTACATAAATAATGTGTAAATTATATTCTTAATATATTAAATGCAATTCTAGATGGACCCTAAATTGGTCCGGTAGAATATATCAAGTGATCCATGCAAGTCCGTGTGGATTGGGGATCTTGGCGGGCTATCTAAATTTAAGCTCCAATAGACATAACCTAATCACAATCAACAAATGATTCACTTAGGTCCGATCCATTAATTTTAGCTCATTCCACTAAAGAGCTAAAATTGAACTCTTAAATAAAGACAGAAAAGGAAGATGCTTCCTCATTCATACCCTAGACAATCATATTGGAGATAGTGTATCCTCGTGATTAATATCAGTAATCGCCAAGAGTTCATAGACCGCCTATAACTCTCCAAGTTACCATATTTACTCATATGACCACGTTTTGAACTTGGATATTTTGACTTGTCCAGAAGCCATGTTTTCAATAGACACTATTGAAAACTCAACGTTGAGATTTAATATCCAATTACCTCAAAACATCCATATGATGATATTATACTCTCATTTAATAAATGGAGCCACGATGTCCATATCTATAAATGAAGTCCTCTATCGATTAACAAATGAATATCACCAAACTATCGAGGATAGACTATGCGATATAATCGTACTCATTGATAGCTCAAATGATATCACCTGCAACCATAAGTCCATCATTTATCTCAGGATTAAGATAGACTCTCCGATTGTCCTGATAATGAAATTACTTTTATCTATTGACGGTTATAGATAAAGTATTTCATTTTGATCCAGTTCAATGCACCCAGTGCACTAGACTCTTTTGCTCGAAGACACTCCGATGATTTTAGACTCATCATATCTCATTTGATCCCACTCAAATGCTAGCAAAAGAATTCTACAACTTTAACAAGATAAATGTGCCCAACCTTTAACTTAAGTTGTGAACAATATTCAAGACTAACTAAAGAATTGTGTCTACCACATACATATCCAAATGTATGAACAATTCTTCTTTTCTCATAGTCTTTAGACCTTATGATTATTTACTTTAACAATTATAATATTCAACTATAAATGCTATAATATTTGTTTAAACCAGAAATCACTTTATTAATATGAAACAGATTGTTAAATACAATATTACACTCTTACTATTGAGCATAATCCTAACATATGTATCGAATGTTTGAGTTGTTTTATTGTGATAGCTAGGGTTTCTTTTCTAGCTAATTAATCTCTTTGCTTGATTGAGATTGTTTTTGATAGTTATTGTCTAGGATTGCCATATCCAATATAGCTATGTTGTATGCCACGTCATATAGCAATTAATATCTAGGATTGATTTAATAGACATATTTTAAATCTTAGATAAAACCTAGCATTAATTGCATATTGGATATCATTGCATATTCACATAGGTTTTTATTGATCTCTTCTTGAAAATTAAGTCTTGTGTGACTAAGTTGCTTAGTGTACAAGCAATTGGACTAGGTTCACTTTTAAAGGTCTGCGGGTAGTAGTGGTAGGTTATAGGCCGAGAATGGTTGAGGTCAACCTAGGATGTAAACAATATTACAATTAATGGATTTGAGGTTTGTGTATGGCGCACATAGCAGCCCGTGGTTTTTCCCTGTTGAGGATTTTCACGTAAAATCAAGCGTCTTTTAATTTCCGCACTATTATGCTTGATTTATTGAATTGACTAGATTGAGGTATTTTCGTAATATTGACTAAACACGAAAAATTGGTAATAACCAATTAAAATCTATTCACCCCCTCTCTAAATAGTTTTATATACACCGTGTAATATTTGTTTCAACGTGTTTCATACAAGGAAATAGCTAAGTGCAGTCGAATTAGGAAACTGTTTTTCAGACGGAATGAAAATGTTATATATAAAGCTTTTAGAGCATTTTCAATGCAAGCGTGACTTGTAAAAAAAAAAAATGCCATTTAGGATAAATAGACGTTATGTTAATAATTGTGTCTCCAATGCTGCTACATCTCAAGCTGATATGGCAAAAAAATATATTAGACATTGTTAACATAACCGTCTACTTTCAGACGGTCTGTTGTATAACTATTTTTTAGGTTGACTCAGCAAACATTTAAAACTTACATTAATTTTTCATTTATTTTTGGTAAGGAAATAAAATAAGAATGAAAACAGGAAAAAAAGATAGACACGTCATTAAAAAAAATTGTGTTTTAGACGGAAGCATTGGAGACCAAATTTTGAGTTGATTGTCTATCAAGTCTATTTTTATGCCATATAGGTTGCAAGTCTCTTGACGTTGTTATCATGTCAACAATTTTTGGTATGCAAGTCACTTTTGCATTGGAGATGCTCTTACAATCAATTTATTTTTATTTTCCAACATCAACCTGTGTTGATTCTTGATATATCATCGCTTCCAATCAACTTTTTTTTTTTTTTTTTTAAGTACTCTTACGGACGCCACTGTCGCCCGTCAAAACCCTCCTCCGCTTGCCTTACACTTTGCCGTAGCGACCTGCCTACACCATCCGCCTTTATTTCCTCTGGAAACAACTCAATCAATGGAGCGATTGCAACAATCTGTAGAAGAGATGGTGGCGACACCAACATTGATTTCGTCCAGACAAGACAAGAATATCCTTGACAACATGCCCTGTTTTGATGGGTTATTGGGGATGGAGGAGTTTCTGGGCTGGTTGGATGATGTTGAATCTATATTCGATGATTACCTAAAAGACAAGAAAGTCAAGTTGACAACTTGCAAACTTAGAGGCGCTGCCTCTGCTTGGTAGCATGTGTGTGTTAGACATAGCAAGACCAAGATCAAGTCATGGCAACACATGAAGTAGCTCATGATATCAAGGTTTCTTCCAATGGATTATAAAAATACTCTATTTCGACAGTATCTCAATTGCTGTCAAGGTGATGGGTCTGTGCAAGAATATGTCGATGAATTCTATCGTCTCTCCGCTTGTACAACTAGTTATGGTTTACACGAGCCGAAGCATTATCTGATTGCGAAGTTCATAGTAGGATTGCGTGTTGAGATACGAGACAAAATTTCTCCACGAAGCTTCCACTCGCACAACACGTTGTCGAATGCCATTCAATTGGCTACACTTGTTGAGCAGCAGTAGATCATGCATGAAAGCTAAACCTTCAAGCTCGGTTGAAGAAGATGATCCTCAACATTATTTTCAATTAATTTTCTTTTATATTTTGGACATGCTCTTACATCCTCCACCTCTATATGATTGTTCTTACATTTCTAAATATGTTATGTTTCTACAGTCCTAGAAAAAAAATATTTTGGACATGCTCTTATATCCATTCTATAGGATGTCATAGTTTTAGGTAGAGTCAAATTGATTAATGACAAATTTTTTGGAAGAGGAAGATTATTTTCTTCTTTTCATTGCTCTTTTAAAATATCTTTTGATGGTTTTTGTTTTCTAAGATGATTGAAATCTACTGAAGTCCATCCATTTGGTAAAGGATATTTAATTGGAAATCCCTTTCCATGAGGGTTTATTTTTCTATTGGATCTTGACATTAGTAATGGTGTAATGCTATTTAATCCATTCATTTCAAGTAGTAATTTTAATTGAATCCTAATGCAAAATCTACTTAACCACTCATGTTGTCATTAGTACTGGGTATACCTTTCTTGTTTACAATTTAGATTTTAGACATAAAAGGACATTAAATCTCTACAACTTGCTTGATAATTCCTACAGTAGTATCCATTTTTTGCTATCACATACATCTTTGTTGCACATAATTTTTGCCCATGCTGAATTTGCAGCTTAAGAAACTAAAGTTTGAAGATTTTCAACTATAATAAGTTTTTTGTCTAAATAAATTTGTTTTTAAACTGCTTTCTGATCTATCCATGCACAATAAGGCTGTCTTCTCTAATGTAACATATATGTTTGAGATGACGAACTGACTTTTTTGTTTCTCTTTTGTTGTGTAACTTTATGCACTGGATAGGAAGGTGTTGTCAGAACTGTCAATGCACAAACCTTATAGTTTCAAGTCCTTTGTAGACATCTCACGTAATGCCTTTCCTGGAAACAAAAATATCATCCTTCCTCCTAAAAAGGCAAACATATCGATCAACGCGTAACCAGTTACTTTCCCTTTTATGTTTAGTGACTTCTACTACTTTTTGGTTTGAAACAGAACATTAGTTCAAGATCTGTGAGTTATTTATTGGATCATTTGCCTATAACATAAAGTTTTGAAACCTTAGTTTCATTTAAATATCTACATTTTGTCACCTTACTTGATTTACCAGCTCAGGGCATCACTGTTGGTGTTGGGGTGTTATTTAATGTGATCAGACATTTATGTGGTACTTGCTAATTTTGAATTTTGCATGATTATTTCAATGGAAATCTAATTTTAAGATTCGAAATTGTATGACTAGGGTGTAAATTGAAGGTTCAGTTGAGTTTTAATTGTTAATTGGTAAGACTGGTGGAAGTAGTTAACTATGAATTTAATTTAGAGCAAATTGCACCAAACTCCCCTAAGATTTGCCCTTTTACGCCTAAAACCATTTTATTATTGATTGACACTCACCTTCCTTGCCATTAATCTAACTTGGTTAAATTTAACCGGTAACCAAGTTTGACTATCAAAACAAAGGGTATTTTTGTCAATTCAACATATTTTTTTTTCTAAAAAAATAATAATTTTTTTTAAAAAAATTAAAAAATTTGAAACATATTTTAAATCTCTACTGTCCATCTATGAGATGGACGGTGGAGATATACAAATTTGTTTTTTTAAAAAACATAGATAGGTTAACCTCGGCAGAGATCAAATTACAAAAATAATTAATACGCGAAGTTTACCTATCTACATGGGCAGTTTCCACAAGATTGATCAAAAACCTTTCATCTTGCTTTGATTTAGCTCATAAGATTGACTAGTTGAAGACTAATGAAAAATGCACAAGTTTCACTCAAAATAAAGCAATAAACTAAAAAAGAAATATGTTGTGAGATGAGCTAATCCAAAGCAAGAACAATTGAAAACAAAAAAAGAAAAGACAAGAACACACACAATTTATGTTGGTTCAGCTCTCAGGAAATGAGCCTACATCCAGTTGCTGGTGTTGTCACTAATCCACTATGAAGAAATGTTTACAAAGGTACAGGGCATTTCTAGATTATACAAATAGAGACTTCAATCCCAGAGTAAACCAAGAAAACAAGAAAACTCACACCCAAGCATTCTATTCTTTTCTGGAATTTTTCTCTCAAGCTAAACAGCTATTGTATCTCTCTAATTGCTCTCTCTCTCCCCCCCAACTTCACCCCGTATCCCAGATACATCATTCTCTAAAAAATACCTCAACCATCTGCAGCATTCCACGTGGAAAATGTCTGATGTACAGAGGTCATGCTGATGTAAAATGGATACACAATTCTTGTAGAGGAAGAAATAAACTTGACAAGCTGTACAACACAAAGAGTTTCACAGCTAGACCATTCAAGTTGAGCCACCTCTCATAAAATCTCCACCTTGGATCAAGCTTGAGGTGCCATATAACTTCATTGCAGATTACACTAGCAATTTTCACCAGCTAGCTTTCAGAAACAACATTTATCAAGTCCAAGTATGTCTTGAACTTGATACTTATAACAGGTTTTGTAAACATGTCGATTGGATTGTCATCAGTATGAATTTTCTCTACTGATACTCTTCCTTGAGAAATAATATTCCTGATAAAATGCAACTTGATGTCTATGTGCTTCGTCCTCTCATGATACATTTGATAGTTTTCCAACTTACTGTGCAACCAAAGAGAGTGAACACATAACCTGTTAATGATCTTCTCTTGTCTAGGTCCGCTGCATAATCTGAGTCCACAAATCCCACAAGAGCATTTTCTGTGAAACAAGTGTTGGGGTTTTTGCCCTAAAGCTTGTAATTCATAAATGTAAATTAAACATAAATAAAAGAAGTAGTTTATTCATTCAAATTGTCTCATACATTTATTTATATCATGTGTACTTAACATCCAAGATTGCCGGATGTAATCTCTAACTGAGTATATGAGTGTCATATACAAAGGTATTCAATTTGAGATGAGCAATCTAAAGAGTCTATAGATAGCAAATAGAGTTGGTACTTTATTTGTGATTAATCTACAGTTGCGATCCGTTCCATAATGTACAATGGTCTTAACCTAGACTATTCATATAGTGATATGAGAATGGAGACACCTTATATGATGTGATCATATAGGACTGTGCCATAATCTATATGAATCTCTCACCAAGATCCGTTACAAGATGAGATTCATATATATCAACAAATGATGGCTATATATGGGTGATCTTAATCCTGAGTGTCTTATCGACTCCTTCAGGTTAGATTGTGGTTTTTGATATATCATGGGTGAGATCGGAGTTGCATTCCCGGTCAATAACTTCGTATGCTGGAATCGCAGTTTGGCTTGTGGTTGGGGAAGGTCTACATATAACAGTGGAATCCACTCCTTCTTGTGAGAAGTAAAAAGTAGTTTCCTTAGGGGTTGATTCGGGGCTAGAACAATATGAGAACTCTCCTAATTCCGTAAGGAATGTAGGATTTATTGTTCATTAGAGAATCAATGGTACTTAATGGAAAGATTTAATTAGAGGGGTATAACGGACATTATGACCCAGCTCTAATTATGAACTACTTGTGGAGGATCATACCATATATAATAGCTATATCGATGGATATCGAATGTTATTGGTTTATGTAAAGACGTTTACAGTTGAGAGAGTGTAGCTTCAGGTTTTTAGTGGAATAACACCGAAGTTAATAATCATGAAATATTGATTAAAGAGTTTAATTAATTAATTCTAAGGATTATTGGAGCTCAAAATATTGTGGGTCTATTAGGTCCCCTTGCTAGCCCAATTGATTAAGGTAACAAGGGTCATGGTTAATTAATTGGATTGCCCAATTAATTGTGTTACAAAAGTGACACGTGTCTATTCAGGAATTAATTGAATAATGTGATTATTTAATTAATGAATATTAATGATTATGTTAATTAAATAATTAGATTATTTAATTATTTAATTAATCATTAGATAGAGGGTGTTGATTGATATTTAATTTTGAATGAAGAAAAGATAATTTGATTATTTTCTTTTCATTAAATTAAATATTTAAATTTTAATTTAAAAGACTTTTGAATTCAAATCTATTAATTAATATCTTTAAAGATATCAGATATCTTAAAAGATTTGATTGATTAGTTTATTTTAAATATATATATATATATATGATATATGTTTTTTTTTTATTTTTTATAAATGATTTGAGATTGTATCAAATACAAAAATCAACACACTTAAAAAGAAAAGAGAAACATGGGTGCGGCCAACTCAAACTAAAAAGAAAAAAAAGTTTTTTTTTTTTTTTTTTTTTTTGAAAAGAAGGGTGGCCGAACTTCAACAAAATACAAGACAAAGAGTTGTTTCGTGGGTCTGTACATCCTCCTTGTTCCTGAGTACCGTGATACACCCACATGCCGTTACCAATCCCGGGTCATAGCTAGGAGATCTTGTGGTTCAAGTCAGGAAATGGATCGAAAAGAAGAAGGAGCCTACAAACGTTGGTATGAATTGTTTTCATCTCCTTCTTATTGTATTTGATTATTATTGTACAAATGGGTTAGTTTATGATTGCATTAAAAAAATTTAAAACCTTTCCGCTGTGCAATCTGTAACCCTGGGTTCCAACAATTGGTACCAGAGCCTTTTTTGTACAGTATAATTGAATTCGATTGCTCCTGATTGCACGTATGAATGTGTAGGCACTTTCTAATTATTGTATGATGTTTATTATTTTTTATTAATTTATTATAAATATGGTTGATCGTTAATTGTATGGTACAATGGGTTTATGGTTCGTTTTAAAGGTTGTAATATTTTTCTTATGTAATATTAATCCAGGGATGTAATTTTAATATTTTTATTTTCTGCAGTATTTTCTTTGTTGTAAATTTTTTGTTATGTATTTTATTGTAAAATATGTATGAAGAAATCAGTCGAAGAAGATGAAGAAATCGAACGTGTGTTGGACACACAAAAGATGGTGCATGTGCACAAGTCACTTGAATTATTATTTTTATGCAACATGTTGCTTGTGCAAGTGTTGCACGTGAATATATAAAAAATAAAAATAAAAAAAGCAGCAACACGTTGCGCACATCAGATGTGCAAAGCACATGCACACCTATGCACAATTGTTGTGCAATTTATATGTTTGTGTAGCGTGCACACATCAAATGTGCAAAGCACATGCGAGCAGCAGACATGCAATCTATGCGCAAGTGTTGTGTAAAATTGTTGTTCTGCGTGACTGCTGTATAAGTATGGGTCAAAATTTATTTTGGAAATCCCGGGTCTACGAAAAATATTAGAGTAACATTTGGGTTTTAGGGATTTAATCCATGAGATGGATCCATTAAACTAAATCAAGTTGGACTTGATTTTGGGCCCAGAAGATGCATGAGATCGACTTGAAGAAAAGAAGGAATACAAGAAGATCAAGGAATGCCTTGGATAACTTTTATAATTAGATATATATATATATTTTTAAAGTTAGATAAACCAATTGTACTCGGTCAACTCATGTATGCTTTTATTATGAGATGATTAAAACATTGTCATGCATATACATATCATTTAGATTAAGTATGCCTACACACACACACACACACACACATATATATATATATGTTGTTATGTCATACATGCATTATAGCCATCTATATTATGCGTTTATTTTTTTAATTTGATTAAAATGGGTAATTCACATAATTGGCTGTAAATTAATGGGATTAGTTTTTAGGAGTAAAAACTTGGTAATTCTCATTAATCACTAATCTAATTATTAAAGAGTTTAATTACTTAGATTAGTAGGGTCCTTTAATATTTATTAGGATTAATTTGATTAAGCCCCTAATAATAATTGGACCTAATAATGTGTTTAGTTTTAATAGTTAAAACTTGGTAAATACACATTTAATAATTCTAGTCTTAGTAAATAGTTAACATATATTAGAATTATCACTAATGAACTAGTTTTTTTTTGTTTTTTGTTTTTTGTTTTTTGTTTTTGTTTTTTTTTTGTTTTTTTTGTTTTTTTTTTTTTGTTTTAAGAGTTAAAAATCAAATTAGTTTATTAGTTATTGGAATAGGATTCTAATAATTTGTGATTAATGCACTTGATGCTTAGATTGAAATTAGCCTTTTAATCTAGTTTAATCTAGGTGCATTAATGTTAATAGAAAACCCTTATTAAAATTAGTGAGTGAGAGAGAGATATATGACATTATATCCTACGGTCTCCATCATTAGTTCAACATCGTGAGATTCGAGTGGTGCCTTATGACAGCTTTGTTTTCGTCATCCTTAAGGAGGGTTTCCATAAGAATCAGTACCAAGGTTGACTTCCTAACGGATAGGATTTCTGAGGGGATTTCGGGATTGACCGACCCTAAGTCGGCAATTCTCGAGTTAAACTCTAGAGATCTGAAATGATGGGTTACGCTCGCAAGATTTCAATTAAATTGGTTAATTATAAACCTGACTGAAATAAGCGATGGTTGAATGTTAGAGGGATAAGAGTTATTCTGGTATAACATTTGATTAAGAATGTCTCGATCCAACATGAAAGAATTTGACTGACCCTAAGGCGGCACTTGCTTATGGTATGTTGGATTGTCGTGGCGTAGTAACACTTTTTAGGGTTGTTATTGTTCATTAAACATTTTTATGCATCATGTTTAATTTTATGCCGAACATTCGCACATGTTTTGAATGTATGACTGAATGAATTATTAATTTATGTTTTCTCAGCAATGTCATCTGCAATATTACAAATTATAGCCAATGACAGATTAACTGGTGATAACTACACTAAATGGAAACATAATATCAATGCAATTTTGGTCACCAAGGACCTTAAGTTTGTGCTTACGGAGGAATGTCCTCCAACGCCTACTGCCAATGCCACACGAACTGTTCGTGAGGCATACGAGAAATGGGTCTCATCTGATGAGAAAGCTCGAACATATCTGTTAGCTAGTATGACAGACATGTTTGTCACAAAGCACGAAGCAATGACTTCCACATTTGAAAAAATGGAGTCATTGCAGGCTATGTTTGGGCAACCCTCTAAACAAAAGCGGCACGAAGCTGTTCGTTCCACTATGCTCGCATGAATGAATGAGGGTACATCAGTTTGAGAACATGTCTTGAACATGATGTCCTACTTCAACACGGTAGAGATCAATGGCGGGGCCATTGATGAACCCAGTCAAGTCTTCATATTGACGAATCTTCCAAAAGAGTTTCGATCAATTTAAAAGCAACTTTGGGATGAACAAGTTGAGGTTCAGTCTGATTCAGTTGCTTAATGAGCTCACTATCTTTGAGTCCATGACTAAGGACAACAAAGATAAGATCGGTGAGGCAAATGTTGCTGAACCATCTTTTTCTGGATCAAAGAAGAGGAAGAGGTCTGTTGGGAAGGCTAAGGGTAAGCCCAAACCCAAGAAAGCCCAAAACAAGAAGAAAAAGGTAAAAAGTAAATGTGATTTACTTGTTCTTGAATCATGTATAGTGGAGGATGATTCTTCACCCTGGATAGTTGATTCGGGGGCCACTAACCATGTTTGTTCTTCTATGCAATGGACTGAATCTTGGACACAACTTGAGGAGGGATCCTTCTCTATGAGTGTTGGGTTAGGGAATGTCATGTCAACCCGAGTAGTGGGTGTAGTTAGACTACATTTTGGAAGTTGTTTCATTATTTTGGATAATGTACATTTAATTCCTGGATTTACTCGAAATTTGATTTCAGTTTCAAAGTTGTTAGAACAATTATATTCTGTTTTTTTCAATAATAAGTCTGTTATTATTGCAAAGAATGGTTTGAATATATGTTTAGGATTAAATGAAAACAACTTGTATGTTTTAAGGCCGTTAATATATACTATATTGCTCAACGCTGAATTGTTTAAAATTGAAAAACTTAAAACAAAAACGACAAAAGATTTCTCCAAAAAACGAAATGTATCTATGGCATCTAAGACTTGGCCATATCAACCTTGACCTGGTATATAGACTAGTGAAAAGTGGACCTTTAAGTGAGTTAAAGGTTGACACTTTACCTATCTGGGAATCCTGTTTAGAAGGTAAAATAACCAAGAGACCTTTTACTGGAAAAGGGCTTAGAGCCAAAGAACCACTGGAGCTTATACATTCAGACGTCCGTGGACCGATGAATGTTAAAGCAAGGGGTGGTTATGAGTACTATGTCACCTTTGTAGATGATTACTCAAGATACATATATGTCTACCTAATGCAACGGAAGTCAAAAACTTTTGATTGAAAAGTTCAAAGAATTCCGAGTTGAAGTTAAGAATCAGTTAGGAAAGACTATCAAGACTCTATGATCAGATCATGGAGGTGAGTACATTGACCAAGAGTTTGAAGACTTCATGGTTGAGTATGAGATAGTGTCCCAACTCATAGCTCCTGGTACACCTCAGTAGAATTGTGTCGCAGAGAGGAGAAATAAAACCCTAATAGAAATATTGAGATCTATGATTATTTTCTCATCAATACCAAATTCCTTTTGGGGATATGCGTTACAAACAGCAACATACATTTTGAATGTAGTGCCATCCAAATCTGTTCCTAAGATTCCCCAAGAGTTGTGGAATAATCGTAAAGTTAGTTTCTTACATTTTCGAGTATGGGGGTGTCCAGCACACTTGCTGAAGAACATAAGTGGAAAGATAGATCCCAAGTCTGTGGTCTGCTTGTTTGTAGGATACTCCAAAGAGACCAAAGGTGGATACTTCTATAGTCTGAAGATAACAAAGTGTTTGTATCGACAAATGCAACGTTTCTTGAGGATAAATATATTAGTGATCATAAACCTCGTAGCAAGATTGTATTAAATGAAATGGAGCCTGGTATGACTAGTGCTCAGACAACAAGAGTTGTTAATCCATTGACATCTAATAGTCAGATGATTCCTAGTCAAGATACACTACCATCTAGACGTAGTGGGAGGGTTGTGAGCCAACTTGAACGCTATTTAGGTATAGGTGAGAGACGAGATGCCATCTCTAATGATAGTGTGGATGATCCATTGACATTTAAGAATGTAATGGAAGATCTTGACAAAGAGGAATGGCTTAAAGCTATGAATCTCAAGATGGAACCCATGTACTCTAACTCAGTCTAGGAACTTGTAGACTTACCGAAAGGGGTAAAACTCATAGGGTGTAAATAGATCTATAAGTGAAAAAGAGGAGTAGACGGGAAGGTAGAGACCTTCAAGGTAAGGCTAGTGGCCAAAGGTTATACCTAGAAAGAGAGGATCAATTATGAAAAGGCCTTCTCTCCAGAAGCCATGTTTAAGTCTATTTGGATTCTCTTATCCATTGCTGCCTGTTTCGATTACGAAATTTGGCAAATGGACGTCAATACTGCAATCTTGAATGACAATCTTGATGAGAGCATCTACATGATGCAACCAGAGGGATTCGTGTCTGCAGATCAAGAGCAAAATGTGTGCAAGTTGCAAAGATCCATTTATGGACTTAAGCAAGCATCTAGATCCTAGAACATAAGGTTTGATGATGTGATCAAAACCTATGGCTTCAAGCAAAACGTTGATGAGCCTTGTGTCTTGAAAGTATACAAACAAGGTTAAATTGCTTAAGACGTACCTAGAGGGGGGGGGGGGGTGAATAGGTATTTCGCCTAATTTCAATCCCTTGAACAAACTTACGTTTGTCCCTCAAGGTAGCCTTACATACAACATAAACATCACGGAATCATACTAAGACAAGTTATCATGTTATCATTCATACATTGTCAAAGTATCAATAAGTTGTATGAGGTATAAAGAAAATACAAAAAAACAATTAACAAGAATACTTGTATATCAATATATGTTCAATCGTTACAAGCATATACAAATATTGCTATACATAAAATTCTAAACAATATACAAAAGAAATGTAATTACAAATATGATCAAAAGAATATATTTACAAATCACACTTTACAAAATCTTGAATCCAAAACATCACAAGTGAAGATTGTACTACAAGATTAAAACATATACAAAAACAAATATAAAAGATAGAGATAGAAAGAATTAACACAAGAGATTTTTTAACGTGGTAAAACCTCCAAGGAGGAAACATCCACGGGTTGAATTACAACCATTGGGTACTTATATATATTTGGAAAGTAAATTAGAAATTCCACAAAATGACCAATCCTAGTCACCAACCCATGTGGAGTCTATGTTTACCCAATCCCTATTGGAAGATACAAAATCCCTCAATGATGTAAACCACCACATATTGGAACTCATACCAAAACCAACATCGTTGGAAGATTAGAAATTCCTCAAGAGTGCATACACATCCCATGTACCCCGCTCTATCGGACTCTATGTCTAACCAAACACCCGGGCCTACCAATATATAAGCCAACTCTCTATATAAGGCACACGTGCCTCTAGAAAGCCTCTCATGCATGACTATCCAAGTCCTCCCGACTCTAGCCATGACTTCTTGCTTGTCTATCCAAGTCCTCCCGACTCTAGACAAGACTTCTTGCTTACCTATCCAAGTCCTCAAGACTCTAGGCAAGATTTTTTGCTTGGCTATCCGAGTCATCCCAACTCTAGCCAAGACTTCATGCCTTTTACAAGGACTTCCTAGTGTGATCATGTGAATGCAAATGATGCAAACAATCAAAACAACATAGAACATGTGATCAATACATTCCATGGAACAACTAGATCTAGAGATGTGAAAACACAAGCAATAGAAATCTAGATGCAAAAACATGAATGAAAACCTAGAGCATGTGAAAACAATTTACACATAAAACTTCTAGATTCATTCATACAAACTAACACTTGAACAAAATCATATACATGAGGCACAAGTTCAAGATGTTACAAACATACATAAAAATGCTAGAATCATAAAATGTATTCAACAATTATTCTAGCCAAAGATTTAGAGATAGGAGACATGTTAAAAACAAATCAATCCTATATATCTCTAAAAACAAATAAAAAGGCTCTAATCCTAGATTTCATCAATCATGGATCAAAGACACATATAAAGGATTATTAATCACAAAAATAGATCAATCAAGTCTCAAATAATCCTAGATATCAATCTAATCACAATACAACTCACAAACATGTTAAAAACAAAGAATCCAAGATTCTAGTCAACATGTGTCTCTAATTAGACTATTCAATTAGATTGATTATGAAGCTACCTTTCTCTATAGCATTCACTAAACAAACATATACATATAGAAGAAGAAATCCCAAGCAAATTGGAGGTTAAAAAAGATGAAATCACAAAGTTATGAACTCTACCTCAATTACAAGAGCTGGTTCGATTTTCTGAGGAGATCTGTCAGAAAATCAATCAAACAGCTGCACAATCACTTGGAAAAGGTAGAGGACTCGAATACGAACAATCTCCAACTTGAATCACTCAATTCCGACTCCGTATGAGAAAGTTATGGTGTTTGGAAGTTGAGAAAATTTGGGAGAAAATCATAGACGGGATTTCACACTTTTTCTTCTTTGAAAAGAATGGAGGGAAATGGAGAGATTTAAAAAGAATGGAAGAAGGGCAAAATTGTCCAAAACAAAAGTGACCATCAGCCACCTCCACGTGTGGTCAGCGTGTGCCACACATGGCCAGAGAGGAGCTCTGGCAGTGTGGCACACGTGGCTACACGTGGCCATCTAGCTTGGCCTTTTGGCCGAGTAACCTCCTCGCACACCTCTCGCGTTCTTCAGCCGTATTCGGGCATCCAAACTCTGAATTCGAATTCGTTTTTGGATTACGAACCGTGACTCCCTCACGCACGATGAAGACGACTATAAAACTTTGACAAAAGGTTGAGAATTCATCTAGGAAAATGACGACGAACACAACTCAACGAATGAGAACGAAAAGTAGCGTGGCTACATCGTTTGGACTCGAAACTTAACGTATCAGTAACCGAAATGACCGGGACTCAATAAGGAATCAAATAAGACCATGTTCAAGTCCAAAATACAAGAAACACAAACATACAAACACTAGTTCACATATGAATGTCATTTCCTAGACATAGTCCTAGAACATGCAACTCTAAAATGTATGAGCATTTGAGTACAATGCATGAGCATACAAAATCATGTGAATATGTTATATAAATGGTGCACAACAATGCAGGAACACTTATGAATGATTTGTGTGTGTGTGCCTATGCCTTGTAAGAGGAATGAGGTCGATTTTACTTTTGATGAGCAATGAAGCTTATTTCCTCTTAACAAGCTATCATCTTGCATGTACTGTAGTCAAATCTTTCTTTGAAGCTTTGTATAATCATCAACATGACCACATAAACATTTACAAGATAAACACGTTTTGATATGGAATATATGCCAACAACAACCAAAAACCTAACATGTCTACAAGTGCATCATTGACAAGAAGGTAGTTTTCTTAGTTCTTTACGTAGATGATATCCTACTCATTGGGAAATGATGTAAGGGTATTATTGGAAGTAAAGGGCTGACTTGCTAGCTAATTCCAAATGAAAGATTTGGGAGAGACAAGTTATGTTATAGGGATCCAACTTATAAGGGATTGTAAGAATAAACTCATAGCACTGTCTTAGGTACGTATTTCGATAAAATTCTTGTGCTATTTTCGATGCAGAACTCCAAGAAATGTAATTTACCTTCTAGGCATGGAGTTTACTTGTTTAAGGAATAGTGTCCTAAGACACCTCAAGAAGTTGAGGATATGAGATGTGTTCCCTATACGTTACCAGTAGGTAGTCTCATGTATGCTATGTTATGCATGAGACCAGATATCTGCTTCGTAGTGGGAGTAGCCAGCAGATACCAGTTCAACCCAAGATTGGATTATTGGGTTACTGTCAAGACCATTCTCAAGTATCTTCGGAAAATGAGAAACTATATGCTAGTGTATTCATGACAGAATTTGATCCCGTTAGGATGTATGGATTTCTGATCCATTTACGAAGACCTTAATAGCTAAAGCATTTGAAGGTCACCTAGAGGGTCTAGGGTTACGAGATATGTCTCACATGATTTGGTGCAAGTGGGAGATTGTTGGGGTTTTTGCTCTAAAGCTTGTAATTCATAAATGTGAATTGAACATAAATAAAAGAAGTAGTTTATTCATTCAAATTGTCTCATACACTTATTTATATCATGTGTACTTAACATCCAAGATTGTAGGAGGTAAACTCTAACTGAGTATACGAGTGTCATATACAGAGGTGTTCAGCTTGAGATGAGCAATTTAAAGAGTCCATAGATAGTAAATAAAGTTAGGTACTTTATTTGTGATTAATCAACAACTGCGGTCTGTTCCGTTCCATAATGTACGATGGTCTTAACCTAGATTATTCATATGGTGATAATGGAGGCACCTTATATGATGTGATCATATATGATTGGGCCATGATCTATATGAATCTCTCACCAAGATCCGTTACAAGATGAGATTCATATATATCAACAAATGATGACTACATTCGGTTGCTGGCAATTTCTGGTTCAATACGGTTTAGCTACTAGGTTCTCATGTCACATAGATGATATGTTTAAAAAAAACTTAAACTTAACTATGTCAGTTTCTAGAGATTGGAGTTTCATTTGCTTCATTTTCTATTCACATCATAAACTCCAAGTAATATATGTCAGATTCATACCAACTTCTAATGGAGGGGAACTACTCTGTAATAAGGATAGAACAATATAAATATTCAGGTAACCAAGTTGTCAGAGTGCTTCTACAAATATGAACACCAACATTTGCATTTGAAATCTAATATCAGCAAAATATTACTCAACTTCCTACCATAGGCAAAATAAAGGAAATGGCTATAAACCAGAAACAAATTTGTTGTTGAAACTTGAAAGAAAGACATAGATGTATGTCTTCAGCAAAAGCATATTGCTGAATAGAAGAAGAAAAGCATAATTTCAATACAAAGTTCATTCCATTATACACACCATATCCATCATTAGTGCAACAACTTCATTCAACACATAAGTTGAATAGAAGAAGAAATGTGCAAAATACACACCACACACACACCCTATACTTTCTTCTGCTAGTAATGAAAGGCGTTGAAGCCCAGTGCAGAGATAGGATGTAGTCATGACCTTGCTTAGAACTTGGAGTGAGAGGCAGTATTCTGTTCTTAATAGGACTTGATGACTGCAATTGGGTTGCACACTGAGTTCCCTTAATGGTTACAAGGTGGCCTTTCGACTGGTTACATATTGGAAGTTCGTTGCTGGCCAGTGTCGTTGATTCCTTTGCCTTTGAGACTGGAGCCCCACTAGGATCTTGTATGAACAATGAATACAAAATTACACTCCATAAGAACTGCAACTAACTAACTAAGCAAGCCTAAAACTGATACAAATAGAAAATAAAAAACGAGTAGTCTAACTAAAGCTTCAGAGTCTGTGTTTGCTCATTGATCTTTGAGTTGATCACCTGTTCACTTACAACAGTTGACCTCTTCCCTTCAACCATCTCAAGTTTTGCTCGCAGAGTAGCAACTTCTTCTTCTTCTTTCTTTAAGAGCTGTTGGTGTGCTTCATTGCACTCTTTCTCTCCGAGCTTGATCTCCATTTGCAGCTTATAGATAAACTGGTCCCTGGCAACAATCCTTGATCCTAAAATAACTGCAGATGAAGAATCTTCAAAGCTAGTTTTATCTTCAATTGGCGTATGAAGGCCCTGAATAATACATTTTGCTTTTGTTCCATACTCAAGGGTGCAAATCGTCGGGTGTATCTCTTTGGGGTCTGGGTTTGCACACAGTATCATTAAGATCTTTGACTTATCATCCTCAAAAGAATCCTAAAGGAAAAGGAAAAGGAAAAAAATTGTCAAAACAAAATGGCGGAAAACCTTGTCAAAATTACCACATTATACAAAAATTATTAGCAGAACCAACTTGCAGAAGCACAGTTAATTTGCTATCACGAAAAGGCACAGGGGAATCTCCATTTGCTATTGATTCAACCACTCTCTTCAATGCTATACTTCCCTAGTTGATCTTAGCTATCTATAATTTCAATGAAGCATAACTTAGTTTCCATAATCATGGCTAAAATAAAAACTGAAGTAGCAATCAAAGTTGCACTGATGAAAGACAAGTGAGATAAGAACCTAAGTGTATAATATGGAGGATAGTCCAAAAAAGAAACAATAAATAGAAATCATTGACCTGATACCTGTATTTTTGCCTCAAACCCAGTTTGACCAGCTTGCTCAATGTTCTCAGAGCCAGCCATGTCCACTAGCATCAGTCGTCCTCCCACTGTTGGGACATCAAGGATTGTCTGTGCAAATTTATGCATCAAGTTGTTAGAGTGCTTCAAGCACAAATATGAACACCAACATTTGCATTTGAAATCTAATATTAGCAAAATATTACTCAACTTCCTACCATAGGCAAAA
>OX940805.1:15050382-15260335 GCA_954870605.1 Acer campestre | reverse complement strand
TGTGAATTGAACCAACAATAATATATCTTATTTTTGAAAAATAGTGTCATATAAGATTGAATAGAATTTAATTTTATTGGATTTGTAAAAAAAAAAAATTTGAAATTATTTTGAGCAAAATAAGTGTATTTAAAATGAAGTATAAATAAGATAAATATATTCAAAGTTATTTTTTAATAAATTATTTTTTAAATAGATTATAAAAGAAATTGATTTATTTTAATTTACTTTAAATCAATTATAATATAAATAATCACAATTGAAAAAAATAAATTAAAACCGATTGTCAAGGAAGGGAGCCTTAAAAAAAAAAGACTATTGGATTGCACTCAACTGCAATCCAACGGTCAATGCTTTTTCCTTGCTGTACAAGGAATTAATACTGTTTTCAGTGGGAATAACTAGGGTTTCCTAATCTAACATTCTTGTCTAATAACAAAGCCGTTTTTCAGTCGGAAATAAAAATCAATTCGATCAAATTCTAAGTGTAATCGAAAAAGGAAACTATTTTTAACTTGGCAATAGAAATCTATTCCAAAGTGTAGTCTCTAGTCTGCTCTAAATTGTATTATCACACACACACTTAGAAGTTTGAAGTCTCCATTGATGGAGGGTGAGCGTGAGGTGATGCTTTTGTTGAAAAGGGCAGTGAATGCAGCGGAGGCCGCGGCCAAGGAGGAGGAGGGTGGTGGCTCCAATGTTAAGGAGTCTCGTTGCATTGAGTTACTGAAATCTCTGAAAGACTTTCCGATCACTGTCGATGTTCTGCAATCAACCCAGATTGATAAACGTGTGAGGCATCTGAAGAAGCATCGGAGGCAAAAGATTCGGTTGATGGCTGTTTGGTTGTTGGAGATATGGAGCAACAAGATCAAAGCTGATCGCAGCTCTTCATCAAACAGAGGAGGAAAAGGCAATTCTTTTCAAGAAACGAAACAGAGTCAACTTCAGGACCAGTCTTCTTCAGGAAACAAGAGAAAATTATTTGAAGCCTGTCTGTTTCCGGAAACAAAACGACGAAACAGATTACTTGCTCAAGAAGATATTGATGATGAAAAAGTTTTCAGCTGTTTCAGGAAACCAGTTCAAGAACTACGACGTCCCACCACCAGGGTTTCTAAAGAAAGTAATAATAATACGGATGGTTTGCGTAACAAGGTTCGTGAAATTCTTCAGGAGGCGTTTTTGAGAGTTGCCGACGAGGTTCCTTACATGGAAGATAAAAAGATTGAGGAAAGAGTGAAAGGGTGTGATCCAGTTAGTGTTGCTGATACGGTTGAGTCTGTGCTGTTCAAGAAGATGGGTCCGTACAATGGGGCCAAGAAACTAAAGTACAGGTCCATCATTTTCAATGTCAAGGATCCCACGAATCCAGATTTCAGGAGAAAGATTCTTGTTGGAGATATCAAGCCTGAGATGCTCGTTACTTTGAGCTCAGAGGAGATGGCTAGCAATTGGAGGCAATGCCAGAATTACCTAATCAAGCGGAAAGCTTTCCATGGTTCGATCAAGAAACCCGTTGATGACCATTAGGATTCGAATGGTGATGAAGCAATCTGGATCGAGTCCTTGTGGTGAGTTGATGAGTGCAAGATATATGGATCATCTATGATCAAGTTTATTGGCATATCTTGACTGTAGTCGATCGTGATCAAGTGATCAGTCAAGTTAATTTATATTTTTTTGGGAAAGGATTCATGTTCAAATCAAATCTATAATTTTACATTTATTAATTTATTTGATATACAAAGTATATGTGTTGCGTTTTAATACCATGATACAAAAGACAACCAAATAAACTTGAATGAAATAATTATTAATCTATAAACAAATACATAACCAAAGGAACTTTTTTTTTTTTTTTTTTGAAAAAAAAAAAAAAACAAGTTTCCTGGCAAAAATTTTAAAGCTCTAACTATCTTGTACTAGAGGATCAGAAAGACTGAATATACTCTGACGAAAAGTAGGAAAAAAAAATCAACAAATAGATAACCTTTGTTAAATAGTAATATAAGAATAAATAGGTCATTAAAGTTACGAGAAATACTAGGATGTCCAACTAATTTATCCAGATGATATGACATATGAGTTATTGAAATCACACTACTCACCACATAATCTCATAGTTAACGGGATATTGACAACTCACATATCACGGGATTTTGAATGTAATCCCGATTCACAACCTCGTTGCCTCTAACCGTAATGGGTTCACCAATAATCATGCCATCATGATAATTAACATAATATTCTCTAATAATCTTTTCACAAGATTTGCTAGGAGTAGCAACAAATCATTCCCAATTTCTAGAGTTTCATGTTCAACAAAGGTTTCCCTCAACTCAACTAAATCAATACTCCTTTCTAACCCAAACCCCTTCCTCGGTTCCCTCATTCGGTCATCTCTGTTTGGGGGAATTGGGGGTGGGGAATTTGGGAGGAGATATCCCCGCTCCCACCCATTTCCCCTGTTTTCCCGTCTCTAGTCCCCCATTTGATCTTCGTTTCCAATTTTTTTCTGTCTTTCGTTTGATCCTATTTGACTTGAAACTTATTTATAATCATATAAATAAAAGTAGATATTAGTATTAATATAGTGAAGGGCATTCCATTTTTTTTTTCAGGGTCTAATGGGGTTGAGTCTTTTCTTTTGTCCTCGAAATTGTATTGTTGTTTTGCATTATGTAGCTAAATGGGCTATGGGACACTCAACACTTTATATCTGAACAAGCTATTTGAGGATGATTGGAAGAGGGTATAAGAGCTTTGCTCCAGTTAACGAAGTATTTTTTAAAAATATATAAAAAATCGCAATTACCAAATAAGTTTTGGATTTAAAATATATATATATTTTTTTATAAAAAAATTCTAAGTATTTTGTGACCTTTATATAAGTGACAAAATTGGTTCTCATATTTTTACCAAGTGTGAAAATAGTCTCTAGCCTTTAAAAAATACCAAATGGGTCCTTGTTGACCGTTAATTTTGACTGAAGTTATGAAATTACTTTAATACCTCTATTTAAAATTGATAAATTAATAAAAAAATATTAAAGTAACTGGAGGACTGTTGTTGCGCTCGCGAAGCAACAGCGCACGGCGTTGCCGCTGCAGCTCGGGGCTCGCCGGCGCTTGGCAACGCCTTCGCCGGCGCCCGGCGAGCCTCCATCACGCCGGCGAGGGTCCAGTAGAGGTGAGAGAGGGGTAGATCGGGAGAGAGAGAGAGGCAAATGAGAGAGACCAGAGGAGAGAGAAAGAAAATTGGGGAAGAAGACATCAACTTTTACATATTCCATTTTTGGCATGTTTTCAAGTTTCACATATTTCATTTTAGGCATGATTTCAAGTTTTAAATTTCAATTTAGTCATGATTTCAAGTTTCAATATTCAAGTTTTTAGCCATGATTTCAAGTTTGAGGCTTTTAAAAAAAAAAACTAATTTTAAGGGTATTCTAGTAAATTATGGACATACAGTGACTTTTTTAAAAAAAAGTGGTTATTAACAATTATAATTTCAAATGTGGTTATTAAAGAAAGTTTGATGTATTGAGTGGTTATTTATGGTTTTGTCTCTATTATTTAATTACTTAATATGTAAGAAATTCATTCATAGATGTGACAGTACTCTTGGACCCGGAAACTTTTAGTTAAATTAAGTTACAACATAAGAGAGAGATTTGAATATTTGATGATTCAGAGGGACAGGCGGACAGCTAGTTCGAGAGAACTGGAGGAGCAATTAATTAATTAGTAGATGAACACATTAATGTGATCATTTTACAGAGACGACGCAGCAGAGCAGGTGAAGTGAAAATGGTGAGTTTGGGAGAGATATTGAAACACCCAGATGAGCTTTATTTCTTGTTGAAGCTGAAAATGGCAGTGACAAGTGCAGAGAAACAGATGAGAAGTGATGATCAAGAGACACACTGGGAATTCTGTTATACCATGCTTCACAAATCCATACGTAGCAATGTCATTTTCGATCTCATTCTTCCACCAACGCATACCCATCTTAGAAATGCAGTAAGTTTACTACAAATGTATCAAAATCACCCATCATCATCATATATACATGTATATTGAAGACTTGAAGTGGTAAAATATATACGTGGTTTGTTTTTTGGCAGGTTTGCATTTATTATTTGGTTCTTCGAGCCCTTGATACTGTTGGTTTGTTCCAGTACTTGATTTTTAATTTTCTGCATATTTTCCGGTGCTGTGAAGTGGATGGGTGGTATCTAGCTAATTTTTGGTGTGCTGATGCAGAGGATGATACAAGCATTTCTACGGATGTCAAAGGGCCAATGCTCGTAGATTTTCATAGTCATTTGTATGATCGTGATTGGCGTTTTTCATGCGAGTCATCGGATCTTAATTCAACTTTCTTTAATTTGATCATACATAGATTACAAGGCTACACTGTACTCACTCTTCTCATTATAATTTGTATGATAAAGGTGGTAGAAAGCATGATAAAGTTCTGATGGAGCAATTTCAGTATGTTTCAACTGCTTTTCTGGAGCTCAATAAAGGGTTAGTTTCCTGATCATATCTTTTTTTAAGAGCCCTTCAAAGTTTAGGTAAGTCTAGAGAGATTTATTGAGATGATCAAAAGTGCCCTTTGCATTTGCGTTTAGCGGTTATCGATCTTTTGTGCATTTGCGCTCATCTTGTCTCACACATTAATGTTAATTTATACAATCTTCTATGAAGTATGAGCATATATATATATATATATATATTTCACACTTTCCATCCATTTTTCAGTTACCAAGAGGCTATTGAGGATATTACCAAAAAAATTGGTGCAGGGTTGGCAACATTTATTGACAAAGAGGTTTGTGAAATCAAAGATCAAAAACTAGTTGATGAATTGCTCCAAAATGAACAAGACCAAATATGTGACCCAATAAACTTTGTTATGATATTCTAGGTAGAATCAATCGATGACTACGATGAATATTGCTACAATGCTTCAGGACTTATTGGAATAGGCATGTCAAAGATTTTCCGTGCTGCAGGGAAGGAAGATGATGCACCCAAGAATTTCTTTAAGACAATGTTGATAATTATGCAGGTATTGTATGCTCAGCCTCAACTTTTGTTTATAAACACCTGATCATCTGGGTTTATTAATCTCGAAAAAGGATATCATCAAAGATTTTCTTGAGGATATCAATGAGACGCCAAAACCACGAAAACTTTGGCCTCGTGAGATCTGGAGTCAATACGTTAACAATATTGAGGTACATCTTATAACTGTACATGTCACTTTGTGTTCTGGTAACGTAAACCCGATTCACTTCTATATCTTACCATTTGATATCTCCAGGACTTGAAAAAAGAAGAGAACACAGTGAAAGCGGTACAATGCTTGAATGAAATGGTCACAGATGCTTTGAAACATGTCGGATATGGTCTGAACCATGTATCTGATCTGAAAGATAATGCAGCACTTCAATTATCAGCAATTCTTTTGGTATAAAATCTTCATCAAAGATTCGATTATTTATAGCATCAATGAAAAGAAACATGATATTTTGAAATCTAGCTTTCGGTTTGACATGAGCAGGTAGTAGGTATGGGAACTTTAGCTTTGTGCTACAACAATATTGAAGTCTTCAATTCTAGAGTAAAATTGAGGCCTGGTAAGATAACACCTTTTCTTTATGGTCAAACATGTAGTAATAAAACACTTCTTGATCAATTATGTGTATATCTTCCCAGGTCTTATTGCTAAAATTATTGACCGAACAAGAATGGTGTCTGATATATATGATGCTTTCATCGAATTTGCTGCTCTGATGAAGTCTAAGGTACCTTTTTTTTTTTTTGTTTTTTTTGTTTTGGAAACAGAAGGAACTCTTATGGCATTTCCCTATCAATATTACACCTCTCTAATAATAATGCATATGCTCCATTGATTTTATCGAAGGTTGAGAGGCATGATCCCAATGCCATGAAAACATTAAGCAGTCTTAATGTTACTGCAGATTAATATGACACTCTTCATCTTACCATTGATAACGCTCATATATTTATCCTCCAGACAACGAAATAAAAATTGTAAGTTTCAATTCAGGATCAGCTAGCTAGTCGCGGTTGATCTACCTTGCTGTCACCTTAACAGTGCTCCCATGTTCTGTTTCAGCATGAATTGCTTCCCTGACTGACTTTCTTAGATATGGATGGAATGCTACAAAGTGTTTTAAAATCCTGTGTAATATGCATGATGTGTTTGTTATATGTGCGCGAAACTATGAAGTGAGCACCTGTTTATAAGTAAACATAAACAATCTTGAGAAATTCTGTCGCAGAAACTTGTTACTTCCACAGAAAACTCCATCCTAACAACCTCATTTTTTTTTTTTTGGAAAGATGGATGCATTGATTAGGAAAAATAAAAGTACCGAGATTATAAGACATTTACCAGGTTAGATCATTTTCTCATCTTATAAACCGACCAATGTCAAGTTACAAGTTTAAATTGCAAAACTGTTTGGCCAGGACCGAAGACAAAAAAGAACCACAACGTATCATGTAGGAGACTGCAGAAGCTATTTCGCTAATAGAAGTATGGTAATATTCTCCAAGGAACAAGTCTACAATATTCTGCCCATACGACTCTATACTTTTCGGCACAACGAGCTTCATCTCTTATCTCTCTCCATATCAGCAGAATAAGAAGATAAATCGGATAAAAATAAGGAATGGGAGAACTGCAAAACGAACAAGTGAAATCTCAAAGAGGAAGCTTTTCAAAAGTCGAATGTGTAGAATTATCTATGTTTAAGAAAACAACAATTTGAAAATTACCTTATCCCACAAGGTAAACTAAAGGACAGCGCCAGCAATAAGTCTCCAAGGTAAGCCTTGCTATTCCCCTCAGACACAATAGTCACAAGCAGAAGAGTCACTATTGAGAAATTCACCAATTCATGCAAATGATAGAAAGCAGCAGATGAAATGATAAGGAAATGTAAATCATATATTAGAGTTACAGCTTCAACCAACAGAAAAAAGGATCTTAATGTGCTAGATGTTGTATGTATATATTCGACCAAGAGACACGTCAGCGGAATGTACAGAAAAAGCGGATCAAAGTATGACTACGTCACCCTTTGACCAGTCAACGAAGGGAAATATTGGCTGAGAAACGTGCCCACCGGCCACCTCATCTAGAATCAATCTAAATCAGAAACGTGCTCGCCGGAGTAGGCCGACCAAGAAGATAGAAATTGTGTTCGCCAACTTAAATTGCTCATCCAGATTTACGCCATCAAGAAGCAACCTTATTTCAATATACCTCCTACAGCAAGGATTCGACCAGATACAAGGCATGAAAATATATCTCATCCCTAATAGGACACAAACTGTTCTTTACAGAGGAGTTCAAACAGGAAACAAACCCTAAGATCATCTACAACACCAGATTCCTCGTACAAATCAAAATAGGAACTCCCCTATTAACACGGCGTGAGCAAGGAAAAAACCCTAGCTAACCTAGTATAAATAGGACCGTATATCTCATGGAAAGGGGGTTCGAAATTGGTGAGAAAGAGGCAATTGTATGAGAGATCTGAGTGTGTAAAACTACAATAATCAATAGTGTTATTCTTCTGCCCTCAAGGGCGCCGTGGTTTTTCCCATTAAAGGGTTTTTCCACGTAAAACTCGTCTTGCATGCGTTGATTTATTTCTCCTTTTTATTTGTTTAATTAAGATATAATTGTTAAGTGTGGCAATCTAAAATTCACCATCAACAATTGGCACTAGAAGGAGGGTGTTGTGAACAAGAAACTTCGAAGAACCCTTACAAACAGGTACAACATGAGCAACGACAGCGATATAGATGAAATCCCTAGCAACGATCAGGTCCTCGAAGCAGCCGTGGTAACAGGGGAGGAAACGTTGGCAACAAAGGAGCATTCAGCAGTAACGCCAGGAACTAGGATAGCCAACCCAGAAACTCTACAACACTTTCACACTGCATTGTTGAATTTGGTCAGCGAAGCCAACAAGATCGGACTCTCACTCTCTGTAGGATTAGGAGTTTTGTCTCCCTATGAGTTGACAACCAACACACCCGGGAATCATCCGCCAGGAAGGTTGCGATCGGAAGTCCATGTTACAACTCCCAGCGCCCAAGCAAAACCAATTATGGAAGAAACACCCAAAGACTAACTAAAGGTCCTAAAGGAAAAAAGACAAAGGAAGGGAAAAGGTTTGCTGGACGAAGAATTTCTAGAAAAGCAGAGCCGTGGATGAGCACATGGGGCGGCCGCCGATGACACGTCTCACAGAAACCGTCGGAGACAATGGTCTATCTCTTCAGAAGACAGGAATCCCCAGCCAAGAAAAGGATTGCGATAAAAAAGGGTGCGGCAAAGAAAGTGCGAAAGTACAGATGACCTAGGGGCCGGTGGGAGTATTGACAGTAGAGAAGGTGATTATCGGAGGATGACAATCAAAAGCAGGCTCAACCCAGAAGGGGAACCGACTGGTCACTGAAGCGTCACCCTCCATCAACTATCAAAAAAGGTCTCAGCAATGGCTCGGAGATATGGACATAATATTTCTTCGGATGATGAATCAAACAACCCATTCGTTGACCATATCGCTCGCACCCAATTCCTGGAAAGGTTCAGAATGCCAACTATCGAGCATTACAAAGAAAACAGGGACCCGAAAGAGCATGTCCGTAGATTTTGTAATGTCATGGCCCAATATGCGTCCAATGATGGTCTCTTATGCCTAACATTCCCACAAACCTTTGGAGGACCTTCGGCAACCTTGCCTCCAGGCGGTTTGGACGCCTCCCTGCCAGAAGTATTAACAATTTTTCTAATCTCAACAAAGCATTCATAAGACAATTCATGGGAAGTGTGTAGAGAAGAAAATCACTAGCCCACATGTCGAATCTGAAACAAGAAAGTATTGAGTCACTTAAGAAATACCTGGCCAGGTTTGGGAAGGAAGTCGCCCAAATAGAAGATGCAAGTGACGTGGCTGTCATAGCAGCTTTCACCAACGGGTTGCATAGTGGTCGCCTATCTTGTTGACGGTGATTTTTGGATTGACTCGGTCAACAATTATATCTTAATCAAAATGAATAATCAAAGAAATAAATCAATGCATGCAAGACAAATTTTACGTGGAAAACCCTTGAATGGGAAAAAACCACGGCACCCCTTGAAGGCAAGAGAATAACACTATGAATTACTTGTAGTTTACACACTCAAATCTCTCATACAATTGCCTTATTCTCTCTATAATCTCGAATCCCTTTTCATGGGTTTTACTGTTCTATTTATACTAGTCTCTTTTAGGGTTTCCCGTGTTTGAGCCATATTAATAGGGGAGTTCCTACTTTTACTCATACAAGGAATCTAGAGTTTATAAGTAATTTTAGGGTTTGTTTCCTGTTTGGATTCTTCTTTATTAAAAATGATTGTATCCTATCTAGAATAAGATTTAGTCTTCGTGCCTTGTATCTGGTCGAATTCTTACTGTGGAAGGTATATTGAAATAAGGTTATTTTCCTGACCGCATGATTCTTAGCGAGCGCTTTAGGTTGGCGAACACAGTTTGCCTTCCTGTTGGTCGACCAGCTATGGCGAGCGCTCTTCTAATTTGGATTGATGAGTGCGCCAACTGGCACGCCTTTTGACTGTTTTCCCTTCGTTGACTGGTCCCTGAGTGACGTGGTTATTCTTTGACCTGTCTTTTTCTCACATTTTGCTGACGTGTCATTTGGCTGAATATATACATACAACAATACCCCCATAAACACTTCGAGCTAATCCAATATAGGTTAATCTTATTGGTTTCTTTGGTTCTGCGAGCAGTATTAATATGCTTACTTGCGCTTTTTGGTTTTCGTCATTTTCTGAATTTTTGTAGGCGTTTTCCCTCTCTTTTTTATTTAAGCCACGTGTTATTTTCAATGCTGAGTCTTCTTCAACAAGCTTTCATTTTCAGGCACAGAATCTCAAACGCTTGGTTTTGACATGACGCGTTGAAACGATGTGACGCGTTGAAATGATGTCACGCCTGTTGAGAATCCCCGTGGTGCCACGTGCTCAATGCTTGGTGGATTTCTTTCGTCACAACCTTTACTCACAGGCGGCTACATTTTATCATCGCTGTTTCTAATTATTACTTTTATTAAATTTTGAATTTCCCCCCTTTTAAGGATGGGACTATTGCGTTTCCCTCTCACTTCTTTTAATCTCGTTTTTTTCTTTCTTCTCTGCAGAAAATATCCTCTGAAAAATCCTCCAAATTTCCGACTCAACGTGTTTAGGTTTTCGGCGGTTTTCTTTCTTCTGTTACGGTTTCTGGGTTTACTTGAAGTGTGATTCTGCTACCCATTTTCTTTTCTTCCTTTTCCGAGAACATTTCTGGTGAGTTCCATGGATTTTTCCCAACTTGCTTTTCTTTTTAATCAAATGATGCAAGCTCTTGAGCTTGGTGATAAAGAAGTTGCCGATAAAATTGAGTCATACTTGCGTAACTTTGATCCAGCTTCTCCTGTACCAATTTCTCTTTATATTCCTTCTAATTCTGAATCCAATACCCCTAATTTTGCTTTTCCTTCGACTACTAACAGCGATTCTTCAGATATGGCAAGGATTCCAAGAACTGGTGGTAGTGGTCGACGGGGGACTAGAATCCCTAGGGAATCCCTTTTAGATGCTCAGACAGTGATTGACTCAGATGTCGAGGATCATCGGCGAGATACTCTGTGCTTTGCTGCTGATCGCCCAAGCTCTTTTAACACTGAAGTGAATGTGGTCGGCGAGCGGGAACTAGGTAGATATAAAAAAAGGTATGACATCCTTGATTCAGTTCTCCTTATACCTTCTGGCGAGCGGGCTGTGTGGAATCCGTCGAGCAATGCCGTTGCTTTTTATGGATCGATGTTAGGCTGTGAGGTGACTTTTCCACTTCAGCCATTTATAGCCAGATTTCTGGCTGATGCTAAGCTCGCTCCTGCTCAGTTTTCGCCGAATAGCTACAGGATTTTGATGGGCTTGTGTGTAATGTGGAAATCGATGGGTCGAAGGTCGCCAACACCTCGTGAAATCTGTCATTTCTACGTTCTGAGGCAATCTGGCCATGGTGGTACCTATTACTTTCAGTCAACTGCCATAGAGAATTGGATCCCTGAGGGTGTATCCAATCCTGGACAAGTGGAGATCTCCAGCGACGAGAAGAAGAAAGGCTTCATCTGGGGTTTCCTTACCTCGAACAAGAGGTGGAAGAACAATTGGTTCTTCATTGATGGTGAGTGGGGAAGAAATACCCCTGCTGACGCTCGCTGTAACCTTCAAGCGAGGAAAGTCCTGAGGCATTTCACGTCTCTTGACGCTTGGTCAAAAGCCTCCCCCGCCTTGACTCCATAAGAAGTAAAAAATGTAGCAGAGGCTACGGTGGTCGGTTTGGCCAAGAGAGGTCAAGAGTTTCTTTTTGACGAGGCCAAGATGGTCGCTTGTGTTTTCCTGTGTCTGTCTGCTAGGCGTCGCCGCTGTAAGTTTCTTTAACTTTAACCTTAACCTGTTTTATCGATTTGCATTTGAGTAACGCTGTTCTTTGCTTCTCAGTGAGCGAATTTGATGTTGTCTGTGACGAGCAAGCCCGAGCAGTGAAGAATTCTAAAGCTGCTAGTCAAAAACATGCTGCGGGCTTGTCTAAGGAGGGAGTCGCACCACCCGAGGGTGATGATTCTCAAGATGATGGAGTTGCAGGTGGCGTTCCTGCTGTTGCAAAGGTGGTTACCAAGCCTCGTGGAGGTGGCGTGGATGCTCAACCATCTATCCCTAGCCGCGAGGGAAAAAAGAAAGTTGGTACCCCTGTGGTGAGTGCAGAAGTTTTGATTTTTGATGCTAGTGTCCAGGAGGCCCTTGAGGACGCTTCTAGCGACCTTACCCTAAGGAACGGTCGAGGGAAGCGCCCTGCAGAGAATACCCCTGAATGTGCCACTCGTCCCTTAAAACAGGCGTCGAGGGTTGTTCAGTATGTAGTCTCATCGGATGATGAGGGAAATGGCGAGCCTGTACATTCTGAGGTTCCTCCTGTTGATGCGACTGGCTCTGGAGTTCCCCTTGGGTCCGATCAGGCTGTGGATCCGACCCTTCGACCGGAGGAAGTTGGTGGTACAAGGGCTGCATCTTCTTTCGCTGCTCAAGGTCCTATCAACGACAAATCTGGGCCCTCTATACCCCCGGCGGATATTGGAGCGCAGGGTACTGATGCACAGGAGGATACCCCCAGGCCTTCATCTCCCCCCAATGCTAGGGATAAGGATGCTGCTGCTCCTGCTGATGCTCCTGGTCTATCAACTGACTCTGTTGCGGATTTAGGAGGTTCCTGCGAAGGGCCATCTGTAGCTCCAGCTGATCGAGGCGAGGGGTCAGGGGTTGTTTCCCTGTCCGATTTTTCTCCTATTGAGCTCCTGAACCATTTTATAAGTAACGACATTTACTTTGGTGAAGGTTGGGAGCACGTGAAGGGAAAATCGTGCAACAGGAAAATGGAGTTCTTTTTTAACTGCCATTCTTTGGTGAGTTCCTCGATATCCTCCTCTTTATTTTCTTCTTTTTTTCCTGTGTGTTATCTTTAAACTCCTTTTTTGCATAGATGATGTTGGAGATGGCGAGTAGTTATCGGCGCAGGAACGCGGCGCTGAAAGAGAACAAGCGCCTGTAAGAGCAAGTCTCCCGTTATACGGCTAATAGGCTTTCAGCTGAAGAGGCTCATGCTCAACAATTGACTCAACTGTGGGAGTCTGCTGATGGGTTCCTGGCTGCTGAAGAGAAATTGCTCACTGCTGAAGAGGAGATCAAGTTGCTGAAAGAGCAACTTTCTAGGAGTCAGGATGCGCTCGTTGCTCGTATGGAAGAGGAGAGGTTGGCGATGGAGGCCAAGGAGAAAGCTGAGCGTGAATCTAGGGACTTAAGGCACCAACAGGCTTCTCAAGATGTTATTTTGAATGACCTGAAGGCCGTTTTAGAAGTTGAAGTCGTTGACCGTTTTAAGAGGTCTCCTACTTATGATGCGCTTCTCCTTCGTGAGTTTGAACGGGGCATGCGGCAAGCCAAGAGGTTCTTCGCGATGAAGGACCATTCTAATGAGAAAGCCCTGAGGTGTTATGATAGATCTCTTCAGCGACACATGGATGGTGCAGTGAGGTCGGTTAAAGATCAACTGAAACGGTGGAAGGCCCATTGTCACTATATGCAAACAGAACCTCATCCCATGCATCTTGAAATTCCTACCAAACGTGCCTTTAACACGTATTATTCTGGTCAAAAGGGGAGTTTTATTGGATCCGGCATTGAGCCTGACTTGGGTCTTGTTTCTGGCCGGGATTATTCGCCTTTCATGCCTGAAGGGGATGGAGAGGTCGTTTGGCCATCAGAGGATGAGGTAAGCGATGAAGAAGAGGATGATAGGGGCATTCCACCGGCGAGCACTTGACTCTGTTGCCAATGTATATTTCATTTTTCTTATTCATCTGACTTTGTAAATACATTCGATACAAGTGAATGAAATATTAGTTCTTTTGAAGTGTTGCACCCTTTCTTGTTCGCTATATTACTTCCATGTGTTTTTCATTCAGCTGCCATTGCTGAGTTTCTGGCCCAGGCTTGAAGCCTTTTATTACTTAGCTTATAATTGCTTAGTTTTATTTTACCTAATGTTTGTCAGGATGTGTCCGACTATACACCAGGTTTTATGTAAGCATACTGTTGGGACGTCTCCCACTTTTGCTTACTGTTGAAATGCTAGTTTGTTTTACCCACAGCACCTACTTTTTCTGGGTGTATTCCCTGCTTGCTATTTGTTGAATGCCTCTTACATTCTAGGGTGTCGATGCCTTTATTAACGATGGCGATTGCCTCTTTTGTGGCATCTTTTTCTAGCTTAAGCTGCCTTTGCGGCATATTTGCCCTTAGCCTGCTATAATGTGGGGTATTTCCCCATTTTTTATTTCTTTTTCTGGTGTTCGCTGAGTTTAAGTAACTTACTTCATCTGTACCGGCGAACTACGTATTATGGCTAATTCGAGGTTTCAGCGATAGTAGAAATTTTCAGTAATAAATTATTCTTTATTGATTATTTCCTGCAATCTTTGACATCAGAAAATGAAAACTTCTAAAAAGATAAAATGTAAAAAAGAAATAACAAAGGGACTTCTTGGATCGAAGCATCAAGGGTAGTAGGTCTTCAGATATTGGGCATTGCATGGTCGGGGCAGTTCGCCGACTCCTCTTCTGGCAATGTAATATGCCCCATAGCCTGCTATACCTGTGATACGATATGTCCCTTCCCACTTGTCTGCGAGTGATCCTGCAGTTTTGTCTTTAGTTCTGGGTGTTACCCTTTTTAGTACCAAGTCCCCGAGTGCAAATCTTCCGACCTTCACATGCGAATTGTAGTACCTCGCTGCTCTCTACTTATAGGTAGCATTCCTTATCTGAGCATGTTCCCTTCTCTCTTCCAGTTCGTCTAAGCCGTATTTCAGCATATCAATGTTAAGTTCAGGATGAAAGAGTTGTGTTCTTGGTGAAGAGAACGCTGTTTCGACTGAGATGACTGCTTCAGTCCCAAATGCCATGGAATAGGGTGTCTCTCCAGTGGAGTTTCTTTCTGTCGTTCGGTATGCCCATAGTACATGTGGTAGTTTTTCTGCCCAACTCCCCTTTTTGACAGCTAGCTTGGCTTTCAGGTTATGCTTGATGATTTTATTTACTGCCTCAGTTTGCCCGTTTGTCTGTGGGTGAGCTAGGGAGGCATAGTAGTTGTTGATCCCATATTTCTTGCATAAATCTCTAAATTTCTTGTTGTCAAATTGTGTCCCATTGTCAGTGATGATGGTGTTAGGTACTCTGAACCTGTATAGAATGTTCTTCTTCATAAAGCTGGTTGTATTCGCTTCTGTTATGTGCACTAGTGATTCGGCTTCTACCCACTTAGTGAAATAATATACCTCTACAATGGTGTGTTTTGCTCCTCCCGGTGCCGTGGCATTGGGCCGATCAAATCAATTCCCCACATGGTGAACGGCCACGGGGAAGTGATACTTTGTAAGCATTCAGGTGGCTGGCGAATGTTATTTGCGATCTTTTGGCATGCTTCACATCTAGTCGTTATTCTCTTTGCATCTGCGAACATGGTTAGCCAATAGAACTCCTGCATTAGTGCTTTGTGAGCTAGACTGAGGCTTCTAGCATGATTCCCACAACACCCACTATGTATACCCTTCAGGATTCCTTCTGCCTCTTCGGGTCTGACACATCTCTACAGTACCCTCGAATATCCTCTTCTGTATAGCTCACCGTTAAAGACTGAATATCTTGTCGCTATGTATCTCAGCCGCTTGGCTTCTAATGAGTCATTTGGGAGGATGTCATTGATCAGGTATTCTTTTATTGGGGTCATCTAGCTGTCTGGTTCGTTCATGATTACCCCCACTTCAGCCTGTTCGGCTATGCTTTGTCGGAGTAGATGTGCCATGGGGATTGTTCGGGGCCAGATGTTGACCGTGGCTGACGCCAACTTGGCCAAAACATCTGTTTGTTTGTTCTCTTCTCTTGGGATCTGAATGATCTTCTATTCTTTGAATCGTCCCAATAATTCCTTTGCTAGTTTCAGGTAAGCAATCATATTTTCGTCCCTTTCTTGGTATTCATCAAGTACCTGATTGACGATGACTTGGGAATCGCTGAAAACTTCTATCTCATCAACTCTTAGGGCTGTGCATACCTTTAATCCTGCTATCAACGCCTCATACTCGGCTTGGTTGCTGGTGGCTTTAAAATCAAATCGCAAGGCACATTCTATTGAATCTCCTTCTGGGGTTGTGACCACTATCCCTGTCCCGCTGCCGTGCGTGTTTGATGAACTATCGACACAGAGTTTCCAACGAAAGTTTTTCTTTACTTACTCTATTATCATTTTTGCTACTTCGGTGTCTGGTTCAGTAAATTCTACCACAAAATCTACTACCGCCTATCCTTTGATTGCTGTTCATGGGATGAATTCTACATCAAACTCACTTAGCTCAATGGCCCGTTTCGTAAGTCTGCCCGACACTTCTGGTTTTTGTAGAATCATTCTTAGTGGGCAGTTGGTGTACACTCCGACTTTATGTGCTTGAAAGAATGGCCTCAATTTTCTTGCTGCTATTATCAGGGCGAGCGCCATCTTTTCAGTTGGTGAGTATCTTGTTTCAGTTGGTAGTAGTGTTTTACTTGTGTAGTATACTAGTTTCTGTATGCCATTTTCCTATCTGATTAGCACGGAGCTAGTTGCTGCCTCTGTGACTGATAGGTACAGGTATAACATCTCTCATGTGATTGGCTTTGACAGCAACGGTGCTCGACCGAGGTATTCTTTGAGGGAAAGAAAAGTTTGTTCACAATCTTTATTCCACTCGATTCCTTTCCCTTAAGTGCTTTGAAAAACGGCAAGCATCGATCCGTCGACTTTGCTATAAACCTGTTCAGCGATGCCAAGCATTCTGTGAGCTTTTGGACGTCTTTCAGGTTTTTGGGGGAAACCATGCCAGCTAGTGCTTTGATCTTGTCAGGGTTCACTTCTATCCCTCTTTGATGCACTTGGTACCCGAGAAACTTATCCGATGGTACGCCAAACACACATTTTAAAGGGTTTAACTTCATTCCAAACTTGGTTAGTACGTTGAAGGTTTCCCGCAGATCATCTACATGTCTGTCGACCGTGATGCTCTTGGTTAGCATATCACCGACGTATACTTCCATATTCCTCCCTATTTGGCTGGCGAACATCCTGTTAACTAACCGTTGGTATGTTGCCCCAGCATTCTTCAGGCTGAATGGCATGACAGTATAACAGTACAATCCTTGGTCTGTGGTGAATGTTGTTTTGTCCTCGTCCGACTTGTGCATCTTGATTTGGTTATACCCTGAGTATGCATCCATGAAGCTTAGTAGTTCGTGTCCGGCTGTTGCATCAACCAACTGGTCGATTCTGGGCAATGGGAAGCTGTCTTTAGGGCAGACTTTGTTTAGGTCAGTGAAGTCTACACACATCCTCCACTGATTAGTTTTCTTCTTTACAGGCACGACGTTCGCCACCCACTCAGGATATTTGACTTCCCTGATCGATCCTGCTACAAGCAGCTTAGATATTTCTTCCCTTATAGCTGTGCTTCTTTCAGGGTTGAAACTTCTCCTTTTCTGTATCACCGGTTTGCATTCTTCGTTTACTGTTAGATGGTGTGTGGTTACGTTTGCGTTGAATCCCAGCATATCTTCGTGGCTCCAAGCAAAAATTTCCTTATATTCCTTCAGTAGATTCACCACACCTGTTTTGACCTGCTCTGTCAAACTTGCTCCAACCTTGACGGTTTTATCGGGCTCCTTTTCGTCCAGAATGACAGTCTCGGTTGGTTCCTCTTTTTCTTTGTTGGTTTGATCCCTTGGGTCTAGTTCAAATGTTCTGGGGTTTTCCTCTTGTGCCTCTTGATCGAGCTGAAATATGCCCAAGGTTTCTACTCCAGCTTTGTCTTTGAAGATTGACAGGTTGGCGCAGCGAGCCATTTCCTGTGATCCCTTGAGCTCCCCAATTCCGAACTCCGTCGGGAATTTTATCTTTAATACATGGGTGGATGTAACTGCCTGTGCTTTGTTTAGGAATGGTCAGCCGAGCAAGGCATTATATGGCCAATTGTAAATGTCGACAACAACAAAATCCAGTAGGATAGTCCTCCTACAAGGTGCCGTTCCAAATCTTATAGGTAATTTCACAGTTCCCAAGGATCTTACTTCTGCACCTCCGAATCCTTTCAAGGGCACATGAAATGGTTCCAAGTATTTTTTGTCTAGTCGAAGTTCGTCGTACACCCTGACGCTTAAAATGTCAGCGGAGCTTCCGTTGTCTATCATCACTTGGAGGACATCCCTGGGTGCAATTTGTACCCCCACAACTATTGCGTCATTGGGCTTGGCATCAATTCCTTCTGAGTCCTCAGCTGTGAAGATTATCGGGTCATGCCATTCTTTTGCTCTCTTGTGGATTTTTTACACATAATTCACTTCCAGGTCCCTGTTTTCGTACATTACTTCCCGGACTTCCGACATCCTTTCTCTATTGCTTTTGCGAGTGTGAGGTCCACCAAAAATAGTGTTTATCGCCATGTTAGGGCTGCCTTTTCTTGGGCTCCTTCTTTCTTGCCCACCTCCTCGGTGGTTATCATGGCGACTGGTATTTTGGTCTCCCTTCAGGGTGAAATCCTTAAGGTGCCCTTCTCTGATCAGACTTTCAATATGATCCCGCAACTGGAAGCATTTGGAGGTGTCATGGCCGTGATCCTTGTGAAATCGGCAGTATTTTGTTGTATCTCTCTAGGCATTAGCCGACTGTTGTCGTGGGTATTTAGCGAGTCCCTTGTCTTCTAATATAGACAGTTTGTCTTCCTGTTCGCCATTTAGAGGAGTGTAGTTACTATACCTGCCTCGGAACCTACTGGTTCTGTTATTATCCCGACTCTCTCTGGGCTGACTCTTTCGGCTCTTCTCTTCTCTTCTCTTCTCTTTGGTGATCGCGCGACTAGCCCTTCGTTCTGTCATCCTTGGATTCGGGTTTTGTGTCTAGTTTGTGACCATGGACGTAACTACCCTCTTGCACTACTTCTTCTTCTTCTTTTGCCAATGCATAGTCTCTAGCTATATCCATCATCTCCTCATACGTCTTTGGTCGATCCCTTTGCAAATCGAAAGACAGACGACTACTTTGCAGCCCATTGGTAAAGGCTGCTATGACAGCTACGTCGCTTGCATCTTCTATTTAGGCGACTTCCTTCCCAAATTTGGCTAAGTATTTCTTGAGTGACTCGTTGCTTTCTTGTTTCAAGTTCGACAAATGAGCTAATGACTTTCTCCTCTATACACTTCCCATGAATTGCCTTATGAAAGCCTTGCTGAAACTAGAAAAGTTAATAATACTCCTGGTTGGTAGGCATCCAAACCATCTGGAAGCGAGGTCACCGAAGGTTTGTGGGAATGTTAGGCACAAGAGGCCGTCATTGGATGCATACTAGGCCATGACATTACAGAATCTATGAACATGTTCTTTCGGATCCCTGTTTTCGTTGTATTGTTTGATGGTTGGCATTCTGAATCTTTCTGGGAACTAGGTGCGGGCGATATGATCAACGAACAAATTGTCTGACTCATCATCTGAAGAAACATTGTGTCCATACCGCTTTGCCATTGCCGAGACCTTTTTTGAGAGTTGTTGGAGGATGACGCTTCGGTGACCAGTTGGTTCCCCCTCTTGGTTGAGCCTGCTTTTAATTGTCATCCTCCGGTAATCACTTTCTCTACTGTCAATACTTCTGTTAGCTTCTAGATCATCTGTACTTTCTGATCTCTGTTGCCATGCTCTTTTCGACCGTAATCCCTTTCTCGACTGGGGACTCTTGTCTCCTGATGAGATTGATCGCCGTCTCCTACGGTTCCTGTTAGATCCATTGTTAGCGACTTCACCATGCGATCGCCCGTGACCCCGCTTTTCTAGGAAATCCTCGTCCAGCAGACCTTTTCCCCTCGTTTGCCTTCTTTCTTCCAAGACCTCTGGTGGGCCCCGGGGTGTTTCCTCCAGGTTTGGTTTTGCTTGAATGCTGGGAGTTGCGACATGGACTTCTGATCGCAACCTTCCTGGGGGATGATTCCCAAGCGTGTTGGTTGTTAGCTCATAAGGAGATGAGGCTCCTAACCTTATAGGGAGCATGAGTCCAATTTTGTTGGCTTCATTGACCAAATTCACCAGTGCATTGTGGAAGTGTTGTAAAGTCTCATTGGTTACTCTAGTCCCCGGAGTCGCTGCTGATTGTTCCCCTGTTGCCAAAGTTTCCTCTCCTGGTACCACAGCCGCCTCGGGGATCTGATCGTTGCTAGAGATTTCGTCCTTACCGCTGTCGTTGCTCATGCTGTGACTGTTTGTAAGGATTCCTGGAAGCTTTTTATTCTGAAAATGACCCCCTCCTTCTAGCGCCAATTGTTGACGGTTATTTTTGGATTGACTCGGTCAACAATTACATCTTAATCAAAACGAATAATCAAAGAAATAAATCAATGTATGCAAGACAGGTTTTATGTGAAAAACCCTTGAATGGGAAAAAACCACGGCGCCCCTTGAAGGCAAGAGAATAACACTATGAATTACTTGTAGTTTACACACTCAAATCTCTCATACAATTGCCTTATTCTCTCTATAATCTCAAACCCCTTTTCATGGGTTTTACTGTTCTATTTATACTAGTCTCTTTTAGGGTTTCCCGTGTTTGAGCCGTATTAATAGGGGAGTTCCTACTTTTACTCATACAAGGAATATAGAGTTTGTAAGTAATTTTAGGGTTTGTTTCCTGTTTGGATTCTTCTTTGTTAAAAACGATTGTATCCTATCTGGAATAAGATTTAGTTTTCGTGCCTTGTATCTGGTCGAATTCCTGCTGTGGAAGGTATACTGGAATAAGGTTATTTTCCTGACCGCATGATTCTTGGCGAGCGCTTTAGGTTGGTGAACACAGTTTGCCTTCCTGTTGGTCGACCAGCTGTGGCGAGCACTTTTCTAATTTGGATTGATGAGTGTGCCTGCTGGCACGCCTTTTGACTGTTTTCCCTTCGTTGACTGGTCCTTGAGTGACGTGGTTATTCTTTGACCTGTCTTTTTCGCACATTTTGCTGACGTGTCATTTGGCCGAATATATACATACAACATACCTTTTGACTTATGAAGAGATCGGCCAAAAACTTACGAAGAGATGCTGGACATAGCTAGAGACTATGCATTAGTAGAAGAGGAAGAAGTGGCGCAAGGGGGTAGCTACGTACATGGTCACAAACCTGACACAAGACCCGAATCCAAGAATGACAGGACAAAAGGTCAGTCGTGTGATTGCGAAAGAGAGGAGAAAAGTAGGAAGAATCAGCCTAGGGAAAGCCGGGGCAGCAACATAACCAGTAGGTTCCGAGGCATGTATAGTAACTATACCCCCTTAATAGGAGAACAAGAAGACATACTTTCTGTGGTAGAAGACAAGGGACTCGCCAAATATCCGCGACAATAGTCAGCCAATGCCCGGAGGGATATAATGAAATACTGTCGATTTCACAAGGATCATGGGCATGACACTTCAAAATGCTTCTAGTTACGTGATCATATTGAATATTGAAAGCCTAATCAGAGATAGGCACCTTAAGGATTTCACACTGAAGGGAGACAAAAATAATGTTCGCCAAGATAACCACTGAGGAAATGGACAAGAAAGGAGGAGCCCGAGGAAAGGCGGTCATAGTACCACAATAAATGCCATCTTTAGCGGACCTCACACCAGCAAAAGCAATAGAGAGAGAATGTCGGAAGTCTGGGGAGGTAATGTACGAAAGCAGAGACATGGAAGTGAACTTTGTACATTAAAACCACAAGAAAGCAAGAGAGGGACACGACCCGATAATTTTCACAGCCAAGGACTCAGAAGGAATTGATGCAAAGCCTAATGACGCAATAGTTCTAGGGGTCCAAATAGCCGACAAGGATGTCCTCCGAGTGATGATAGACAACGGGAGCTCAGCTGACATTTTGAGCGCTAGGGTGTACGATGAGCTTCGGCTGGACAGAAAAGATTTGGAACCATTCCATGTGCTCCAGAAAGGATTCGGAGGTGCAGAAGTAAGATCATTTGGAACCGTAAAGTTACCTGTAAAGTTTGGAATAGCGCCCTGTCGGAGAACTATCCTCTGGACTTTGTTGTTGTTGACATTTACAACTGGCCGTACAATGCCTTACTTGGTCGATGAAATTCCCTTTAAAGCAATAGTGTTTTATACCTAGAAGGGGGTGAATAGGTATAGTCCCAAATTCTTCCAATATTCAAAAATACAGAATATAAGAATTAAATGAATACTTGAAATGATATAGCAATTGTATAATATGAATCAATTCATGTAAGCATCAATATACATAAGAATCAATACAAGTGAACATATGGAAGATAAGGAAATATAAAGTGAAAATGAGACACAATGTTTTTTCGTGGTAAAACCTCAAAGAGGAAACATCCACGGGTTGAATTCACAACCACCGGCAAAGCAAATCCACTATATAAAAAGAACTTACACACTCAAAGCTATCAACACTATGACATCCACTTCAAGCTATCAAATCATAATCACCTCACAAAGGCCTAGTGAATTACCTAGCCTACTCTCTATCCAAGATGTATCCCACACCTCTAGAGAGCAACTTCCTATCCAAGACTAAAAAGCCTCTAGGAAGATTTCCTTGCTTAGCAATCTAGATCAAGAGATCCTAGTTAAGCTATCCTAGCTCAACCATCCGAAGTATTAAACTCCTTGCTAAGACTTCTTGCTTAGTTATCCGAATCACCTTGATTCTAACTAAGGCTTCTTGCTTGGCTATCCAGAAACCTTTCCTAGCCAAGTCTTCTTACTCAAGTCAAAGGCTTCACTCACCTTGACAAGAGACTTCAACCTATTACAAGGCAATGATCTAGGTGATGCAAATGATGCAAGCACACACAAATAGAGTAAGTAGATCAAACACACTCTATGAACATGCTTAACGATAATCTAGAATATACTATCAACACGCGATCACAAATCTATCTAGAAATCAAAGCATGCCAAAACAATAAGAACAAGATTAGGATATTCAATATATGTCACAAAAATCTTAGTTCTTATATCAAGAAATTGAACCTAGAAAATAATATGAAGCACATTATAAAATCAATTTCAAGAATCAATTTCAATCAACCTCAAGTCTAGCAAAAATATGTTTAAGAGAAATCACAAAGCTAAACTCAATTAACTAATCAATCATACAATCCTAGCATATGATCTAACATACTTCTCAACATATTTCAACAATCAAATAGAAAGAATCATAGAGATGATCAAATGAAATTGCAAGAGAAGAAGTTTCACATACAACCAATGGACCTCGGACTGAAAACAGAGTACTGTGAAAAATGACAAAGACAAATGGCTCTAAAAATACTTAGGGTTTGTAGCTTTCGTCGAGACCAACAATTTTGGATTTTGAATCACTCGATTTCGAGTTCGTATGAAGAAGTTATGATCAAAGTAAGTAAACCAAAATCAAGAACATTTTTGCAGAATTTCAGATTTGATGATGTTCAAGTAGATGGAAATGGAGGGAAGAGAAGACATTTAAAGGAAGGTGAAGAGGGGCATTTTTGTCCAAAAACCACAAGCCAAACCAGCCTTGTCCCCGTGTGGGGAGCGTGTGCCACACGGGACCAGAGGACAAGTTGGGCCGTGTGGCACACGGCCTCCACACGTGGATGGCCATGCCATGGCCTTTGGCCATGGTGCTCCTCCCGCGCACCTCTCACATTCTTCGGCCGTATTCAGGCATCCGAACTCCGATTTCGAATCCGTTTTCGGATTATGAACCATGACTCCCTCATGCACAACGAAGACTATGAAACTTTGACAAATGGTTGAGAATTCATCTCGGAAAATGATGACGAACACAACTCAACGAATGAGAACGAAAAGTAGTGTAGCTACATCGTTTGGACTCGAAACTAAATGAATGAGTAACCGAAATGACTGGAACTCAATAAGGAATCAATTAAGATCATGTTCAAGTCTAAAACACAAGAAACACAAACAAATAAACACTATGCAACACAAACATGCCATATCTAAGCGATAGTGAGAAAACATGCAATTCTACAAGATTGTCAACAATAAGAAAAATGCATGTGCATGCTAAATGTGTGTGAAAGTGTTATATCAAATGTTTTAACAACGATGCAGGGACACACATGTATGAATTGTGTGTGTGTGCCCTAACGCCTTACAAGAGGAAGAAGAATCTTGATACCTTAGCATCCAAGTAAGCGATGTTCCCCTTGAAGATGATATTTGCACAAGATGCTGCTTTTTCACCTTTGAGGCTCCTTTCTTCCAAGAAACACTTAAGCAACTACTAATACAAATATAGAGAGTTTTGCAATGGAATCAAGCCAATACAAATAAAGGATCTAACAGTCGACCATTCCTGAACAAAGCCTGGGTGGTTACATCCACCCATGTACTGAAAGTAAAATTCCCAACAAAGTTTGGAGTTGGGGAACTCAAGGGATCACAGGAATTGGCTCGCCTCGCCAACCTGTCAATTTTTAAGGACAAAACCAGAGTGAAAACTTTAGGCATATTTAAACTCAATCAAGGGACACATGAGGAAAACCTTGAGACCTTTGAACTAGATCCAAGAGACAAGGCCGACAGAGAAAAGGAAGAACCCACCGAGCCTGTTATTTTGGATGAAAGGGAACCCAACAAAACTGTCAAGATTGGAGCGAGGTTGGCGAAGCAAGTTAAGGCAGGCATAGCAAGCCTACTAAAGGAGTACAAGGAGATTTTTGCTTGGAGCCATGAAGATATGCCAGGAATCAACACAAATGTAATCTCACACCATTTGGTCATAAATGATGAATGCAAGCCGGTGATACAAAAAAGAAGGAGCTTCAATCCTAAAAGAAGCACAACCATAAGAGAAGAAATATCCAAGCTACTCGTAGTAGGATCGATGAGAGAAATCAAATATCCTGAGTGGGTGGCGAATGTCGTGCTCGTGAAAAAGAAGAACAATCAATGAAGGATGTGTGTAGACTTCACTGACCTGAAAAAAGCCTGCCCCAAAGACAGCTTCCTATTACCAAGAATTGACCAATTGGTCGATGCAACAGCCAGACACGAGCTGTTAAGCTTCATGGATGCATATTCAGGGTATAACTAGATCAAGATGCACAAACCAGACGAAGACAAAACAGCATTCACCACAGATCAAGGATTGTATTGTTATACCGTCATGCCATTCGGCCTGAAGAATGCTGGAGCAACGTATCAGCGGCTGGTCAACAAAATGTTCACCAGCCAAATAGGAAGAAATACAGAGGTGTACGTCGATGACATGCTAACAAAGAGTATCACAGTCGATAGACATATAGATGATCTGCGAGAGACCTTCGATGTATTGACTTAGTTCGGAATGAAATTGAACCCTTCAAAGTGCATGTTCGGTGTACCATCCAGTAAGTTCCTTGGATACCAGGTGCATCAAAGAGGGATAGAGGTGAACCCTAACAAGATCAAAGCACTAGCCAATATGGTTTCCCCAAAAACTTGAAGGACGTCCAGAAGCTCATAGGATGCTTGGCATCGCTGAACAGGTTTATAGCAAAATCAACGGACAGATGCTTGCCATTTTTAAAAGCACTTAAGAAAGGTAAGGGAATTGAATGGAATGAAGATTGCGAACAAGCCTTTCTCACCCTTAAAGAATATCTCGACCGAGCACCGCTGTTGTCAAAACTGATCACAGGAGAAATGTTATACATGTACCTATCCATCACAAAGGTGGCCACTAGCTCTGTACTAATAAGACAAGAAGATGGGATCTAGAAACCGATGTATTGTACAAGCAAAGCATTGTTAACCGCTGAAACAAGGTACTCACCAGCCGAGTAGATGGCACTCGCCCTAATAATATCAGTAAAAAAGTTGAGGCCATATTTCCAAGCACACAAAATTGGTGTGTACACAAACTGTCCGCTCAAATTGATTTTACAGAAACCATAATTGTCAGGCAGACTCATGAAATGGGCTATTGAAATGAGTAAATTTGACATAGAATACATCCCAAGAACATCAATTAAAGGTCAGGCAGTAGCAAATTTTATGGCAGAATTCACTGAGCTGGATACCGAGGTAGCAAAGATGATAATAGAGCAAGCAGAAAAAAATTTCCATTGGAAACTTCGTGTCGATGGTTCATCAAATACGCACGGCAGCGGGGCAGGGATAGTGGTCACAACCCTAGAAGAAGACTTAGTAGAATGTGCCATGCGTTTTGATTTTAAAGCCACCAAAGACCAAGCCAAGTACGAAGCGCTAATAATAGGATTAAGGGTATGCACAGCCTTAGGAGCCGATGAAGTAGAAATTTTCAGCGATTCCTAAGTCATCATCAACCAGGTACTTGATGAATACCAAGCAAGAAACGAAAGCATGATCACTTACCTGAAGCTGGCAAAAGAATTGTTGGGACGATTCAAATAATACAAGATCATGCAAATTCCAAGAGAAGAAAATGAACAGGTAGACACTCTAGCCAAATTGGCATCAGCTACGATTAATATCTGGCCCCGAACCATCTCCATGGCACACCTGCTCCAACCAAGCATAACTGGACAGGTCAAAGTGGGAATAATCATGAACGAATCGAACAACTGGATGACTCCAATAAAAGAATACCTGATCAATGACGTCCTCCCAAATGACTCGCTAGAAGCTAAACGGCTAAGATACAAAGCGACAAGATATTCAGTCCTCAACGGTGAACTATATAGAAGAGGGTATTCGAGAGTGTTACAAAGGTGTGTTGGACCCAAAAAAGCGGAAGAAATCCTAAAAGACATACATAGTGGAAGCCTGGGAACCATGCTGGAAGTATCAGCTTAATCCACAAGGCATTAAGGCAGGGATTCTACTAGCTAACAATGTTCGCCAATGCAAAAAGAATAGCGACAAGGTGTGAAGCATGCCAGAAGATTACAAATAACATCCGCCAGCCACCTGAGCGCTTACAAAGTATCACCTCCCCATGGTCATTTGCCATATGGGGAATCGATTTGATTGGTCCAATGCCCACAGTGCTGGAGGAGCAAAACACGCCATTGTGGCAATGGATTATTTCACGAAGTAGGTGGAAGTCGAGCCACTAGTGCATATAACATAAGCAAATACTACTAGTTTTATGAAAAAGAACATCTTATACAGGTTTGGAATACCAAACACCATCATCACTGACAACAGAACACAGTTCAACAACAAAAAATTCAGAGAATTGTGCAAGAAATATGGAATCAACAATTACTATGCCTCTCCAGCTCACCCACAGACAAACGGACAAACTGAGGCGGTAAACAAGATCATTAAGCATAACTTGAAGGCCAAACTCAATGTCAAGAAAGGAAGTTGGGCAGAAAAATTACCATAAGTGCTATGGGCGTACTGGACCACGGAAAGAAGCTCAACTGGAGAGACGCCCTATTCCATAGCTTTTGGAACTGAAGCAGTTATCCTAGTAGAAACAGCGTTCTCCTCACCGAAGGTACAACCCTTCCAACCTGAACTTAACATTGATATGTTAAAGTATGGTTTAGACGAGCTAGAAAAAAGAAGGGAACATGCTTAGATAAGGAACGCTACCTATCAACAGAGGGCAACTAGATATTACAATTCACATGTACGAGTTAGAAGATTCGCACTCGGGGACTTAGTACTAAAAAGGGTGGCCCTAAGAGCCAAAGACAGATCTGCAGGATCACTCGCGGACAAATGGGAAGGACCATACCACATCACAGGCATAGCTGGCCATGAGGCGTATCACATTGCCCGAAGAAGAGCCGGCGAGCTCCCCTGACCATGCAATGCCCAATATGTGAAAATCTACTACCCATGATACCTTATCCCGGAAGTCTTTTTGTTATTTTTTCTTTTCTCATTTTATCTTTTTAGAGTTTTTTCATTTATTTTTTTATGTTAAGATTGCAGGAGATAGTCAATAAAGAGTAATTTATTACTAAAATTCGTATCCTTACTGAACCATTGTTCGCCGGTACACACAAAAAGAGTTATTTAAACTCAACAGCACTAGAAAAGAATAAAAAAAACGGGGGGGAGGGATACCTCTCATCACAGCAAGCTGAGATCAAATATGTTATAAACAGTCTGAGTTAGAAAAAGATGCCACAAAGATGGCAATCGCCATCATTAATGAGGCATAACCCCTCGAAATGCGAAAAAGACATTCAACAAACAGCACGCGGGAAACACGTCCTGAAAAGAAGTGCTGGGGGGTAGAAGAAACTAGCATCAAAACAGTGAGCAAAAGAGGGAGATGTCCCAATAGTATGCTTACAAAAACCCTGGTGTATGGCCGGACACGTCCTGACATCTTGACAAACATTAGACAAAACAAAAACTAAACGATAATAGCTAAGTAATAATAGGCTTTAAGCCTGAGCTAGAAACTCAGCAACGGTAGCTGAATAAAAGAGAAACTTATGAATGAAATTCAGCGAACAAAAGTGAAGGGAGTCGAACACAAATCAAAAGATAAAAACTTATATATAAATAAATATCGAGTACATTTACAAATTCATTAGATGAATGAACGAATACATCAGCAAAAATCAAATGCTCGCTGGCGGATCATCCCCATCATCTTTTTCATCATCTATCTCATCCTCCGATGGCCAAACGATCTCTTAATCCCCTTCAGGCATGAAAGACCTATAATCTCAGTCGAAAACTGGACCTAAATCAGGCTTATTACCGAAACCAGTAAAACTCCCCTTCCAACCAGAGTAGTAAGTGTTGAAAGCACGCTTGGTGGGAACTTCGAGATGCATATGATGAGGTTATGTCCTTGTATAGCGATAATGGTCCTTCCACTGCTTTATTTGCTCTTTGATGGAGCCAGTAGCGCTGTCCATGTGCAGTTTGATGGACTTATCAAAACGCTTCATGGCCTTTTCATTAAAGTGATCCTTCATAGCGAAAAACTTCTTCGATTGCCGCATACCCCGCTCAAACTCGTGAAGGAGAAGCGCATCATAGGCGGGAGACCTTTTAAAACGGTCAACTGCTTCAACCCCTAAAACAGCCTTCAGGTCGCTAAAAATGGCATCTTGTGAAGCTTGCTGGTTCCGCAGGTCTTTGAACTCCCGCTCAGCCTTGTCCTTAGATTCTTCCGCCAGCCTTTCCGCCTTCATACGAGCAACAAGTGCTTCTTGACTCCCAGAAAGTTGCTCCCTCAGCAGCTTAATCTCTTCTTCAGCTGATAATAGTTTCTCTTTAGCGGCCAGCTGAGTAGCTAAGAACCCATCAGCAGACTCCATTAGTTGAGTAAGTTGTTGGGCATGAGACTCCTCAGCTGAAAGCTTGTCAGCCGCCGAACGGGAGATTTGGTCTCGCAAGCACTTGTTCTCCTTCAAAACCGCATTCCCATGTCTATAATTATCTGCCATTTTAGACATCATCTGAATAAAAACACAGTTAGAAGACAAAACACAGTAAACAAAAAGGGAGAGGGAGGGGGTCGTAGAACCTACTAGAGAATGACAGTTGCAAAAGAATTTCATCTTCTTGTTGCACGATTTATTCTTCATGTGCTCCCAACCTTTGCCGATATAGACATCATTGTCTATGAAATGAGACAGGAGCTCAATAGAGGAAAAGTCAGACAAGGAAACAACATCGGATCCCTTACCTTGGTCTGTCGAAGCTATAGGAGGCTCTTCACGGGAACCTCCCAGACCCACAGCAAGGGCAGATGAGGCCTAGGAGTATCGGTTTGTGCAGCAGTGTTTTGATCACCAACACTTGTTAAAGGGAATGAGGGCCCAGGGACATCAGCCTGCGCAGCAGTACCTTGCGCGCCAGAACCTGTCGAAGGGACTAATGGCACAGATTTATCAGAAGCAGCAATAGGACCCTGTACACCAGCGCTCGAAGAAGGGAAGGGAAGGGATGAAAAAAATGTGGCCCTTGTATCAGAAACCCCCTCGGAATAAGAAGTCGAATCCACGGCCTGATCAGATTCAAGAGGAACCCCTAAACTAACTCCACAAGCATAGGGGACCTCAACACGCACAGGCTCACCATTGCCTTCCTCATCAGATGAGAACAAGTATTGAACCACCCTCGAAGCCCGCTTCGGGGGAAGAACAACATGCTTGGGGGTACTTTCAGCCTGACGCTTTCCCTTACCATTCCTTGGGTTCAAATCCCTTGAAGGGTCATCGGGGGCTTCAGGCACATTAGCATCAAAAATGGGAACCTCTTCATTCACTCCAGAGGCCCTAACCTTCTCTTTTCCTTCACGACTAGGGGTAGGCATTTGGACAACCACATCGTTTCCACGAGGTTGAACAATTTCCACGATAGGAGTGGGAACATTGTTAGGATTATGCTCAATAGCAAGAGTGTAATGGTGTAATTAACAATCTTATTCATATTAATAAAGTGATTTCTGGTTTAAACAAATCTTATAGCATTTATAGTTTAAATAATTGTTAAAGTAAATAATCATAAGGTCTAAAGACTATGAGAAAAGAAGAATTGTTCATACATCTGGATATGTATGTGGTAGACACAATTCTTTAGTTAGTCTTGAATATCGTTCACAACTTAAGTTAAAGGTTGAGCACCTTTATCTTGTTAAAGTTGTAGAATTCTTTTGCTAGCATTTGAGTGGGATCAAATGAGATATGATGAGTCTAAAATCATCGGAGTGTCTTCGAGCAAAAGGATCTAGTGCACTGGGTGTATTGAACAGGATCACAATGAAATACTTTATCTATAACCGTCAGTAGATAAAAGTAATTTCATTATCAGGACAATCGGAGAGTCTATCTTAATCCTGAGATAAATGATGGACTTATGGTTGCAGGTGATATCATTTGAGCTATCAATGAGTACGATTATATCGCATAGTCTATCCTCGATAGTTTGGTGATATTCATTTGTTAATCGATAGAGGACTTCATTTATAGATATGGACATCGTGGCTCCATTTATTAAATGAGAGTATAATATCATCATATGGATGTTTTGAGGTAATTGGATATTAAATCTCAACGTTGAGTTTTCAATAGTGTCTATTGAAAACATGGCTTCTGGACAAGTCAAAGTATCCAAGTTCAAAATGTGGTCATATGAGTAAATATGGTAACTTGGAGAGTTATAGGCGGTCTATGAACTCTTGGCGATTACTGATATTAATCACGAGGATACACTATCTCCAATATGATTGTTTAGGGTATGAATGAGGAAGCATCTTCCTTTTCTGTCTTTATTTAAGAGTTCAATTTTAGCTCTTTAGTGGAATGAGCTAAAATTAATGGATCGGACCTAAGTGAATCATTTGTTGATTGTGATTAGGTTATGTCTATTGGAGCTTAAATTTAGATAGCCCGCCAAGATCCCCAATCCACACGGACTTGCATGGATCACTTGATATATTCTACCGGACCAATTTGGGGTCCATTTAGAATTGCAATTTAATATATTAAGAATATAATTTGCACATTATTTATGTAATGGGCTGCACAATTATATTTATATATTAATGAATGACATGTGGGCTTGTTTCTTTTAGTAAGATTGGGTCTAGTTCACATGTGGGCTTTTTAATTAAAGTCCAAAGGATTAAATGAAATGAGAAAATAATATTTGGGCCCAATATGTATATGGGGCGGCAACTAGGTTAATAACCTAATATATTATTTTGTTTTCATTAATTAATTAAATGAGAATTAATTAATTCATTAATTAATTATTTAATTAAGATACAAATCTTTTCTCATTAGGAAATATGTTTCCTAAAGGTATACTATTGGTAGTAGTATAATTAAATAGAAAGACTTGTTTGAAAAGGAAATAAATAATTAGTTTTATTTATTCAAACAGGAAGTCTTTTTATTTTAGTCAAATATGAGAATAAAAAGATTTATGAGTTTGATTAGGTTTGGGAAATCTTTTCTAAATAGGAATTAGGGTGCAATTCAAACTAGTAAACTAGGTTTGGAAATTGCGGCAACCCTAATGTAAAAAGGAAGAGAATTCGGCCAACCCTAATGTAAAAAGAAAGGAGAAAAATTTGGGCCATATATATATACACATATATTAATTTCGGCCAGCCCGAAGGCTTAGTGCAGAAATTATTTTTCTTCTTCTTCTTAACTCATAGATAGAGATTTTATTCAACTAAGACAAAAGAAAAAGTAACATAGATTATTCTTTGATGGTGTACTATTTGCTTAATCATTGATAAGCTTGTGTATACAACATCGATCAAGGTTCACGCGAGTTTCGATCATTAGATTGAGAACTCAAAAGTGACCGGAATAATCTTAGGTTATTTTTGATTGTTTTTGTGACTAACGAACAAGAGAGAAAAGTTTGTTTAATCCCATCACAGGTTTGCAATTCAAAGAAAGGGAGACCACGCTCCTAGGTGATCCACGTTCGTGCTAGGATTGAAGATCTTGCGGATTACCATCGACGCAAGTCAATCGGATCACGCGACAAGAGGTATTAAATTCTTTTATTACTTTCTTATATATATATATATATGTTTGATTAATCAAAAGGGTTTAAGGTTCATAATTGGAAAAATTTTAAAAGCTACCCAAAACTAATTTTTAGTCTCGCTTCCGCTGCGGGTACTACGGTATTTTTCCCTACAATTGGTATCAGAGCCTAGGTTGAATCCTTTTAATTAATTAACGTATATATACGTGGATCGATTTCTTTTTATTGTGATTATGCATGTTTTAGAAAGAGATGGCACTCTAGGTATTCGCATATATTATTACATGTGATGTATGGATTAATATATGTTTTTATGTGGATTGTTATTGCTCGATTTTGGCTCTAGATTTTCAATGTATTTTTCGTTTCGGAATTGTAACAAGAAGGGTGGTCTATTATCGCCATAATTCCTTCTTGGTAGTTGCTAGGATTTTTTCTTTGTATTAAATTTCTGCTGCAGTTTTTTTTTATGTATTAAAAATATATGTGCAGTATTTTTACTGCAGTGATTAAAAAAAAAAAAAAAAAAAAATTTCTGCAGTAGTTTTATTTTGTTTAAATTAAATTGTAACACGTCCTATATCGAAGAAACGAAGCAACCGGGACCGAGAACGAGCACCGTGCGCACCCTAGGAGTGGATTGGGCTGCGCATGGCGTGCCCGAAATACATGGGCTGCGCACGGCAGCCTTGGAACCAAGAAGGCTGCGCACGGCAGCCATGCAAGGCCCATGGGCTGCGCATGGCAGCCCCTTACGAGGGGTTGTGGGCCGTGGAATCCCGTCGAGGGAGGCTGGAGGATGGGCTTATGGTGATGGGCCACTCGAAGATCTTGTATTCCTATGTCAAATGTAATTTACTTGTTTTTCTAGGATGGGCCAAAATTGTTGCTATTTAATTTATGCTTAAATATTACAATATTTGTTGTTGTATGATAACATGACATATAGAATAGGAGTGCCACTAATATATCTCTTTTGGTATGAACATGCATTGAATGATTTAGGTATCTAAATTGGCATCTAGATAACTTGGTAAATCATTCTATGGGATTTAATCACACGCCTTAAATAATTGAGTGGGAGAAGGTGTTTTTGTAACACCTATGGCTTCCAAGATTAGTTGAGCTTAATTATTTTATGGTAATTCCCCAAAGGGACATCCATAAATGGAATTAAGCAATATACTTCCTTACAAGGATATACTAGACAATGGACTCAACGAGATCTACTCCCAAAGGAGGGATTTTCGTTAGAGAAAATTGAGGGTCGATATCTTGGTGACACACTCAATGTAATTTTATTGATATCCTCCAAAGAGTTCTTGTCAGTAAAATTGCAAGGCTAAAATTGAAAACGCTGGTTGTTATGTTAACAATTAGGTGGGACCTAGTCTAACTAGTAAATGGTGCGAACTCCCAAAGGAGGCGTAACATTTATGGGTGTTAGATCACCGTTGAATTTTATGATTGAGTTATTCATTTAATTCAAGATAAATATTTAAAAGTGCTTTTTAATGATTATTTACTTATATATGCTTTGTTTTCATTCAGAAATCATGACCCCATCACTTATGAACATCCTGAAAGATAACACCTTAACTGGAGATAACTATGTAACATGGAAAAGGAAAATTGGGTTGTTGCTGCAAAGTGAAAAACATAAGTTTGTTCTAACCACTCCTAAACCACCTGCTCCTACAATTGAATCAAGCATTGTGCAAAGAGATGAGTATGAGCAGTGGAAGACTTCAGATGATATGGCCAAATGTTATATTATGGCCACTATCTCCGACGTGTTGCAACAGCAGCATGAAGGAATGGAGTCTGCTGCTGATATAATGATGTCTCTAGAGGAGATGTTTGCTATGAAGTCCAGGACGACTAAGAGAGAGGCAGTGACTGCTTTTATGAATCTTAGGATGAAACCTGGACAGGCTGTGAAAGATCACATGATGAAAGTCATAGCACATCTCAACATTGCTGAACTGCATGGCGCTGAGATAGATGGTGAGACAAAGATTGATATGGTTGTCAATTCATTGTCAGATTCCTTTGATCAGTTCAAATTGGACTACACTTTGAACAAAAAGGAATACACCTTACAGAGCCTGATGCAAGATGTTCAAAGTGCTGAAAAGATCCTTGTGAAAGGCAAAGGTCAAGAGATTCATGTGGTTGGTAAAGTTGCTTCTGTTAAGGCCCGTCAAAAGGTCAAGAAACAACAGAAGAAAAAGCAACTTGGGCCTACCAAGAAGGACACCAAGAAAGTAACCAAGATCAAAGGGAAATGCTTCCTTTGTGGTGAAAAGGGACATTGGAAGAGAAATTGCCCAAAGTCCCAGAACAAGAAGGAAGAAGGTAATTTGAATTATCTTGAAACATGTTTTTTGGCTGATTCTACAGATTCTTGGATCATAGACTCAGGAGCCACTAATCATGTTTGTTATTCCTTGCAGGGGTTCCAAGAAAGGAGAAGGCTGAATAAGAATGAGATCAATTTGCGCTTGGGCAACGGAACGTTAGTGTCTGCAAGTGCAGTGGGAGATATTAGAGTTTGTTTGGATTCTAGAAGGCATTTAGATTTGATAGACGTTTATTATGTACCTCAATTCAAGAGGAATTTAATTTCAGTTTCTTGTTTGAATAAATTTGGATATTCGGTTACTTTTAATAAAGTTTTTATTATTAGTAAGAATGACAAAGTTATTTGCAAAGGTACATTGGAAAACGGTCTATACTTCTTGCATAGAAATATCTCTCACTCGTTAGACACAGAAATAACGGAACCTGATCATAAAAGAGTTAAATTATCAAAAGATGAAACCTACCTTTGGCATTTACGCTTAGGTCATATTAACCTTAATAGGATTAAAAGATTGGTAAGTGACGGACCTTTGAGTGACTTAAAGGTTGATGATCTGTCAACTTGTGAATCTTGTTTGGAAGGTAAAATGACCAAAAGGACGTTCTCTGCCAAAGGTGCCAGAGCCACTGAATGTTTAGGATTGATACACACAGATGTATGTGGACCTATGAGCATTCAAGCTAGAGGTGGATATGAGTACTTCATCATTTTCACAGATGATTACTCAAGATTTGGCTATGTGTATCTCATGCGACATAAGTCGGATGCTTTTGACATGTTCAAAGCATTTAAAGCTGAAGTGGAAAATCAGCTTGAGAAACACATAAAAATTTTGAGATCTGATCGTGGTGGAGAATATCTATCTGGAGAGTTTCAGCAATATCTTATTGATAATGGGATAGTTTCTCAGTTTTCTGCACCTGGTACACCTCAACAAAATGGGGTAGCAGAAAGGAGAAATAGAACTCTTTTGGATATGGTTAGGTCTATGTTGAGTTATTCAACACTTCCTATTTCTTTCTGGGGATATACTTTACAAACTGCAATATACATTCTAAACCGAGTACCATCTAAGTCTGTTCCTCAAACACCGCATGAGTTGTGGACTGGGCGCAAGCCTAGTTTACAACACTTAAGGATATTTGGATGTCCTGCGCACGTGTTAAAAGGAAAGACAGAAAAGATGGAATCCCGTTCAGAAACATGTATATTTGTAGGGTATCCGAAAGAAACTAAAAGATATTATTTTTATAGTCCTTCAGATCTTAAAGTATTTGTTTCGACAAATGCTAAATTTCTGGATAAGGACTATATGAATGATTTTGTGCCTAAAAGTAGAATTGTCCTGAATGAGATGTCAGGAGATACAATTCCACGAGAGGTTACACAACCTAACCCAATTGTAAGTTCCGATCCAACACAAGATCAACAACCTACCATTCCTCGTCGTAGTGGGAGGGTTAGAACTCAACCCGAAAGATACATCGGTCTGGGAGAATCTGTAGAGAATCTCCCGGACGACGATGATCCCTATACATACAAGGAAGCTATGGAGGATGTTGATAGTCGCCATTGGCAAAAGGCAATGCAATCCGAGATTGAATCTATGTTCAATAACAAAGTCTGGTCCCTTGTAGACTTGCCTAAAGGGATAAAACCCATTGGGTGCAAGTGGGTATACAAGAGGAAAAGAGGTATGGATGGAAAGGTGGAAACCTTTAAAGCTAGATTGGTAGCTAAAGGGTATACACAGAAAGAAGGTATCGATTACGAGGAAACCTTCTCTCCTGTGGCCATGCTTAAATCCATTAGGATACTCTTATCCATTGCAGCATCTTTAGATCTAGAGATTTGGCAAATGGACGTCAAGACAGCTTTCCTTAATGGAAGTCTTGACGAAAGCATCTACATGATGCAACCAGAGGGATTCATTGAAAAGGGCCAAATGGAAAAGGTATGCAAGTTGCAAAAATCCATATATGGATTAAAGCAAGCATCCAGATCCTGGAACATAAGGTTCGATCAAGCTGTCAAAGGTTTTGGATTTATTCAGAATCTTGACGAACCTTGTGTATACAAGAGGATTAAGGGCGACAAGTTGGTTTTCCTGATTCTTTATGTTGATGATATACTACTCATCGGAAACGATGTAGGTGTATTGACATCAGTAAAAGAATGGTTAGCAAAACAATTTGATATGAAGGACTTAGGAGAAGCAAGTTTTATTCTAGGTATCCAAGTTATAAGGGATAGAAAGAATAGAACGATTGCATTATCCCAAGCTTCATACATAGACAAAATCTTGTCTAGGTTTTCCATGCAGGATTCCAAGAAAGGTATGTTACCTTTCAGACATGGAATCAAGCTTTCTAAGGAACAAGTTCCTAAGAATGAGCATGAAGAGCAGTTCATGAGTAGAGTTCCATATGCCTCGGCAGTTGGAAGTATCATGTATGCAATGCTCTGTACTAGACCAGATATTTGTTTTGCTGTTGGCATAGTTAGCAGGTTTCAATCGAAGCCTGGTCCTGATCACTAGACGGCAGTCAAGCATATTTTCAAGTATCTCAAGAGAACGAGAGATAATATGCTTGTATACTCTGGAGGGGATTTGATTCCCGTTGGGTATACAGATTCTGATTTTCAATCAGATTCTGACTCCAGAAAATCCACATCAGGGGCTGTGTTTACTATTGGAGGAGGAGCAGTTATATGGAGGAGTATCAAGCAATCTTGTATTGCTGATTCCACCATGGAAGCTGAGTATGTTGCTGCATGCGAGGCTGCCAAAGAGGCTGTTTGGCTCCGTCAATTCTTGATTGACTTGGAAGTGGTTCCTAGTGCGAATAAGCAGATCACTATCTACTGTGACAACAGTGGAGCAATGGCTAATTCGAAAGAACCTAGAAGTCACAAGAGAGGTAAACACATAGAAAGGAAATATCGTCTTTTAAGGGAGATAGTTCAAAGAGGTGACGTGACGATTACCAAAATCGCGTCAGCGGAAAATCTAGCAGATCCCTTCACAAAGGCTCTACCTCAGAAGAGTTTCGATGGGCACCTAGAGAATATGGGCTTGAGAGATATGACACATTTGCTATAGCGCAAGTGGGAGATTGTTAGGATTATGCTCAATAGCAAGAGTGTAATGGTGTAATTAACAATCTTATTCATATTAATAAAGTGATTTCTGGTTTAAACAAATCTTATAGCATTTATAGTTTAAATAATTGTTAAAGTAAATAATCATAAGGTCTAAAGACTATGAGAAAAGAAGAATTGTTCATACATCTGGATATGTATGTGGTAGACACAATTCTTTAGTTAGTCTTGAATATCGTTCACAACTTAAGTTAAAGGTTGGGCACCTTTATCTTGTTAAAGTTGTAGAATTCTTTTGCTAGCATTTGAGTGGGATCAAATGAGATATGATGAGTCTAAAATCATCGGAGTGTCTTCGAGCAAAAGGATCTAGTGCACTGGGTGTATTGAACAGGATCACAATGAAATACTTTATCTATAACCGTCAGTAGATAAAAGTAATTTCATTATCAGGACAATCGGAGAGTCTATCTTAATCCTGAGATAAATGATGGACTTATGGTTGCAGGTGATATCATTTGAGCTATCAATGAGTACGATTATATCGCATAGTCTATCCTCGATAGTTTGGTGATATTCATTTGTTAATCGATAGAGGACTTCATTTATAGATATGGACATCGTGGCTCCATTTATTAAATGAGAGTATAATATCATCATATGGATGTTTTGAGGTAATTGGATATTAAATCTCAACGTTGAGTTTTCAATAGTGTCTATTGAAAACATGGTTTCTGGACAAGTCAAAGTATCTAAGTTCAAAATGTGGTCATATGAGTAAATATGGTAACTTGGAGAGTTATAGGCGGTCTATGAACTCTTGGCGATTACTGATATTAATCACGAGGATACACTATCTCCAATATGATTGTTTAGGGTATGAATGAGGAAGCATCTTCCTTTTCTGTCTTTATTTAAGAGTTCAATTTTAGCTCTTTAGTGGAATGAGCTAAAATTAATGGATCGGACCTAAGTGAATCATTTGTTGATTGTGATTAGGTTATGTCTATTGGAGCTTAAATTTAGATAGCCCGCCAAGATCCCCAATCCACACGGACTTGCATGGATCACTTGATATATTCTACCGGACCAATTTGGGGTCCATTTAGAATTGCAATTTAATATATTAAGAATATAATTTGCACATTATTTATGTAATGGGCTGCACAATTATATTTATATATTAATGGATGACATGTGGGCTTGTTTCTTTTAGTAAGATTGGGTCTAATTCACATGTGGGCTTTTTAATTAAAGTCCAAAGGATTAAATGAAATGAGAAAATAATATTTGGGCCCAATATGTATATGGGGCGGCAACTAGGTTAATAACCTAATATATTATTTTGTTTTCATTAATTAATTAAATGAGAATTAATTAATTCATTAATTAATTATTTAATTAAGATACAAATCTTTTCTCATTAGGAAATATGTTTCCTAAAGGTATACTATTGGTAGTAGTATAATTAAATAGAAAGACTTGTTTGAAAAGGAAATAAATAATTAGTTTTATTTATTCAAACAGGAAGTCTTTTTATTTTAGTCAAATATGAGAATAAAAAGATTTATGAGTTTGATTAGGTTTGGGAAATCTTTTCTAAATAGGAATTAGGGTGCAATTCAAACTAGTAAACTAGGTTTGGAAATTGCGGCAACCCTAATGTAAAAAGGAAGAGAATTCGGCCAACCCTAATGTAAAAAGAAAGGAGAAAAATTTGGGCCATATATATATACACATATATTAATTTCGGCCAGCCCGAAGGCTTAGTGCAGAAATTATTTTTCTTCTTCTTCTTAACTCATAGATAGAGATTTTATTCAACTAAGACAAAAGAAAAAGTAACATAGATTATTCTTTGATGGTGTACTATTTGCTTAATCATTGATAAGCTTGTGTATACAACATCGATCAAGGTTCACGCGAGTTTCGATCATTAGATTGAGAACTCAAAAGTGACCGGAATAATCTTAGGTTATTTTTGATTGTTTTTGTGACTAACGAACAAGAGAGAAAAGTTTGTTTAATCCCATCACAGGTTTGCAATTCAAAGAAAGGGAGACCACGCTCCTAGGTGATCCACGTTCATGCTAGGATTGAAGATCTTGCGGATTACCATCGACGCAAGTCAATCGGATCACGCGACAAGAGATATTAAATTCTTTTATTACTTTCTTATATATATATATGTTTGATTAATCAAAAGGGTTTAAGGTTCATAATTGGAAAAATTTTAAAAGCTACCCAAAACTAATTTTTAGTCTCGCTTCCGCTGCGGGTACTACGGTATTTTTCCCTACAAACATCACCCTCCTCTTCGCTATCCTGAGAGTCGTCGCCCTCCAACGGTGCAACTCCCTCTTTAGATAACCCCGCAGCATGCCTTTGACTAACGGCTTCAGAATTTTTTACTACGCAGGCCTGCTCTTTGCAAACGACATCAAAGTCACTCACTCCAAAACAAAACAAAATGTTACTAAACACGGATCAATAGAAAGTTTGAAGGAAGGAATCAGAAGGAAAACTTACAGCGGCGTCGCCTAACAGACAAACGCAGAAAGATGTGGCGAGCAATCTCTTATCTTCATCAAGAAGATACTCTTGACCTCTCTTGGCCAACTCAATAACAACGGCATCTGCCACATTATTTATCTTATCAATAGACAAAACAGGAAAGGTCTTCGACCAAGAATCAGGAGACGTAGAGTGTCTCGGAACTTTCCTCACTAGAAGATTACAGCAAGCATCCGCAGGTGTGTTCCTTCCCCACTTGCCACTTACAAAGAACTAGTTGTTCTTCCATCTCTTGTTCGAGGTAGGGAACCTCTAGATAAAACCCTTCTTCTTCTCATCACTAGAGATCTCTACTTGACTGGGATTGGTCAAGCCTTTAGGGATCCAATTCTCTATAGCAGTAGACTGAAGGTAATAAGTACCACTATGACCCGACTGCTTCAAGACATAAAAATGACGGATCTCACGAGGGGTCGGCGACCTACGACCCATCGTCTTCCACATCAAGCACAAACACATCAATATCCTATAGTTATTTGGCGCGAGCTGAGCAAGAGCAAGCTTGGCATTGGCCGGGAACCTAGCTATGAATGGCTGAAGGGGAAGAGTAACCCCACAGCCCAACATCGATCCATAAATTGCAACGGCATTGCTCAGTGGGTTCCACACGGCCCGCTTGCCCAAAGGTATGAGAAGAACATAATCAAGAATATCGTACCACTTATTGTACCTTCGAAGTTCTTAATCGCCGACCACATTTACCTTGGTATCGAATGCGCTCGGGCGATCAAAAGCGAAACGTAAACTGTCACGCTGATGATCCTCAACATCCGAATCAATCACCGTCCGAGCGCCTAACAGGGACTCTCTAGGGACTCTAGGACCTCGCCACCACTGGTTCTTGGAGTCCTTGCCATGTCTGAAGAATCGCTATTAACAGACGAAAAAAAAAGGAAAATCAGGCGCACTGGCCTCAAAAGCAGTGGGAATATAAAGAGAAATTGGAACAGGGGAATTTGGGTCAAAATTACATGAGTACAACTCTATTTTATATGCGACCTCTTTGTTACCAAGCTCAAGAGCTTGCATCGTTTGATTAAAAAGAAAAGAGCGTCGAAAAGGATCCATAAAAACTCACCGGAAATATTCCCAAAAGGAAGAAAGGGGGTTTGCAGCAGAATCGCATTTCAAAGCGAACAAGTAGAAAAGTATCAGGACCCCAATGTGCAGAGAAACAAGAACTCAGAATGACCTAGGAGACTGTGACGGAAGAAGAAGAAGAATCGTCGGAAACCTGACACAGGGAATCAGAAGCTCAAAGGATCTTAGAGAAGTTTTTTGCAAAAAGAGAAGAATAAACGAAGTGAAACAGAGGGAAGTGGTGGGCAGTGTAATAGTTCCAGCCTTATAAAGGGGAGATTCAAAATTCAAAGAAAAATAATAAGTATAAGGGGCGCTGATAAAGTGAACCATCTGTGAATAAGGCAGTGACGGAAAGCATCCACCAAGCAACAAACGCGTGGCATCATAGGGACACCTAATAGACACGCCGTCATTTCACCACATCACGTCAGAACCTAAACGTTTGAAATATTGTGGCTGAAAACGAAAGGCTTATCGTGGAAGCTTCAAGCATTGAGACTGGCATGCATTTGAAAAAATAAAATAAAATAAAGGGAAAAAAGAGAGGGAAACAAATCTACAAAGAATCAAAACAACGAAACCAAAAGGCACAAGTAAAAGTATGAATACTACTCGCAGAATCAAAGAAGTCAGGGGGCCTAACCTATTTTGTTTGACTCTAAGTATTCATGGGGGTATTGTTGTATGTATATATTCGACCAAGAGACACGTCAGCAGAATGTACAGAAAAAGCGGATCAAAGTATGACCACGCCACCCTTTCACTAGTCAATAAAGGAAAATATTGGCTGAGAAACGCACCCACCGGCCACCTCATCCAGAATCAATCTAAATCAGAAACGTGCTCGCCAGAGTAGGCCGACCAAGAAGATAGAAATTGTGTTTGCCAACTTAAATTGCCCATCCAGATTTACGCCATCAAGAAGAAACCTTATTTCAGTATACCTCCTACAGCAAGGATTCGACCAGATACAAGGCATGAAGATATATCTCACCCCTAAAGGACACAAACTGTTCTTTATAGAGGAGTCCAAACAGGAAACAAATCCTAAGATCATCTACAACACCAGATTCCTTGTGCAAATCAAAATAGGAACTCCTCTATTAACACGGCGTGAGCAAGGAAAAAACCATAGCTAACCTAGTATAAATAGGACCATATATCCCATGGAAAGGGGGTTCGAAATTGGTGAGAAAGAGGCAATTGTATGAGAGATCTGAGTGTGTAAAACTATAATAATCAATAGTGTTATTCTTCTGCCCTCAAGGGCGCCGTGGTTTTTTCCCATTCAAGGGTTTTTTCCACGTAAAACTCGTCTTGCATGTGTTGATTTATTTCTCCTTTTTATTTGTTTAATTAAGATATAATTGTTAAGTGTGGCAATCTAATATTCACTGTCAACACTAGAGTTTATGAACAAATAGTTAATCCATAGCTAGGTCGTTTTGAGAGATGCTCTGACTATATAGAAATAGAGCCAAATTGATTCATCAATTTTTTCATCTTAGATTATGAAATTTAGTTATGAAATCAATTGTCAAGATGATTATCATTATATATTTCCACCACAAAAATTGCAATTGCAGTACACCCTCAGATTTACATCTCCAAATTATTTATCCAAGTACCAGAATGGTAATAACAATATCTACTGATGATAAGCAAAAAAAAGGTGAAAATTATAAAATTATGACGGAAACCTTACCAATAACCAGAAGCAAGCAACTTGCCACCAATTACCCTAAGAGGCTTACCCCATATAAGTGCTTTAGGATTCTTTTTGAACATCTGCTTTTGCTTGTTAGCTCCTCTGAATACCATATACCTGCCCACTTCAATTGTTGAAAGTGCAATCTGAGCCACAAGTCTCAGAACAAGCCAGTTTTTATTGAAGCAACAAAATACCAGCTACACGTCAAGAGGAAGTTACCCAATCAGAAAAACTATGCAATTTGCTATAGCAGTAGCAGTTGTTAGCTCCACCTTGTTATGCAAAAGCCACCAACCTTGTAACAAAGAGTAGGATCAGTATGTAAAACTAATCAACATTTGCAATGTTTTTGAAACAAAGGAGTCAATTTTTTATTTTTGTAATCTTTTTGCATACAGACAGCAATCAATAGTCAATATATCTACAAGAAAAATTTCAGAAATAGTACCAAGTACCAACAAAATATGGTAAAAGTTTCATGCTCTGGTTAATAGTTACATGCCTGGATGCTAAAAGGGAAAGGAATCCAGACTAGATCTCCAAATACTAACTTGAAACCCAATCTCTTAGCAATTATGTCCCACCTGTACAAGGTGCATACAAACATATTAGATACGTAAACTGTGAATTAGAATGTAGAAAATGACAAGATAACTTCACGACCATTCAATAAAACATAAGGGAAAACAATGTAGTGAGAGAGAACTTGTTAGGTTTATAATTGTACATCTTACACAGGAAGGAAAAAGAAACAAGTGAAAAAGTATAAAGGATATGCAACTATAGTGTTGGAATATGCCAGTTCTTAGTTTATAGCTTATTTTATTTTATTTCCTAAATTAGAGGGATCTCATCTATTTATAAGTTTCCTATCTAAGATAGGAAAGTGATTCTCTAATTAAGTTAGGAGTCAACACCTTGATTGTAGTGATTCTCTAATTAAATTAGGGGTTAATTCTTTGTTTGTAGGAGATTAACATTAGGTGTATATATTGCTTATTATGTACAGAACGTGAATAATAAAAAACAATTTCTTCTTCACAATTTCTTTATGGTATCAGAGCTTCCTCTAGTCTAAATCTCTATTGCTTTTCATACAATATCTTCTTCAGTTTTTTACCAGCAAAATGCATATTCCTCTTTCACTACCCTTCAACTATGTCGAGATTCAGGATTGCTTCCAATGTTAATTCTAAAGGCTCATCTTCTGGTAGTGGCACTGTCGATCCAACCCAAAATTCTCAAATCATCACAAACCACAAATTGAATGGGCACAATTACTTGCCCTGGTCACAATATGTGTTATGCTTTACATCAAAGGGAAAGGTAAAGCTGATTTTGTCATAGGAGATGTGGAGATTTTAGAAAAGAAAGACAATGGTTATAAGCTTTGGGAATCAGAAAAATAGCAAAGTCATGTCTTGGCTTATAAACTCAATGACACCAAAGGTTGGAGAGAACATTCTGTTATATGAAACATCCAATGAAGTGTGGGAGGCTGCTAAAGAAACCTACTCAAATAAAGACAATGTCTCTAAGAAGTTCAGAATTGAAGGAGTCCTACATGAAGTCAAGCAGGGGGATTTAACGATGATAAAATATTTCAATAAACTATCTTGCCTTTAGTAGCAAGGTGGACATGCTTAACTCGTTAGACTGGAAGTGTTCAGATGATGGAGCTATTTTCAGAATGTACATGGAAGAGATGCGGATCTTTAAATTCCTCATTAGACTAAGTGATAGTTTATATGAAGTTCGTGGCAGAATTCTTAGTGTTAAGCCACTATCGTCTATGCAAGAAGTAGTTTCAGAAGTACGCAGAGAAAAAAGCCGTAAGAAAGTGATGCTCAGATCTGATTCAATGCTTACCAATGGAGAAGTATTAGCTCTCACAGCTAGAGGAAATCCAAACAATCCTCCTGATGGTGAAACCAAAAAAGGCAGACCTTGGTGCGATCACTGTCGACGTCCAGGCCATTACAAGGAAACTTGTTGGAAACTCCATGGGAAACCAGTAAATTGGAAGCCTTGCAGTAAAGTCAAGAAGAGATATGCTAGAAGTGGAAGTAATACAGGTGACTATGAGGGAATTCTCTTCAGTAAAGAACAACTTGATCAGCTGCAAAAGTTATTTGGTCGCCCTTCATCAACACCTGTTGGAACCAGTTCCATGGTACAATCAGGTATATTTCCAAGTGCTTTGAGTGTTAAACATGAAGCACAAGGTTCTTGGATTATAGACTCGGGGCAACTGACCACATGACAGGAGATCCTAGAGTGTTCAATACATTTGAGCCATGTAAAGGTAACTTTAATGCTAAGGCAGCAGATGGAAAATTGTCAAAAGTGACAGGTTGTGGGACTGTTATTCTCTCAAAAACCTTAACATTAAAGTCATTTTTATTTGTTCCTAATTTGGACTGCAATTTATTATCTATTTCCAAACTCACCTATGACAAAAATTGCCTCACTAAATTCTACTCAACTTATTGTGTTTTCCAGGACTTGATCTCGGAGAGGATGATTGGAACTACTGAATTGCGATCTGGTTTATACATTCTAGATGCTAACTCTTCCTTGAATGTGCAATGTCATTCTACAAAGCAGTTAGCCTCCCAAAATAATTCTAGGACTAGTTTAAATAAAGAGAGTACTGTGATGTTGTAGCACTATAGGTTAGGCCACCCCAACTTCTTGTACCTAGAAAAACTTTTCCCTATTTTGTTTATTAACAAAAATCCTAGAGAATTTTCTTATGAAATATGTGAGTTGTCCAAACATACACGTTCTTCACTATCTCCTAGCATTTATCGTGTTTCCAAACCTTTTGCTCTCATTCATAGTGATGTATGGGGGTCCATCTAGGATTCCTAATATTATAGGTGCTAAGTGGTTCATTTCATTCATTGACGATCATACTCGAGTTACTTGGGTATTTCTCATGAAAGAAAAATCAGAAGTTGCCACTATTTTAAAAATTTCAACCCAATGATAAAAAATCAATTTCAAACAAAGGTGCAAGTCTTAAGAATTGATAATGGGAAAGAATTTGTCAATAAAACCTTAATAGACTACTGTTTAAGTGAGGGAATCATACATCAAACTTCATATGCTTACACCCCACAGTAGAATGGTGTATCTGAGAGAAAAAATAGACATCTTTTAGAGGTTGCTAGATCCTTATTATTCACCATGCATGTGCCTAAATAGTTTTTGGGGGATGCTGTTCTTACAGCAGTTCATTTAATCAATAGGCAACCATCTAGAGTCTTAAATTTTCAAACACCTACTCAAGTTCTACTTACTACATACCCTAATAACCATATATTATCAAATATTCCTCTTAGAGTTTTCGGGTGTACTGTATTTATACATGATAATTCTCCTCATCGCAGTAAGTTAGATCCTAGATCCTTTAAATGCTTGTTTCTTGGTTATTCCCCAAAACAGAGAGGTTAGAGGTGTTATCACCCAACTTCAAGGAAAATGTTTACCTCAATTGATGTCACTTTTCCAGAAACACAGTCTTTTTTCAATAAAACTGTAATTAAAAAGGGGAAAAAGTTGAGTGAATTTCAGTTTCTTGATGACTATGCATTTATTTCCATCTTTGATGATAATTTACCAGTGTCCAATTTATTTCCAGCACTTGTTCCCAGTCCAGCACCAGTCTCCAATCCATGTCCAGCTCAAACACATTATCCTAGTTAAGTCCTCACAGATTTCAACATTGATTTTCTTGAAACACATCAACTGCCCAGTCCATCTCAAGCACCTATTCAGAAAAGTCCACCAGAAATACCTACCCGAGAAAAACTAGTTGTGTATTCAAGGTAGCTGAAGCATGATAGAGTTGTGTTTAAACTAGAAGTTATTCAACAGGTTCGTGATTTCTCACCAAGATCAGATGTCCAACATCATTCAAACACTTCTCCTTCCAATTCAAATGAACCACTACTTGAGTCAGGTGGGGACGAAAACATAAGTGACAATGGTTCAGTTAGTGACAATGATGATATTCAGCTTAAAAATGATTTACCAATTGCTCAAAGAAGACCTATAAGGAAGTGTAGGGAGAGACATATGTATCCTCTTAGCAAATATGTGTCTTATGAAGTGTTGTCACCTAGTTACAAATTATTTGCTATGAATGTGTCTAACGTTTCTGTTCCAGCAACAATTCAAGAGGATTTGGCTATACCTAAGTGGAGAAAGGTTGTCCAAGAAGAACTCAAGAACTCACCGCATTACGAAAGAACAAAACATGGGAAGTAATAGTGCTACCTAAAGGAAAAAGGGCAGTAGGATGCAAATGGGTCTTTGTAGTGAAACATAGAGCAGATGGAAGTGTTGAACGCTATAAAGTGAGACTTGTAGCTAAGGGTTTCACATAATCATATGCGATAAACTATGAAGAGATGTCCAGTGGCAAAGTTAAATACAGTCAGAGTCCTTTTGTCCATGGCAGTGAATCTAGATTGGCAACTACATCAAATGGATGTGAAAAATGCATTCTTGAATGGTGATTTGTTAGAAGAAATGTATATGGACAGTCCACCTGGTTTAGAAGAAGAGTTTGAGAATAAAGTTTACAGACTAAGGAAATCTCTGTATGGATTAAAACAGTCGCCAAGAGCTTGGTTCGAGAGGTTTACAAAGTATGTAAAAGAGTTTGGTTATCATTAATGCCAAACTGATCATACATTGTTCGTAAATCATGCTATAGATGATATTATCACGGTCCTCATAGTGTATGTGGATGATATCATCATTACGGGCAATAGTGAAGGTGAAATTCAGAAATTGAAGGGGTTTCTTGGCAAACAGTTTGAAATTAATGATCTTGGTAACCTAAAGTATTTTCTAGGCATGGAAGTAGCAAGATCCAATAAAGGTATTTGTATTAATCAACGTAAATATGTCTTAAATCTACTTAATGAGACAAAAATGACTGATTGTAAGCTAGTAGAAACACCTATGGATTCGTCAACAAAGTTAAGGCTACTGGAGGGGAGCCCTCCTATAGATAAAGTGAGATATCAAAGGTTGGTTGGGAAACTCATTTATCTCTTCTATACTAGACCTGACATTTGCTTTTCTATCAGAATTGTGAACCAGTTTATGAATAATCCAAATGAGGAACATATGGGAGTTGTTCATAGAATACTCGAGTATCTCAAGATGACTCCTGGTTAAGGTATTTGTTTCAAAAAGAGCGAGTGTAGGAAAGTCAGTATCTACACTGATGCAAATTGGGCTAGTTCAGCTCTTGATAGGAGATATACTTCTAGTTATTGTTCATTTGTGTGGGGGAACCTAGTAACATGGCGCAGCAAGAAACAATCAGTAGTCTCTCGCAGTAGTGCAGAAGTTGAATACAGAGCCTTACCCAAGGTATTTGCGGAGGGATATGGTTGGAAAGGCTGTTAGAAGAATTAAGGGTTCCTAATGCTACACATATATAGTTATTATGTGATAACCATGCAACTATCAGTATAGCCAAGAATTCAGCTCATCATGATCGGACTAAGCATGTGGAAATAGACATGCACTTCATCAAGTTGAATTATGTTCTTACCAACTCTCAAATTGTAGACATTTTCACCAAGGATTTACCTATAACTCAATTTGAAGCTTTATGTTCCAAGCTTGACATGATCAATATTTACTGCCCAGCTTTAGGGGGGTGGGGAATATGTCAATTCCTAGTTATAACTTATTTTATTCAGTTTCCTAAATTAGAGGGATCTCATCTATTTATAAGTTTCCTATCTAAGATAGAAAAGTGATTCTCTGATTAAGTTAGGAGTAAACTCCTTGATTGTAGTGATTCTCTAATTAAATTAGGAGTCAATTCCTTGTTTGTAGAAGATTCTTGTGGGTGATATTAGGTTTATATATTGCTTATTATGTACAGAACGTGAATAATAATAATAATAAACAATTTCTTCTGCACAATTTCTTTATACAGTACATGAGCATACAATTATGGGTACATTAAACATAAATGCCTTTTATGTGGTTTCAAAAGACAGTGATACATTACCTGCATGTTTCAAGAAATATGCTGCTTAGATGTATAAATAATTCATCAGATCAACAAAATTCTAGGTCCTGATTCAAAGTTTAAGATCAAGCAGTAAGGTAAGGAAAATGAACCAAGCATTTACTAACTAGAGCTTTAACTTTAACTTAGACATTATGATGGTGAATTAGATAAATATTATTATTTATCTAAATAGTGGTAGTTATTATATTTTGATTAAAATAATTATTTCCTTGAGAGATAAGTTTAGGTTTTATTTATCATTATCATGATTTAGTTGTTCTCTTTTATCATTTTGTTAGCTATAAATAGGCCCCTTCAGAGCCTTTTGTAAGCGGACTTGATTAATGAATTGAATTGAATTATTGGTGTGATTTCCAGTCTCCTGTTCTTATGTGTTTCTCCCCCTTTCTGTTTTCAATCCCTAATTCTGTATGTCTCGAATCCCTTATTCTTTATGTTTATGTCTATCTATCTCTAAAGTCTCTATCTATTTCTTATTTCTAGTGTTGGTCCTACATCACATTATGTCTGAATTCAAGTTGGGTTTCTCTATGTAGCTTGACCTTAGATTAATTTATTTCACCAGAAAGAGTAAACTTTTAAAATTTTTGCAAAATAAACTATATCTTGGGTAGTTGCATTTGGTTGTGTATTTTGATTATAAACTCGTTTGTACAAAAAAGAATAAGAAAAGGAAAATGAAAACTAAAAATAATGCTAGAGCCATTATTTGTGACATGACACCAATGCAAAATCTACTATCAGCTTCCTTGCTACTATGTTGAATCTAGGGCCTCTAGGCAAGATGACCAGTGTCAGACAAAAATTTCAGTTCAACTTACCTATGATGGCCTTAGTTTTGCTTAGGCTTTTCTTATATAGCAGCGTTACATGCTACAGTACACTTTTTTTGTTCAAATGTACTATGCACCATCAAACATGTAGCCTTTATTTTTTTTAATCAGAAACTTAAAATTCATTAAAGATAAAAAAGAATACACAGAAAGTTGAATAAGCTATTCACAAAACAAACCTATCAAAAGCTAGAAAACCAGGACGGTCATCATCATTCATCATTAACAGAGATTCAAGTCTTATTAACATTTAATATATAACATGTTTTACTCATTTTATTACTTGATTGTGAGCGATTGCTATTATTTTAATTTTGTCTTTCTTTTTTTCTTCCTTATTAATTTACTGTTGTGTTGCACAATAAACATGCTAATGTTGGATTGCAAGGTCAACAATTAATTACACATAGCCTACCAATACCAAGAACAATACCAGTAGCGAGAATCACAATAAAGAACAGTTGTTACTTCCAATATATTATCAAGCTCATGTATAGTGTAATAAAATCGGAAGAAAGGAGCTCTAGGAATACCCAAAAGATTACATTAAAGAGATACAAGTAATACACTTATATGGAGGTCATGTACTCCTCGTAAGCAAAATAATCCAGGATATATAACTGGAACAAAGACAAAGCATAAATAATACTTAAGAACTGAAAATGACATGTAAATTAATAAAAAAGAGCAAAACTTGTTACTTAGCATCACCAGATTACCGCAGAAAATGTCTAGTAAAGGATCATTGATCGGCTTAAAAGGCCATCCAAAACACTTTTTGCTAAAATTGATAAGTTGATAAGTAGCCATCCTATCATTCTAGCTCTAATAAAGAAAAACCTACAATTGATAGTTTCACCAACATTAGAATTAACATTTTCATCACAGCATGTCTAAATGCTTTTGTATGCTACTCAATTCTGTAAATTCTGAATGTTATTTATCATGTACTTGAGATCAATGCCTAAGAACTGCGAATTCAACTGTATTCTAAACCATCTAAAGAATCATACAAGGTTGAAATTTCAGGATAATATGACCAAATAATGTTGAAAATGACTGAACAACATGGAAAGCAATTAAACGATAGTAAGACAATTTTCCATTTTCAAGGACAACAAATTGGAAATTTGGTAAAAAGAAAATCCTCAGAAATATCAAATTCATTGGTTAGTTCCCTAACAAACCAGACAGGAGAATGGTTCAATAGAATCGTTTGTATGCATCGTTATTTTTTCAAGTACTAGTCATGTATTAGGTTTCCAGTGATGTGTGCCTTTAGGGAAGATCCTTGATTGTGAGACCTACTACCAGCAGCATAGAGTACCAATGTCACCTAGCATAGAATATAAAGGGCAAAAGGAAAAAGTGATTAGAAAAGAAGTCGGGAAGTCATAAGTCAAGAAACAATTTGTAGGAAACAACTACTATAAAGATGAATAGTAATGGTATAATTGTATGACTGACAAGCAAGCAATCAGAAATTAATCATGGGATAGATATTGAGAACATGTTGGAATATGAATTTGAATTGTTTTAACCACTTTAACAAGAAAAAAATAATGACAAATCCCAAAAGATGAAGGGGGAAATGAGTACTAAAATTAGAAAAAAAAGAACAATCCAATGCTACACAAAAACATGAAATATATCCTCTTAATGATCAAGTCAAAGCAGTGACTCATCAGGCTATTAGAGCCATAGTTTTAAAATTCGGGATATTAAAACTATGGCTGAACAAAAACATGGAATATTTCCTTTTAATGATCAAGTTAAAGCAGTGACCCGTTAGGTTATTGGAGGCTTGGAGTAGGATTTATTTGATCAATACATTGCAAACAATAGCAGAACATGGTATATTGTAAGGGTGAGATAAATGCCAACATCTTCTATTACCCAAAAGAAACTGAAAATTTGGATGCTTGTGTTTAGATTGATTCTGCTATGAATCTTTTTAGAAATCAGTGCATTACTCTGTGCCTTTATAAGAGCTAGCATAATTTACCCAATTTGTTAGTAGATTTTGAATTGATCTTTGCATTCTTAAAATTCAAGGTGAAATTTTTTGCATGTTTGAGTTGGTACATAGAGCTGCCTCAAATCAAATGTAAACCATTTAAGTTAAGAAATCGAATTCGGCAACTTTCTACAAAGTTTAGTACATAGAAAGCTCCAAGGTTATGATAAGGCATCATCTAGAAAGATGCACAACACATACAAAAAGTGGATCCATTGACGAAGATTTTTTTTACCCATTTAAATGAAAAATGTACTTTAGTTCAACAACTACAAAACAAACAACCATATGCCAAAACATGAAATTGTATGACTTACAAGGACACTGAATATAAAAGTTGTTGATAGCAGCTCAAGACCTCTATGTGATATCACCTGAAAATTTTGTCAATATATAAGAACATGTGTGCACATTGGCAAAACACAAGCACCCATAATCATCAACTAATTTCAATAATCAAAGATGTAATTAATGCTCCCTTCAATTTTTCGTTATGCATTTTCGGTTCGAGTAAATATCCAAATCAATCTTATACCCAATTAAACCAAAAAAAAAAAAAGACAAAAATATACAGTCTGAAGCTTTCGAGAGGAGTGATCTATAAGACAATTGCCCCTAGGTCAAACTTGCACTCCTACGCTTGCCGGTTTAAGACTTCACCATTTTATAAGACAATTGCCCCTTTGAAGTTTAAAAACTATTCCTTGAATAACATACAACATTTTAAAATCCGGCATGACACTGATTATCTTCAATCAACTGTACAACCTTGGTTTTATTCAAATTCATGCCATTATATGACAATTTCCAACAAACTGATAATAAGCAAACGAAAAAACTACTAATCATAAATCTAATATAAAAAATGCAGTGATAATTAACAAGAAACAAGTAATAATAGAAAGCAAGTACATACAGTAGGCGATATGAAATTCATCCGAGCTCCAACTCCAAGAAGCCCAACCAACAATAAAAGTGACAACAAACCTAATTAAAAACAATGAACCATTTTAAACATCATAAAAATTAAAAAAACATAACCCACCAAACACAAATTTTTGAAAACTTCAAATGTCTTCTACATAGCTAAGAATAGAAACTGACCATTGCATCGATAATGAAGTCGAGTGCCTTCACGTAATACAACTTCTTGAACTACTTTACCGGGTAAGATAGACCATAAAATTGCGAAGTATGTAAAAATGTAACCAATATCGCAACCTGAAAAATGGAAAAGGATTCAAAGAATGAACATAACATGTGAAAATTTGTGCTGACATGAAATTAGATCAAATGGAGTATAATTCTTTTGAAAAATAAGTACTTACATAGTCTGTAAAAGAATATCCAGATCCATTTTTAGCAAATGTGAACTGATAGCTCCCACCGGTCTCTACTTCCTGATCAGTTGCAGACCTACAGTGCGTTAGCCTCTTAATTACACTTTACAACTTACAACTAAGCATTTGTGTCCTTTAATTTTAATTTTAAAAGGACTGATTGCACAAACGTCCCCTGAGTTTAGGTCTAATTACAGCTAGATGGACTTTTTACTCGAAATTACACAAACCTCCCCTACCATAAGTTGACTTTCGTTAAACTTAACCATTGACCAAACTTTTAGGGTTAAATGACTTTAATGCCCTCCATTTGTATTTTTTTTTACCTAAAATAAATAATTAAACAAATATTATCTAATATATAATAAAATTTTAAAATTTTAATAAAAATGATGGGGATATTGTTGTTATATATATGTATATATTTATCACTCATTTTCATAAAAATCCTTTATGGACTTTTTTCTTTTTTTGAATGGGCGATGAATCTTGAAAAAAAAAAATTAGCTCAACTGTGAATGATTTTTTTTTTTCTTTTGTTGAAAATGGGCATTAAACTTAGAAAAAATAAAATAAAATAAAAAAGCTTGGATGATGATGATTTTCTCTTTAGTTGAAAATGGGTGGTGATAGATGTCGACAAAAGAGAAAAGTTCGCCATTTTTTCCTCATCTGAAAAATGGGTGATAAATATCGAAAAAAAATAACAACATTATCCTCATTGTTTTTATTAAATTTTTATTATATATTAGATAATATTTGTTTAATTATTTATTTTAGGTAATAAAATAATACAAATGGGGGCATTCAAGTCATTTAACCCTAAAAATTAGGTCAATGGTTAAGTTTAATGGAAGTCAACTTATGGTAGGGGAGGTTCGTGTAATTTTAAGTAAAAGGTCTATCTAGCTGTAATTAGACCAAAACTTAAGGGAGGTTTGTGCAATTGGTCCATTTTAAAATAAGAACTTAAGAAGGTGGTGTTTGGATGTTTTTAAAAATGGTTTTCTGTTTTTAAAAACAAAAAACAACTTTAATATTGTTTGATTACACATTTTACAAAATTGTTTTTGAAAAGCCAAAAAAAAAAAAAAAAAACCCTTTTAAAAGTTACAACTAAAAATTGAAAACAATTTTCAACTTTTTATTGTTTTTCACCATTTTTAAAACATCATTTCAAAATAAACCACAACTCAAATTTGTCTAATGATCAAAACCTAATAATAATTGAACATTATCATAACATACAAAAACATCGTAACAAACATCTACATTTCTTCATTCAAATGATGAAAATAGAAGATACAACAAAATATAGTAAGTGAGTGGATTACAACAACCTTGACTTTAGGTTACAGGTCTCATGCTTCGAGTTGAGGCAATCCAGAGACAAGAACGATTTGGTTCCAGAGGTCATGCTTTGTCTTTGCCAAGTTGAATATTTATTCCTCTATAAGAGCCATAATCAGAAACAGACAAAGATTCAACGTCATAAATAAATGAAGAACAACTTCCACTACAAATTTATCTAATGATCAAAACCAAATAACAAAAGAACATTATCATAACACACAAAAATACTATAACAAACATCTACATTTCTTCATAAGAATACAACAAAATTGAGCAACTGAAAATGAATATTCAAAGACTATAAATGAAGAAAAAATTCCACTACAGCAACCAGTATCATTATTCTTCCACATTTTCTTAGCAACCAAACAGATTAAATGTGGAAGTGTAAAATCCATGAAAAGAGAAAAAACGAATATCAAAAAATATTTTTTTATAAACACAAATAAAGATCATCTCTTGATACGAGTGATTTCATTCACTTTCCTACATTTTTGCATGAACAAAACTGATGAAATGTCCAAATAAATAAAAAATAAAAAAATAAAAAAAGGAATCCATAAATGAAGGTCAAAATACATAAACGTAACATAACAAAACACAATCAAAATTGGAATCTTCTAATGTAGATAAACAACCATATGATTGAGTAATACCCTGAAACTCCATTTTTTTCTATAACAACATAAAATTCTCCACATTTGAATATTATTGTTCATATCAATAAAACACTAAAATGTCTTTATTAGAGTTATTTTGTTAATATAGATATATTTGTAACTTTGCTTCTTCTCTTTTGCCCTACCTTGTCTTACTATATATATGCAATACAAAGAGCAGCCGACTAAGGCTTTTATTCCTCTTGGCATCAGATCGGTTTCCCTTCTCTTTAATTGCATCATATGTGTTCCTTTGCATCATATTAACCTTTGCATTAGATTTGTTCATGATCGTTTTCAGCAATTTTTCAGTTGATTTCACATGGTGTCAGAGCTATAATCTCATGGAAGATAATTTAATCTCATCCACGAGTCTCGCACAGTTCTAGAAAGTCCGATTCACATCAACTTCTACCATTTGAATTTGGTATTTTGGCTTCTTCTCTCCTTTGTTACATTATTTGATTTTCTTTTATTTTCTTTGTAATGGCTTGTGAAAGAGATGATTCGCTTCAGTCTATTAGTGTGAGATTAGACGGAAAGAATTATTCGTATTGGAGTTATGTAATGAAAAACTTTCTTAAGGGTAAAAAGATGTGGGGTTATGTTAGTGGAATTTCGGGTAAACCCGAGGATAAGAAGGCTGAAAATTATGTAGATTTGTTAGATGTTTGGGAAGCAAACAGTTCAAAAATTATCACTTAGGTTAACAACTATGTTAAGCATTCGATAGGCACATAATTGGTGAAGTATGAAATTGCTAAGGAGGTTTAGGATCATTTGACAAGATTGTACACTTAGTCTAACTTCGCAAAACAGTACCAATTAGAATCTGATATTCGAGCCCTTGAACAAAAAAGTATAAGTATCCAGGAGTTCTATTCTGCAATGACAGATCTTTGGGATCAACTGGCTCTCTCGGAATTAGCAAAACTTCAAGCATGTGCTCCATATATAACTCGTAAAGAGGAGCAACATCTGGTTCAATTTTTAATGGCCCTTCGTGAAGATTTCAAGGGACTTCGTGGGTCAATTCTACATTGTAGTCCACTTCCTTCCGTTGATTCGGTAGTTAGTGAGTTTTTAGCTTAGAAGATACGTCTTAAGTCTCAAGCAGGAAAATAAATTCTCCCAGCACCTAATCCATCTGTTTTAGCAGTTTCTTCTAGACCACCTTCAAACTTTGAGAACAAGCCCTACTTGAAGGTTGGAATCGATGAATCTAGTTTTTGTAAGTAGAAGGGTCATTGGAAGGCTCAATGTCCTAAGTTGTTAAACAAATCACAACAATCACAACCGCAATAGCAATACCAATAGAAGTATCAGCAGCAATCTCCCTCATGGAAATTGGGTAATTGGTCACAACAACGACCTTACAAGCCTCCACAGTTTAACACTGCAGCAGTTGTACCACTAATGGACTCCTTTGGACTTGGAGTCTTATCATCTTCTAATCCCACAATTACCTCCCTTATTGAGCAGTTTCAGAAGTTCTTAGCCACTTAACCACATGCTATGTCCACATCTTCTCTGATAAGTTAGTTACCCCCAAGTTCTTCAGGTATGTCCTCTTCCATATGGGTCTTAGATTCTGGAGCTTCAAATCATATGTCTCTCGATTCGTCATCTTTTGTTTCTTTACATCTTGTAACATCTGTGTCTGTTATGACTGCTGATGGCTCTCCTATGCCATTAGCTGGTGTTGGTTCTATTGTCACACATAATATATCTCTTTATAATGTTTACCACATTCCTAATCTTACACTAAATCTTGTTTCTGTTAATCAATTGTGTGACTTTGGTTACTCAGTCTCTTTTTCTTCTATATCTTATTGTGTCCAAGATCCACAATCCTAGAAGCTGATTGAGATAGGCCATAGGCAGAGGGGACTATATATTTTGGACGAGCTAAGATTACCCGTTTTTACAACCCCCAATGTGACATGTCTTCTTTTTCATTTGAGTCCCTATTCTATTAGTTTTTATTTATGGCATTCCAGTCTTGGTCATGTTTCAACCTCTCGTTTAAGGTTTTTAGCGTCTACGGGAGCATTAGGAAATTTACAAAGTCATGATATATTTGATTGTAGTAGTTGTAAACTGGCAAAATTTTTCAGCTTTACCTTTTAATTGAAGTATCTATTCTTCTTTTACATCATTTGATTTAGTTCATTCTGATGTGTGGGGACCTTCCTCTATTCATACAAAAGGGGGGTCTCGATATTATGTTTCATTTATTGATGATTGCACTCGTTTTTGTTGGGTTTATCTTATGAAACATCGCTCTGATTTCTTTAATATATATACTGTCTTTCAAGCCCTTGTTAAAACTCAACATGCCACTGTTATCAAATGTTTTTGATATGATTTGGGTGGAGAGTACACTTCTAACAAATTATGTGAATTGCTTGCTTTAGATGGAACCGTTCACCAAACTTTTTGTACAGACACTCTAGAGCAAAATGGTGTTATTGAAAGGAAACTTAGGCATATTGTTGAAACTGCTCGTTCTCTCTTACTGTCTACTTTCGTTCCTAGTGAATTTTGGGGAGAATCAATTCATACTGCTGTCAACTTAATTAATAAGATCCCATCTTCTCACAACTCAGGTTTGTAACATTTTGAAAAGTTGTATGGGCATGCTCTTGATTATACTTTTTAAAAGTCTTTAGTTGTACATGTTTTGTCCTTCGACCTCCTGTAGAGCATAGCAAGTTATCTCCACACTCTGCTATTTGTGTTTTTCTAGGTTATGGGGAAGGTCAAAAGGGATATCATTGCTTTAATCCTGTTACACAAAAATTATATATGTCTCGTCATGTTATATTTCTTGAGCATATATCTTTCTTATCTATTCCTACTAGTTCTCATGATATGACTAAGTTTGATCTCATTCGCATTGATCCTTTCTTTGATGATACAGATAGTTTATCTTCTCTAGTCCTTTGCACTACAAATACTGACTCACCTTCTATTTCTAGTCCTTATATCCCTATTAGTCATTTTCCTTTGCATTATTCTCACAAGTCTCGAATTATTACTTCTACAGATATTGGTACTTCACTCCCCAATCATCCTGCCACCTAAACACCTTCTAAGACCGTGGATCCTCATCCTCGGTGTACTCGTAAGTCCACTCAGCTATCAGATTTTTCTTACTCTTGTTATTCTGATTCTTTTTCTTCTTTTTTAGCCTTTATTCATTGTCTTTCTGAGCCTTCATCTTATAAAGAGGCAGCTCTTGATCCTCAATAGCAACAGGCTATGGCTGAGGAACTTTCTGCTTTGTATGAGACAGATACTTGGGAATTGGTAACTCTACCTTCTGGTAAAAATACAATTGGTTCACGTTAGGTTTATAAAATCAAAACAAAGTCTAATGGGTCAGTTAAGCGATATAATGCCAGATTGGTTGCAAATGGGTTTTCTCAACAATATGGTTTGGATTATAAGGAGACTTTTGCTTCTGTTGCCAAAATGACTATTGTTCATACCCTTATTGTAGTTGCATCAGTTCGTCAGTGGCATATATCTCAGATGGTTGTAAAGAATGCTTTCTTGAATGAAGATCTTTAGGAAAAAGTATACATGATACCTCCACCTGGTGTCATTCATAACCCTAGAGAAGTTTGTATACTTAAGAAAGCTTTATATGGTCTCAAATAGGCACCTTGAGCTTAGTTTGAGAAGTTATCTACTATTATTACCTCTTTTGGTTTTTCCTCTAGTAATCATGGTTTAGCTCTTTTCATAAAGAATACTACTGCAGGTCGTATTATACATTCTCTATATGTTGATGACATGATTATTATTGGTGATAATGTTGATGGAATTGCAGTGTTAAAGTCAGAATTCGCTAGTCAATTTGAAATGAAGGACTTGGGTTCTCTACGCTATTTTCTAGGAATTGAAGTAGCATTTTCTCTAAAGGGTTATCTTCTTTCTCAGTTTAAGTACACAACTGACATCCTTGAACGTGCTCGCCTTACTGATACTAGGACTGTTGATACTCCTCTAAAGCTTAATGTTCGATACTCTCCTTCTGATGATACTCCTTTATCTGATCCTACTTTATATCGTACTATTGCTAGTAGCTTGGTATATTTCACTATTACTCGTCTAGACATCGCATATGTTGTTCACATCATCAGTCAGTTCGTTGCTTCCCCTACTACAGTTCATTGGGCTGCTATTCTTCATATTCTACTGTACCTTCGAGGCACCGTCTTTCAGAATCTTTTACTTCCATCGACCTCCTTTTTGGAATTACGTGCATACTTTGATGTTGATTGGGCTAGTGGTCCAGTCGATCGCAAGTCTATCACTAGTTTTTGTATATATTTGAGTGATTCTCTAATTTTTTGGAAGAGCAAGAAGCAGACTGTTGTTTCTTGATCTTCCACAGAAGCTGAGTATCGTGCTATGACATTTACTACCATAGAGATAGTTTGGTTACGTTGGTTACTAGCAGATATGAGTGTTTCTCTTTCTAATCCCACTCATATGTATTGTGACAACAAAAGTGCCATTCAAATTGCTCACAACTTAGTCTTTCATGAGCGGACCAAGCACATCGAAATTGATTGTCATCTTACTCGTCACCACCTTAAGCATGGCACCATTACTCTACCTTTTGTTTCTTCCTCCATGTAGATTGCAGACTTGTTTAAGTTGCATCCCATTTCGCGTTTTCATTTTTTAGTTGATAAAGTCTCGATGCTTCTTGCAGTTGCATCGTGAGTTTGAGAGACAAGGGGGGAATATTAGAGTTATTATGTTAATATATATAAATATAGATATTGTAAATATATACTTAGTGTCAAGGATATATTTTTAACTTTGCTTCTTCTTTTTTGCCCTACTTTGTCTTACTATATATATATACAATACAAAGAGTAGCCGACTAAGGCTTTTATTCCTCTTGGCATCAGATCAGTTTTCTTTTCTTTAATTGCATCATATGTGTTCCTTTGCATCATATTATCATTTGCATTAGATTTGTTCATGATCTTTTTCAACAATATTACAGTTGATTTCACAGTCTTGACTTTTCAATATTATTCACATAATAAAAATCATTTAGATAAAATTAAAATGAAAAATAAAATCAGTTTATAGTTCATTCACATAAGAAATCAAAAGTAAAAAAATAGTGTTCGCATTCAACAAATATTACCAATAAAAATAGCAGAAAAATCGAAGCTTCTTGTCAAAACGATGATGAATCGATCACTGATTAGTCAGTGGTTCAAATCGGGTGAGAATTTTACCTGGAAATGTACCTTCACCGTCCGATTCAGCGTTGAATGGAGATGGTCAGAGGATTGCACAGTGGAGATCGAAAGCGAATCACTTGAAGTGGATCTTGAGAGTTGAGAGTTGAGACTGAGAAGTGAGAATCTCTTGAAGTAAGGGAATAACGAAGAACCTATTATATACTTGGCAAAACGATGTTGTTTTAACTATATGTTTTAAAATATTTGGATTTGTGGGTTCGGGTCTGGTAAAACGATATACCCAGACCCGATCCACGAACATTGAAATCTAGACCCGACCTGCGAACCTAGACTCATGCAGACATGCGGTTCAGTTCGGTTCAATATTCACAAATTCGGGTGAAATTGATATCCATTGTTGTGAGTGGTGTTGGGACTCAAAACTAATATTAAAAAATGGAAACCAGTAGCCGTTGCATTTTCATTTATTTTTAATTTGGGATAATTACCCGGTTGCCATCAATTTGATGACACACTATCAAAATGGCTACTAGATTATGAATTGATTTCAAAATGGTCATTTTTGGCAAAAAGTGTGTTATTAATGATCATTCCATCCAATTCTATCTAATTACATCCAATTCCATCAAATGAGTGACATTTTGGTAAATAAGGGGATGACATTAATTTATTTAAGATTTTTTTTTAAATCAATTTTTTCTTTTATTTTTGAAATTAATAATTATATTTAGTGTGTGTATATATGTATAGGATATCTAAGATATATATATATTCTTTTTTGAGAAGATTATGGCTAAAAAATCTAAAAAACAAAGAAGAGACATGTGTATTGATCTAAATCATTTCTTTTATATTTTGAAATGAATAATTATATTTTTTGTGTGTATATACGCATAGCATATCTCATCTCAAACATATATATATATACATATTAAATATAATTATTCGTTTCAAAAAACAAAAGAAAAAATTGATTTCTAAAAAAACATCTAAAATATATTAACGTCATCTCCTTATTTATCAAAATGTCACGCATTGGAAAAATTAATTTCCTAAAAAACATCTAAAATAAATTATTGTCTTTCCCTTATTTACTAAAATGTCACTTATTAGATGAAATTGGATGGAATGACTATTAGTGTCACACTTTTCGCCAAAATGGCCTTTTTGAAACCAATTCACAATCTAATAGCCATTTTTATAGTATATCATCGAATTGATGGTCACCAGGGTAATTATCCATTGTTATTACTCTCCTTACTCTTCTTTACTCATTACAAATTATAATGTGTAAATTGGGATAATAGATAGTAAAGAAGCTCTGTCTCTCTACATGGGCTTCTTTGCTATTTATCATCCCAATTAAAGGACAAAGACGATTATGGTCATCTATGCCGTTTGATTGCAAAAGATATGGCTGTTATTTTTTAAGGATAGGTATGGGCATGATTCATGAGCATGGGCAAATGCAACTTGAGAGTTCATAGTTGTGAATCTATGACCCAATTGCTGGAGATTGTCCTATTGCTAGAAGACTCATTGCATCTATCATATTAACGATGTTAATAAAGCTAGTTGTGGAAGGAGAAATACCATTACACGGATATGCTATTAATGAATCTTATACAATATATAATACTTCTAGATTTCCAGTTAGATTTTAACATAAGTCCCTAAAATATAGGGGTGTTCTGGTAGAATATGCAAAACTTTACATTTTAAACGTATTTTTGCAAAACCATGGAGGACGTGAGTGCAATTTCCCCTAAATTAAAAAGAAAGCGAAATTGGAGAGAAGAACACAGAAAACAAGTTGGCGGGTAATCATCATCACCATTCACCAATAAAAAAAAAAAAAAAAAAAAAAAACGCAAGTGCTAGTGCCTACTGGTTATTAAAAAAAGAATAAAAAAAAAAAACCAATTTTTTAATTTCATCATCCCGATTCCCGACGGCACTCAACAACTCACTCTTTGTTGTATCCCTTCATCATTAATCATTATTATAAATCACTTTTAGTTTTTAGTTTTTTATTTATTTATTTTTTTAAAAAAAAATTTTAAAAATTTTCATTTTAAATTTTAACTCCTCAGAGGGAGGTATAATAAACATTTACACTCTCTTCCTTCACTCTTTCAATTTATTTTATTTTATTTTTTAAAAAATTAGGGTTTTATTTTGATGGATAGTTCAGGTGATGAACATCAACATAATCAAGAATCCACCGATCATACTCAGGTGATTGATTCCACCATTTCCCTTTTCTTTTATTCTTTATTTGATTCCTTTTGGTTGCTAATGATACAGCTAAACAAATTTAATACATAATAAATAGAAATTTCTATGAATTTTGTGTTACTATGACATCTTATCAGTGTTTGTTGAATTTTCAAATAATAGCTTGTTATGTGTTTAGAAATTTCAAAATTCACAAGCTATACTTTGTGTAATTAAAGCTATTTAAAAACTATCTATGCCAAGTCTAATCAGAAATCCTCTCATCAATTTGGCATCATTATATATATGCAATGGAACTCATGGATGAAGTTGAGTTTCCATGTTTGTTTCAAATTGGTTATGGGAAGGATTCTGTCATGAGACATTTTTGGGCTTTTCTTTTTTTGGGGTGGAAATTGGAATACTTGTTCATTTCTCATTATAGTGTTCTAGTTTCGTAGTAGGCATTAATAATATTAATTGGATTATAGGTGTCTACTCAGAAGGAAAATGTTGAGGAAACTACCACAGTTTTAGAACAGCAATCTAGACGGCCAAATCTATCTTCTTTGCAAATACCAGTGAGGTCTTTGGACAGTTCTTTGCCTGATTTTACACAAATAGACATTCCTTCTGTACCAAGTCCTACTTCTTCTAGAGCTGGGCTTCCCCCTAGACCTAATTCGGCCAAGTTTAAATCATCTGTAAGAAATCTTCTTCCCCAGAGAAGCTTTAGGTCAAAAAATCTGTCTCAGGATGGTGAGAAGACGGTTCTCATAATCCCAGATACACCACCGTCAGATGGTCCTCTGGATAAGCCTTCTACTTCAAGGTCATTTTCCCTTAATAAAGTTTTTTTCTCCTCATCAATGAAAGTAACACATTCTTTACCAGCTACACCAAGGGCAGATTCAGGTCCCGACTCTGTACAGGAAAGGCGTCTACATAGTCAACCTGATATTTCTGTGAGTCCTCTTTGCTTTCTTTCATAATGTAGTCCTGATATTTGTTTATACTGCATTGTCCTCAATTTTGGAAATTTATATCTATATTGTTTTAAATGCTTTGATATATTCTCCATGTTATTTGAAGTGGGAGTTATTTTGTTATAGAAGTTAGGAGTTCAGCAGCATATGAGACGCTCATTTTCTGTTCCGGTAAACATTAAAGTTAGAAGTTTAAGACGGACTGAATCTGGAGGAGGTCTAATCCGTGTAATTGCTGCAACTCCTCGTCCTGATGCTGTTGAGAGGAATTCACCAAATGATGACTTAGCAACTGAAATTGGTAATTGTTAATTTTCTCTTTATAGAATTTCCAACATATATCTTTGATTTGAAAGAACCTATTGGCTAGTAATTATGAAGCTCCAATGTTTTGCTAAGAGGGCCAGCACAGTTGTAAATTGGACTTAAGAGTATGGCATTATAGACAAACAACCCCTGTTAGGTTTGACTTGTTGTTTTTCAGTTTCAAAAATTAAATGTTTTAGGGTTGACAGTGGACTATTGTGTGGCCATGTGAAGGACTACTGTCTTTTTATTTGAAATCTACATCATTTATTTGTGGGTTTGATTAACCCCAATTTTTGAGCTGCATCAATATGGCATTGCCGCATTGTAGCAAAGTTCTGATTCCTTAAGAAGAACTTCACAATTTCTAAGAATATTTGATGGCATTTGCATTTCATACATGTTGTATAACCATTCATTGTCACATCACTTAAAAGTAATTGTATATTTTTATCCCAAAATAGTGGTACCATGCTAACCTCCTCTAAGTATATCTTCCAAAATAGTGGTACCATGCTAACCTCCTCTAAGTATATATTACAAAATAGTGGGGGCAATCTTATCTCGAGATATAGTTCTACCCTTCACCCCTCGGCGCTCAAACCATGATAAAAGAAGGAATTAAAACTATAAACTCGAATTGAACTCTATATTTGAAGTAAAAATGTCATGATTGAAGTTCTTGGGCCTTTTTTGTAGTACCAGTATTTACACGACTACAATTAGTTTTCTATTTTGCCACTTACTAGTTCGGGAACACTGCAGCCTTTTTTATATCTCACACATTTTTGACGTATTTTATTTTTAATTGCTAAATTATCTTGTGTTTAGATTTTTAAATTTTTTATTTGGTCCTACACTTTATTCAGGTGATAAAGATGCTGGCGAAGATATTCCTGAAGAAGAAGCAGTTTGCAGGATTTGTTTGGTTGAGCTTGGTGAAGGAGGTGAAACGTTTAAGATGGAGTGTAGCTGTAAAGGAGAGCTGGCACTTGCTCATCAAGAATGTACAATAAAGTGGTTTAGCATCAAAGGAAACAGAACTTGTGATGTCTGCAAGCAAGATGTTCGTAATCTACCTGTAACATTATTCAAAATACAAAATCCTCAAACTGTTGTTAGGCGGCCAGCAACTGTAATACAGCAGAGGGAAGTTGCTCGTTACAGGTATGTCTAACTATTTCTGCATCCAGTTAATTGCTAGTAGAAGTGGTCATTATTTCCCCAAGGATGCGTTTCCTCTATTAATTTCTTAAATTTTTTTGTTGAAGTTAGTTTTATTAATTATGGAAAGCAACTGTGGTGATAAACCTTACAGAAAAGATTACAGAATATAATCCATTAAAATATGTTAATTATGTAGCATAATGTTTTAGTCATTATGATAGGCCCATGCACTTAATGCTACCAACTCTAGAAGAAGTTGGGGATGTCTTGCATTTGTATGAATTTGAAGAATTACTTTTCTTTTCCTGTAGATGACTTCAAACGATGTTTAACAAGATATGTAATGTTGCTATTTCCATTATTAAAAGAAGCTGAGATATTTATTCACAATTGCCTTCTCAATGTTCATTTGCTCACAGTCCCACACCATGTATTGATTCGCATAGTATGCATCTTATTTTATGTGTTGCTTTATATTATAGCTTTATTTTGAATCTAAATTTGGGAACAAGCCATAAATTATGACATTATGAGGAGCACATATATTTTAGAAGGGGTAGAGTTAGGACTTGGAAGCCCGAACTGGTTATTCATGTTGTTTTATTTCTGTAAGCATGGTTATTTCTGCCTTAGAGTGGCTTTGACTTTGAGTGGGGTTCAAGAATGGTAGATCCTGCTCTAGTGTTCACATAAGAGAGCTGAGAATCTTGACGGTGGCTAGAAAGAAAAGTTAGCAGGTGAGCATGCTCATCCCTACACTTGGGATGGTGCATTCCATCCTGTCCTAGCTGAAGAGAATAAGGTTTATTGTGCTTCTAGAGTTCTAGATAGTGTCATCTTAAGTCTAGAAGAGCAGAAGAATGCATTTTCATTGGGTTTCCTACTTTATTGATGGTGTCTTAGCGGTCAGTGGGTTCCTGATCCAGAATTGGATGAAGAAGAAGAATATCGAGAAGAAATAATAGAATTAAGAAGAATATTAAAAGAGAAGAATGCCGTTTCAATTAATAAGAAAAACTGAATACAACTTAAATATGCACCTTTCTCTCTCTAGAACTGCCTGGAGCTTTTTTTTTTTGTAATTTTCTAAAGCCTTTACATCAATAAACTATCCCTTATTTCTAGTGATCTAGGGGTGTTCTACTCCTAATACTGCAACTGTATTGGATAGTATTTGCATGAGCTTTTTATTTCAATTATTATTTTTTTTCAGTTCAGTTTAGTCTTTTACTTGTTTTATGCCTGACAGGGTTTGGCAAGATGTACCAGTTCTTGTCATGGTCAGCATGCTTGCTTATTTTTGCTTTTTAGAGCAACTTCTGGTATGTCTTTACTCTATTTATGTTAACTATAAAATCACTTTGTTTTTTCTCATGGCATCATGTTGTTGATGCACCAAATTCGACTTACTGATTACCAAGGCTATGTGTCGTGTACTTCATGCATATATCGGTGAACTTTGTACTTCATGCATAAATGAAAGTTGTAACAGTAGTGCATTTTGATTGAAAGACTACCATGCCCATGTTGCAATTTTCATTTTATAGTTTTAGGTTTGTATCTTAGTTGTCATTTATTTATTTTTATTCTTCAACCTTGCTGTTACAATTTAAACTTTTGATGACTGCCATTTGGATTTCAATTTGTGCAGGTTTCTGATTTGGGTCCTCGTGCTCTAGCCATTTCATTACCTTTCTCTTGTGTTCTAGGTCTTCTTTCTTCAATGATAGCTTCAACCATGGGTAAGTTTTCTTTTTCTAGTCCGCCCTTATCATAAACCAAGTTTATTTGTTTTTTATCCTTGAATTTTCTATTTTATGACTATCAATGAAACAAATTCATCACGCAAGCATGCGAAAACATTTTAATTGAGAATAAGAACTTGAAACTTCACTGTGGTTGGTATTTCTTTAACTTTTGATCAATCGTTTTGGAATTTGGAGGCACTAATGTGGGCTTTGGGTGTCTACATGGGTGGTTCATCGATTTGAATGATGATTTGAACTTTCTGACTACCAGCATGAATAGGATTGTGTTGTTATGCTGCAACATCAATACTGTTGGTTTTCTACAAAAGAGAAATAACCCTCGATCATGGATCAAGTATTATGTAGGACTGATAGAATTGGTGGACTCAAGGTTGACTAATACTGAGATGAAAGAGATTCTCTCTTACTTGTGAGAACAATATCAAGCTTCTTATGTAATCACCAGAACATTACAGGGTTTTTACTTAGATTATTCTAAGGGTCTATTTCCTTTTCCTATTTTTGTTTGTGTTGATTTTCCATTTACTTAATCCATGTTTTCTTTTCCTATTAAGTAAAATGTAGGGCTCGTATAATTGATGGAGTAAAGCTGACTAATGATGAGATGAAAGAGATATTCTCTTACTTGAACAATATCAAGCTTTTTATGTAATTACCAGAGTGTACTGCAAAGTATTACTTAACAAAAAAAATTTCTTTTCCTTTTTCTGTTAGTTTTAATTTTCCATTTCTGCTTGCTGTTTGATAGTTCATCATTTGTTTCGTAATTTAGTTACTCAAAGAGCTTACTTACCTCATGTGCGGGTAGCAGTGAGCAAGAGTTACATATGGGCTTATGCTTCCTTCCAGTTTGCAATTGTGATCCTGTTCGCGCATATCTTTTACTCAGTTGTAAGCAAGCTGAATTAAATTTATTCCATAATTTTGTGCATTATACTTCTATTTCTTTTTGGTGTTTTTGTACTGCAAATGATTTGTACTGTTATGAAGGTGTTCTTATGTGGGGATGATGGCTGAGTTCATTCTTAAATACTTGTTCCAACTTGCAGCTCAATGTGAATCCAATTCTCTCTGTGATCCTTTCCTCATTCACTGGCTTTGGAATTGCAATTAGTACAAATTCTCTTCTTGTGGAATACCTTAGATGGAGAAGAAGCAGACAAATGCAGTCTTCTCATCAGCAAATTAACAGAACTGTGCAGCAACAGCAGCATCAGCTTCAGGAACAACACAACCAACAGAGACAACTAGAGCATCAACAACAGGGACTACAATCAAGGGAAGCTCCGATTGTTGGACCAACAGATAGTTCCAGTCGCGTAGAAACAATGAACCAAAATGTGTAGATCAAGCTACAATAAGGTTTGATCTTCTTTACTTGTAGAGAGGTTTAGTTCATTCAAATTAAAACCTTTCAAGTCCATAGTCCGTTGCTTTTTCCTGAAAAGTGGTGACTAAAGATTACAGACCCACTTGAGCAATGAGCATTAGTATTATATTCCGAATAGAGGTTAAGGTGCTGCTGTCTGGTATTGATTATCAATTCAGGACGTTTAAATTATTCTTACAAGGTAATCCAACGGCAATGGAAGAAAGTTTTCGAGAAATTGTGGGATGCTAAAAATTCGTTGTAGTTTTTACCTTGTATATGATAGATTTATGAATACAGTATATATTTGAAAAGTTGTCAATCATGATGTGGATGGGAAATTTTGCTCAGGAAATATTGATAATCGGAAAAAAAAGAAACAAAGAAAAAGATAGATAGTTGTTTCGTATGCCTTGTAACTTCCAGTTCCAGAGTTGTTTAATGTCCTGATATTAGATGAAAATCTTGTTGAAGCAACCTCACAAGTCACAAGCCGGAACATATTTACTTTGTACGACATTGCTACTTGTTAGTTTTTGCAGAAATTACATCCTCATATAATTTTTTTTCCCAAGTATTATATAAGTTCGGAGTTTTTGGAGGGTGGAGGACTTAAACCGACAACTTCGTTGTGCGAATGTAGGGGTACATCACTAGATCAATTTCATATCATGAAAAAAAAAAAAAAAATTGTTATCTAATAAATTAAGAGGAAAATTGCACAAATTAACTTTACACGAGTTTAGGCAATATTGCATTGAACGGTAACTTCAGCTATAATCGTATAAATATTCTATGGAATCTGTTGACCTTGATTGACCCTAACATGTGGAATTACCAAAATGCCCCTAATTAGTTATTTTAATATTATTTTTCAAAAAATTACAAAAAAAAATCAAAGAACTCCGCTGGTGGTGGAGTTCTTTAATATATTTTAAATTTTTTATTTTATTTTCTCTTTTCAATTTTTAATAGTTTTGGGTATCTTTTTTAATTTTTATTTTAATATTTTGACAATTTTAGAAATGTTGGATAGTTTTAAAATTTCCTAAAGTTTAAATTATTAATCGTGGTGTAAACGATATTTTTACCTTTGAATTAGTGACTCAACAGTTAGTCAACAGACGCTAGGGATGTTTGTGCAATTATGGTAAAAGTTTTTGCTAGTGTTCTAGTAAGCGTTATGCAGCTAGGCACTAGTCAGGCGGAGGCTCGGTGCAGCGGTGCCTAGCACCTAGACGGTCGTAATTATATTTTATTTTTATTTTTTTTGGGCATGAAAATCTGATCATAAACAAAATCCAATGATCAAATCTAGGGGTGGGCACAAAAACCGTAACCGAGTCGAGCCAAACCGAATCGAACCGAAAAAGGGTGTTCGGTTTGGTTCATATAGTCAATTCGGTTTAAACCAATTTAAGTTTTGAAAATCGAATTGATTTTGGTTTGGTTTCGGTTTTGGATGTTCAAAACCGAACCAAACTGACAAACCGTACAATAAAAGAAAAAAACCCTAACTCTAACCGGTTTCAGTTATGTACATGAGCATTTTTTTTTATGCTTTCCTACAATTAATATTTGCAAATGTATAAATATCTAGAATTTAATTAATAAATGCAAACCATTCTTAAACTTAAATGAATAACCTATCTTCACCAATGGCCCCTTGCCTTGGTGGTTGGAGTCTCCTAAGAGATACACCACCACCAAGGTTCAAGCCTTGCCTTGGTATGTATATAATTTGTCCCACCTTGGCTATTAAATCCCAAGTGTGGGTGTCCTTTCCCGCTTCTATTGGAAGCAACACTCTCTCCGTAATGAGAGTTGTAATCCATTTGTAATATGTAACTTCTTGGATCTAAGTATATATTGAAATAAGATTTCTTGCTTTAACAATGTGATGAGTTAAAAGGCCGAAAAATTGAAAAAAATAAATAAATAAACATTTTTTTTAAAAAAAAAAAAACCCTAAAAGCCCATTTGTATTAGGCCCAAAACCGAAAAGAATTGAACTGAACCGAACCGAGATAAAGGTGTTCGGTTCAATTCGGTTTCAAGGTCCAAAATGGTTCAAACCGATTCATGTTTTTAAGAACTGAAAATATGTTGGTTCAATATGGTTTTGGTCAAAACCGAACCGAACCGCACCCCACCCACCCCTAATCAAATCCAAACAAATTCCGGTCCAAATACACAAACACCAGTCCAAATCCAATCACAAATGGCAAACCAATCCAAATCCAAAAACACCAATCACAAACTAATCCAAATCCAATCACAAACAAATCAAAATGACAAATTCAAAGTTCTAAAAACTTCAACAACATTTAAAAAACAAAAACTAAGTTTAAGAGTTTGACAATCAAAATGTAAATTATAAAACAAGAAACAATCTAAGTTTCTAAGTCTTCGTCTTTTCATCCATATCCTTCCAAGACACGCTCTTCATTGGACTCAAACTTAACATTATTTTCCTCATCCGTATCATCATCGGATACAAAATTATATTCATCAAGTTCTGTCATCTCAACATTTCTATTACTTCTCCGAGGTTGTATCATTACATCTGCTTCTGACGCGTCTCCAATCACTTGCCAAGTAATCCCTGAATCGGGCTCTACTTCTTCATCACCATAATCCACAATCCATCTATGTGCATTACTAGCATCACTTGCTAGTAGTGCATCTACTTTCTTCTCTTTCTCCATTTTGTGCTTGTTCATCAATTTAGCATTAAATAGGACGTATATTAGATTGTTCAACTGATTCACATTTAGTCCATTCATTTTCTTCGTATGTATCTACATAATAAAAGTAAAATAAATCAATAAATAATAAATATTTAAAAGTAACTTGCTAGATTACTAAGATTAGCATGCACCATAGTATATAAAATATAAATATGCCATTTATCTCCTCAAAAGTGCTCCATTTTCTTTAACACCGAATGAACTAGTGATTAATGAAAGGATCCTAGTTGCTATTTTTTGCAAGTTAGGTGTTTGAGATCCATAGATTTTCCACCATTGAACTACATAAAAGATAAATAAGTTATTTTAAAAAAATACTAATATATATATAATATTAAAAACAATTAAAATGAATAATATTTTAGTTTTCTAACCTGTATCGTAATTGTCATCATTCTTTAGACATCCTTTTACCGCCAATGGTTTTCCAAAAGAATATTTTTTCTTTCTATACTTTCCAAACTCAATATTCACGATGAGATCTTGCATATCAAGGTTATCAGGAAAGTAAACTTCCACAAAACTACATATCCTAGTAGAAAATACATCATCACCCCAAATGCTTGGATCCTTATAGAAGTAGTAGGGATTTAATAGATAGGTCATCATGTATTGGGGTATCAAGCCGATCTTTAGATTTCTTATCAATAATTGCAAAGATTGGTTGATAATGTTGTTCAATGTCTTTCAACGCCTCTTTTATCTCAAACTTTGCTTGTTTGAGCTCTCCACATAAAAAGCCCGTGGATGACTTTCGACCCTCATCAACTAGTCAAAGCACTTTCACCAAAGGAGTAAGCCTTTTTCCATCACCAAATTCACACCATTACAAAAACCAATACTCATCACAATTGAGTAGGCCTCTTTCCCCTTAGTAGTGTTTGCCTATTTGCACTTTTCCCAATCGGTGCTAGTAAACATTTCCTTTAACCTATTTGTTTTCTCCACCAAACTTTGCAAGATTAGGAAAGTAGAGACAAACCTAGTGACTCCCGGTCTTACTATGTCTATTTTTTTTATTTTTTTTATTTATTTATTATTTTTTTTTGTAAAGGTCCTCATTAACGCCAAAGTCTTGCGATGTGCATAAATGAAGATTGTGAAAGTTTTGGGTGAATCGATGGTTTTCTTGTAGTTTTGTATTTTGCCAATAGTTTCAAGCATCAAGTTAATGGTGTAAGTAGCACACGAGGTCCAAAATACATGTGGCATCTTCTCCTTTAACAACTTTGACACAATCATATAGTTGAAGGCATTGTCAGTCACTATTTGAACAACATTCTCGAAGCCAACTTGTTCAATCACCTTGAACACATACTCAAAAATATGTTCACTGTTATGTGCATTGTCGGAGCTTTCCTTAGAAGAAAGGTGTTAACCACCAAAATTGACGAAGGACCAAAGAAGAATTTTCCACCTCAACACAAGGAGAATATAGGAGTATAGACACCATCCGACTACCCCGACAAAGGCGAACTCCGACTGATCCGAGTACACACCCCCTCCAGCGGGGTTTGACCCAGCCTTTCCCCATCTTCTTTAGGACCCCGCCAGCATCTCGATTCATAAGCAACATCCTAAGCCGGGGTACTTGCTAGAACCCGCAGCAAGGTCCAACCCCGTCATACCCTGGTCTCCTATAAACCCTATAGCACCCCGACATGGATTTCCACTGAGCATCCCGCCACAGTATGAACCCCACAACACCCCGACACGGAGTTCCATTGAGCATCCCACTATAATACCAGCTAGATATCCCCCTACTCCATCAGCTGGATGCCTACTGGCTTGCACTCTCTGATATAGCTAGCCCGCCAAGTAGGAAGATACCAGGCAGCAAGATTCTCATATCAGAAACTAAAAGCTCCATAAAAAATTCATTAAAACGCTGCCGTACAGAGGAGAAATACTCTTTCCCACCGGAGAGTCCTATTTTGAGCAGGTCAACACAGTAAGAATCCTACTAGGAAGGTAACAATTTGATCACAAGATTAACTCATTCTAGGAAGGAAAGACTAGATTCTACACGTAAAGCTTCAAGATTATCTCCTAAAAAAAAAGAGGATCCTGCATTGGCCAAACCCTAGACCGAAATTATAGGAGTGCATGGCAAGCAACAAGACCTATATATACAACTACTTATTCATCGAAAAAAAGGGGAGAGGGGAGGAGAGAAAAGAAAAAAGACAGAAAATCACCACCAGAAACCCTACGATCAAGTTCTACTTATCGACATGCACGAGATCACCATCACGACCATCTCCATTACCCACTGAATCTCCATACCTTATAGTTAATCCTGAATGTATAGTTCGCATATTTGTAATGCAAAGTGATGATCAATAAAAAACTCATTTTTATCTATTTTCTGGTGTCTCACGTCGTATTTGCATTGCTTAGGATAGCCGGTATCAAACCGGTTGATACCCCTCCGACCAGGGTCAATCTTGATCTTGGTCCCTGTAAAGTTGTTATTTAGAATTTCACCCCCAGTGACGATTTTCCGATAACACTTTTGGACAAAAGGAAAGTGGTACCTTTTGCAATTCACACACAAGTTCATCATACTCCTATTTTTTCTATCCGTACAAACATCCATCACAATTAAGCATCCAGAAACTTTCAACTCTTCTTGTTTTTAAGGGCATCTTTGGTTTTGCCAACCATTTTCTTCAATAGTGATTCCCTCAATTGCCATTGACTTAGAGCTTTGAAACCCGGTCCAAATTGACCAATTGCCTCAACTATTGCTTTGAATCTATTATTGTCAATGACATTAAAAGGAATGTATGCTTTATACAATCATTTTGCCACATACTCTTACATTATTGTTGCCCTATCTTTAAAGAATGCTTCATTAATGTTTTGTTGGTGCATAGTCCTTCTACCAAAAGATTCAAGTGATAACCAATGTAAATTTATCCATAGGGCCAAGAAAATTCGGTTCACCCGGTTCCAGTTCAGTTCCTTAAAAAAATAAAAAATAAACCCTGTCACCCAGTCACAAATCAAACCTCAAATCACCTTTATCACCATTATCTGATTATCATCTTTCTCTCTCACACAAATCAACCCCAAATCACCCAAATCATAAATCAACCCCAAATGAGTCTAGGTTTTCATAGTCGGTTGCATTAGGCATTTCTGCCAACCTCATAATTGAATTGTCTGAAAAGTAAAAACTACATGCATCTGGTTAGAGTGGAACCAGAGAGAAAAAACTAAACATGCAAGAGTTGTAAACTTGTCATGTCACAAAATGATTATGATTTTTGAGTAATTGTGTTTTTCTATCTCCCACAAGCCATCAGGAATCATCGTGTTACAAAATGAGTGTGAGTTGTCATGTATTATCTTTCTTTTTTAAGTCCGAAAAAAATATTATGGATATAAATCCGAATCCAATACGTATTTCAAAATTTGTTGTCCTAACCCCATCCGATCCAAAAATATCTAAAATAAAAATTTTAAATATCATATAATATCGGATTTCTCTGAAACATGGTTATTTAATTTTCGAAAATCTACCTCACATTTTGCTCTTATTACAACCTTTTAACCTTTTTTTTTGTTCTCCCCATCCCTACCCTATGATCATGTCCTTGCATAAACCATAATAATTAATAATTCTAATTAGCTGTTGAGTTAGTAAATTTATCCTTAAGGCCAAGCAAATTTGACCATAACCCTTCCATTTCCCCCACTTCTTCGCCACTGATATTCACTTCCGCTCTTATCTCATATTTTTCCCTTTTTCTTATTGTTTTTGGCATATACAATTGCTTTTCTACACCTATCAATATTCTCCTTTATTGACAACATGAAACCACATTTCCCGATATGTGACTAACATGTTCTTTTAGTCAATATACTCCCTAAGAAAATGTCTTTCCACACAACGAGCATTTCACTCTATCTAGATTCTTTGGATCAACAAAACCCCCCAAACTCCCACTCAATATCATTTGATTTTCGCTTCAAGGAAGTGGCATTAGAGGCACCCGAAGATACGGCATTAGTATCGGGCACTGAAGTCACGTTATAAAATCCGAAATGAAAATATTAAATAAAATTCAGTTACATAAACCCTTAAGTCCCTAACTAAAATCTAAAATCTAAAATCTAAAATCATAAAACCCTAAAATTGAAATCAATTCGATTCAATTAAATATCATATTATCATTCAATTCACAATCCACCAACCCTAAACAATAAACATACAAATCAATTCAAATCCTAAAACTTAAATCAATTCACAAACCTTAAAACAATTAAAAATAAATAAACAACTACACTCTAAAATAGTAAAATAATACAAAGTATAAATCATAGATGCACCGGTGGAGACGAAGAGTGAACGACGACGGCGATGGATGGCTGGCGACAATGGACTACAACATTTGACGACGAGATGGCCAATTGAAAATGAAACATAGGGGCTGGTTTCATTTGTTTGGTCAAGTGGAGGAGAAAAGGTTGTTTTGGCTTCAGTTTAATGAAGACCAAAATGGCAGCGTTTTGGTTCTATTAAAGTGAAGCCAAAAACAACGCCGTTTTAATATTAAAAATTTTTTTAAAAATTTCTAGCTAAGCAGAGTCAACGACTTTGACTCCACCTAAACCGCTGAGTGCGACTAGCGCCGATTAGTCGCGAACCGCCTAGAACGGCCAATTTTACCGAATCTGCGGTGACAATGGTCGCCTAGTCAGCTGACTAAGTCGATTTTTCAAAAATTGGTTGTTGTTTAGTGCAATATTGCCTAAACTCGTGAGAAGTAGAGGTGCATGAAAGTGTGAACTAAACCAAACCGAAATTGGGTGTTTGGTTCATTTTTTATGATGAGTTTGGTTCAATTCGGTTTGAACCGAATGAACTGAATTGAATATGGGTCAGTTTCGGTTTTGAGTCTTTCAAAACTGAACCGACCCGTTAAACCAAGATAAAAAAAAAAACACCTAATTTTCATTTTTCTCATTCAAACCTAGTCACACCTCTCTCTCTCTCTCTCAGTCACACCTAGCCCTAGCCAATCTCATAATGTTGAAAATCTCCAAGTTTGAATTCATCTTCTCATCATATGAGTTGAATCAATTGATTATCTTAAACTTTGGTTGAGTGTGTGTGCACAGCAAATAAGCTTCTCGATTGTCAATAACAAGACCAAGTTATAGTTAGCTCTCATCTGATCATCTATGTTCAAAGAAAAAGCTTTGTTGAATGCAATTCTATTTTGTGAATAATTCATGTCAGCTAATTCAAAACTATTTATAGATATATGTTTTGATGATTGAAAAATGAAAATGACCACTTTTCTTATTGTTCCTAATTGAATTGAAATGGTGGTGAATTATCAATTTCATATGATAGTGATGATAGCAAATATGGGATGTGCTCATTGTAAGTAAAGAATCACCCAAGTTATTTCCAAGATGAAATTTTTTGGCTTTAAGGTTTTTGTTTATATATATATATATATAAACAAAAACCTAAAAGCCCAATAGGCCAAAACCGAATTGAACCGAACCGAGATAAATGTGTTCAGTTCAATTTGGTTCAATTCGGTTTTATGGTTCAATACAGTTCAAACCAATTTAAGTTTTCAAAAACCGAAAATATGTCGGTTTAATACAGTTTTGGCCAAAACCGAACCGAACCGAACCGAACTGTGTTCACCCTTAGTGAGAAGTTTGTGCAAATTTTTCTAAATCGAGTGTACGCGTAATATATCTTTGCATTAAGAATTTAGCACTGAAAAATGGCAAATTGCACAAACATGCAACTAATATATAGAAAACTAATATTTATATAATTGCACTAAATTACCCTAAGTATAAGTGTAATTGCACTAAAATCAGGAAAATGATGTAACAACATAGATTACCTCTCTAACGGTTGACCAGTTAATCAAAACAATGTGCAATGTCACTTTTATCCCAACTTAAAAACATTTTTTTTTAAAAAAAAATCTGACATGAGTCAAGAATCTACCAACTACCAGGATCAAAATGTATCTACTCATGTGGAGTCTTAGAGAGGAGGGGTTTCCCTTGGTGATAAAACTGCATTTTAAACTTTAAAGGCTCCAACCACCGAGGCAAGGACCCGTAAGTATGAATGGGCTTCAGGGCTTATTGGGACAGGGGAGGGTCCCCCCCATTCCCTCTACTCTTCCCCCACCCACACCCCAAAACCCCATTTGGGGGAATTGGGATGGGGGTGTTTGGGGGGAGGTTCTCCCACCCCACCCCGTCCCGTCCCCCATTTTCCCTAATTCTTCAATTTTCAATCCAAATTTCGAAATTTGGAATTTGGAATCTGACCATCTCAATCTTCCATTTCACTCTGTTTCAATATCCACTCCAAAAAATAATCAAACTATCTAATCTAAAATATATAATTAGTTTAAGTTAATCCAAAATAAATACAAATACTTCTAGTAACAGAGTATTACACGATAAAAGTCAAAACAAAATAAAATACTGGTTAGATTTAGATTTAGTACTAGAGTTAGAGACTTAGAGTTAGAGACTTAGAGTTAATTTTTTTTTTTTTTTTTTTTTTGAAAAGAAAAGAAATATATACATATATATATATATATGAGAAATTGCACTAAACCTCCTTGAGGTTTGATCTCCTGTACCTAGAAACAATTTTATCATAAAATTGACACTAACACCCCTTCCCGTTAGTCAAACTTAAATGTTGATCAAGTTTGACAGTTAAAAATAAGGGTATTTTTGACTTTTTAAACATTTTTTGAAAAAATTAAGAATTAAACAAATGTTAAATTTACAAATTAATTGAAATATATATATATATTGTGCTGTGGATCCATGAAAATAAAAACATAAAAAAAAATAAATTATTTTTTTAAAAAAAGGAGGTGATTGATTTCGACAACAAAGTTGTCATCTAATTCATTTTAATTTCATTAAAGCAAAATAAAATAAAGAACAGAAGAGAAGTCAAAAAAAAAAAAAAATGAAAGGTGGAGATCCATGGAAAAAAACAAGTAAGAAATCTTCACTTTCATTTATCATTGATCAAACATAAGAAAAAAAAAATCGAACACGAAGAGTTTTAAAAACGAACAAATATACCAGTAATCGTCACTTTCATTTATCATTGATTCTTTCCAAAACCAGCAGGAAACCTAAACATATCAATTCAGAGAACAAATTACAAACATCAATCACTAATACCTAAAACAAAACCTTAACCCTAACCCTAGAAAACCTTCCATTTAAGTTCTTGACAGCAAGACTTCTCTCTACACAACCAAAATCCAAACAAATATAACAGCCAAAGCTATAGAGAGTCCTGTCCTGCCTCTTGAGCACGTACACGACATCCAAGGTAGTCACTGTCTTCCTCTTAGCGTGCTCGGTGTATGTAACGACATCGCAAATCACATTCTCCAAGAAGATCGTTAACACTCCATGAGTCTCCTCGTAGATCAAGCCACTAAATCTCTTGACTCCTCCTCTACAAGTGAGACGCCTTATCGCCGGCTTTGTGATCCCCTGAATGTTGTCACGAAGAACCTTACTTGTTTTGCTCCTCCCTTTACCAATACCTTGCGCCTCCCTTTCCACGATCAAACATTTTTCTACAAATCCAAAACTAAATTTAATTAAATCCAAATTTAAAATAAAAACAATAATAATAATAAACACAAATGCACGAAAATTATGTTACCTTGAAATTGATTGAGAGCTTGTTGAGAAGATGAGAGAGTTGTGATGTGGAGTGCTTTGTTGCACAAAAATGTTATTATATTTTATTTTGATATAAATAATTTAAGGATCGGGGGTAGTTTAGTCTTTTGACAATCAAATTTGGTCAACGGTTAAGTTTGACTAACAGTAGGGGGTGAGTGTTAATTTATGATAAAATTATTTATAGGTGTAAGAGGACAAATCTCATGGAGGTTTAGTGTAATTTGCTATATATATACAGTCTTTCTATTGTTAGTTCGTTTTGACAATAAATATATTAGGACGAAAAATGTGGACCATAGATTATAGAGAAATTTTGACAAGTGCATACACTTTGAGTCAAAGTATGTAAATCTAGTGGTCCACATTCTTCGTCCTTATATATTTATTGTCAGGACGAACTGATAATAGAAATATATATATATATATATGAGGGAAATGGGGAAATGAGGGTGGTGGAGGTTCTCTCGGCCCTACCCTATTTAGGATTTTGGGGGTCAAATATACTTTTACCCCCACCTCCAAACTCCATTTAGGCTATGTTTGGTAGGGAGGAAAAGGGAGAGGAAAGAAATGGGTGGAAAGGGAGAAGAAAATGGAGAAGTGTGTGTTTGGTATGGAGAGAAAAATGGAGGAAAGGGAAAAGTAGAAGGAAAAATGTGTTTGTGGGACCTACTATTTTGTTTCCTCCCAAAAGTGGGAGGAAAATGGAGGGAAAGAAATGGTTGCTTTTTGGGGGACTTAAATTATAATTTTATCCTCTCTTTTTTTAATATATAAAATATAATGTAAGGTTAAAATAGTAAAAGTGATAAAAAGATCCTTTATTTCTTTCTTGTTTACCAAACAGTTCGAGAAAAAATCATTTTCCTTTTTTTCCCTCATGTTTTCTATCCCTCCAAATCTTTCCATCCTTTCTATTTTCTTTCTTCCCTACCAAACATAGCCTTAAGGGGTGAAATTTACTCCCAAATGGGGATGGGGCCCTGTGGGGGTGGGAACCCATTGGGGAAATGCCCATCACTACTAGTAAACCAATAATGGTGATATGTTAATTTAATGCAATCCATTCATCATTTTTTTGTCGTTGATAGAAGTCCATTTATCAATCGATATCTCATAAGTTGGAATGTAGTTGGGCTATTTAATGTTACCAAATATATATAAATATTTATATATATATATATATAAGTTTTACTAAAGCTCATGCATAAGAACCTCTTGCAAGTTCATTAGCATTGTGCTTTAGTTATAGGTTAGTTTTATTTGCATGCTCACACACTCTCCACATTATGCTTACACTTCATACACACCATTCTCACCTATTCTCTATGTAGTAGGGATACGAATACGGATGCGGGATACAGATACAACACGATACGGGGATACGATAAATCTTTAAAAACTAGGATACGGATACGGTATGGGTATGATACGTCAATTAAAATAATATATATTTATATTTAAAAATAATAATAATATATGAAAACATATTTGATAATTAATTCAAAATAAAAACATATTCAAAATCCAAATAAAACATGTCACATAACTATACAAGTCATAACAATGTAACATATTACAGGATCCAAATAAAACATGCCACATAAGTCGAGCATATTACAAAATCCAAATAAAATATACGTCACATAAGTCATAACATATTACAAAAACCAAATACTACATAAAAAAACTCATAAAACATATTTTAAATTCCTAATTAACTTCATTATCATCATTCATATTGTTAAATGATCTAAATAATTCGGCCTCTAATTCTGGTTCATCAAGAGAAAGGTTTGCAATCTCAAGTATCCTAGTATTCTTCATGTCAATGGAATCAAAACCAAAATTTTCTTACAATTTCATTTTGACTCCTAAAATTTTGAAATTATAATTTGACCTTGTTTTATACTAAAATAATTATAATATTGCCCCAAACGTATCCTCCAAATATCCCTAAGTATCCTCCAAGTATCCCCCAAGTATCTCCCAAGTATCCTCTAGTCAAACTTGTGAAAAAGTCAATGGATACGTCATTTGGCGTATCGAATACATATCCTTTAGTATCCGTGGAGTATCTGAACTGGATATGAGTTACCTCCACCAATTAGAGTATATGTGCTTCCTAGCCTATTCTATGTTCTATTTACATTGCTTTAACTAAAGATGGCTTTATAACGATGTCCCTCCTTGTGGGAACGACCCATACTTAGTGCTATAGTACATGTAATGATCTATGCAAAACACTTAATAGATTGAAATGTTTATATTTTATTCTCTATATAATTAAAAAGTTTTTATTGCAATTTAAATTTATAATATTTTAAATAATAAAATATTATATAATTTTTATTGTTCGTGGGTTTACGGGTCACCCGTGGGTTTGTTTTTCAAACCCAAACCCAAACCCACTGGGTTTTTACTTATAGGGGTTCGTGGGTCGTAAATTCACCAACCAAACCCTCTTAATTGCCATCCCTATTAACAAATATGATCACAAATCAAATGGATCTACATAAAATGCTCCAGAATATTTGACACTACTCATACGTATTATCTGGATGTCCACGATAATGATTAGATTAGTTAATGGTAGGAGAAAAACTTATATGGGATGATCTCATTAACATGGCAATGAGACTGTCCAATGAAAGTGTGCTATATGATACTTTAAAAATATAGTATATATTCACAATATAAATAGCACATTTTTATTCGACGGTCTCGCTAAGGTGGCAATAAGAATGTCCCATGCAAGTTTTTCTCTCACGGTAGGAAATAAAATAACATAATTACCGAAAATACCCGCCCACCGTGTAACTCATGAGTGATTGTTTGATTGCCGGAAAAGAAGCGGCCAGAGTAGTGCCACGGAAGTGTTGGCTCGGGCATTAAAAGATGGAGTCATGCGTTGGAAAATTGAAACACAAATACAAGCCAATTCCTTCGTAATTCAAATTTCACAACAACAATGGATGATCACTACAAGATATTAGGGTTACAGAGGAATGCGAGCAGAGAAGATATTAAGGAAGCCTTCAGGAAAATGGCTTTAAAATTCCATCCGGACAAGCATTCACAGTCGCCCAAGGCCGTCAGAGACAACGCCACCCTCACATTCAAGCAACTCTCCGAGGCCTACGAAATCCTCTCCGACCATCGAAAGCGCGCCGATTATGATCTTCGTTCTTCTTATTCCTCCGTTAATAAACGAAGCTCTCACGGAGGATACGGATATGGTTACACTCACAACAATTATGGTTATAAAGGCGGTGCCTCTCAATCTCATAGTCACGGATTTGTTTCCAACTTGGAAATTGCGCTTCGCTTTTTCACTACCCGCGCCTTTCTTCTCAATTTTGCGTTTGCTGGGTAATGCTTAATTGTTTTCTATATTAGATTCGTATAACTACTTATTCTTCTTGTATTTTGCTTAAAAGTTTGTAGAAGCTTGTGATTCTCCGTCCAATACTCAAGTTTAGTGTATGCTTGTTGGCAATTAGTTGTTAATTTGGTGTGGTCATTTAGAATTTTCTTTAAGATTGTTAAGAGGAATATTGAGTTGTGGCTTCTGCGATATGATTATTACTCATGTTGAAGAGTATATGATTGGAGGCAGCTGGGGGTGGGGTGGAAAAATAAAGCTTTGATAGGAGCCTGAGAGTGGATGATGGGGTCTGGATGGGCTTGGAGAGTCTCTTTCAACAAAACCTTAAACCTTTGGAGCCACCTAGTCTGTTTTAGAAAGTTAAGACGGTATTTCAAAAAAAAAAAAAGCTAAGACAGTGAAGGGAGTAGATATTTTTAGTCTGGGATTCAAGAAGAGTGAGTATGGGGAGTTTTAGCCAAGGGAAAGTTTCAGGGGAATTGTGTTGCAGGTGATGATTACAGTTGCAGTTCACAATGTTGTTTGAGTGAGGAGTGGTGGGCGGGTTTTCGTTCTGTTGGAGCATCCTTGAATCTGACTAGGGGAAGAGAAGAGGTAGTAGAAGATAACTATGGCAAATAAAAAGATAAATCTGGAATCAATCATGAGAAGAGTGCTATGAAGGAAACTGAAAAGGGGACTGCAGGGTTTAAGGAAGATTTTAACCTTGACTGTAGCAGCAAGAAAAGGGGGGTTATTTAGGAGATGTTGAAGCAATCAAGTGATGATATTGTTATCCTTTAGGAGACAAAGAGGGTAATCAGGTGCTGGACTGTGAGAGGATTAGAGGTTGATAGGAATGATGTTGCTAGCATTCAGGGGGTCTAAATTTAGAGAATGGTGTTTCTTATCATCTAGGGCAAAAGCAGGGGGAATGTTAATGGTTTAGAATGTTAGACTTGTTGTTTCATAGGTGATATTGGGAGATTTGACCGTTTTATAAAATTTAAAAACGGAGATGGTGTAGATTGGTGAGTTTTGTCGACCAAGAGAGAGTGAGAGTTTTTAGGAGGAGCTAGCTGGCCTATATGGCTTGTAGTCTTCATTGGTTCATAGTAGGTGACTTAAATGTGGAGAACAAAAGGCACTGGGATTTGCAATTTTTTTCATAAGGGAAGCTAGTTTAAGGAACCATATTCTTGTTAATGCAATTAATACCTGGTATAATGGCAAGGAACCAGCAGCGTGTTGCAGATCTCTGTTTGTCTTAGGTTTGCCAATTTTTTGAATTGAAATGTATAAATGTTGGCGTTTTTCACATACGAGTTGTATCGATAGTATGAATTGAAATTAAAGGCTTTTGTTCATTGTTTCATGGATTTGTTTTCATATTATGATGATAAACCCTGTATAGTTTATAGTCCTTTTTTGTGTCCAATGATTTCTGATGGTATAGTTCTGCTTCCTGAGAACTGTTTTGGTCTTTGGTTTTGCCAATTTCTTGAATTGAAATGGGTCAATGATTGCATTTTCACATACAAGCTGTTTTCATATTATGAATTGAAATTATAGGCTTTTTGTTCACTGTTCCATGGATTTGTTTTCATATTATGATAGGTTTATTTATTTATTTTATTTTTTCATGTAGTAGGTCATTCATTTGATTATATGACCTCTAGACTTAGATGCAAAATCAATCTAATTTTAGCTTGTTGAAATTGTATTTTAATTTTCAATCTGATGATGCAACCACATTTCCTTTTGCCCATTATTTCTGTCACCGTTTCCTGGATTTGAACAGAAATTGCTGTTATAGGAACAGTTCGAGGAACAATTATTTGACTAGAAGTTCTTACCTCCCCTTTACTTGCTAGATTTGTTTCCTTATTATCATTTGAAGTCCCACTCTACTAAATGTGATGGAAGTCTGCTTTGATACAAAATCTGTTGGTCTTTCTCATTATTTTGTCTCTGATACTTATTGGTGTACCTGGATTAGTATGTTCTTTTCTGGTTGATTTCTTAGTTTATACTTGCAATTTTCAATGATGGGGATTATTAACCTGATGTTCCTGCATTCTCTACATACACGTTGATTTTCTTTTTAGCATTTTTTTTTCTCTTTTCTTTTTATCTGTATGAGAGGAATTATGTTGGTATATACATCTTTTTACCATTTTTCCTTTTCTGCTATGCAGTGCTTTAATAGGTGGAATATATATATTTGATATGGGCAGGGAGGCACTGTGGAGAGTCCATAATTCTGGAGTAAGTTACTGGATTACATAGATTTACTAATGATTCTTATGCCCATGATTCCAAGTTGTTCTGCTGATCTAATTTTGCTTTGCTTTGCTAATTTTTGGCCGTAAAACAATTACCTAGAATTTAGATACTAAAAGCTTATCTGGGCATTGGTAATTAATTTTTTGAAGTTGCATATGGAAGGCATGTTAACATAATCTTACTTTCAGTTTTAAGACTTACATTATTTCGAAAAGAAAACCTGTTAAACGTTAGACCTACAATTTTACCCCGCTCTTGGATCTTGTTTGGAGTGAAATATCAAAGGATGAAAAACATTACTGATACTGTTGATTTAAATTCAGAAATCATTTGAAGCAGCCATGGAGTCGATTGAGAAAACCAAAACACATAAAGATAAGACATGAAAGAGTTGTCATTGGAGTCTTCTGTTTGCATCTTATTGCTAGAACTGAAGACTTTTTCTATCACCCGATTATACCACCATGTCTACTGGAATTGTGTCGGATCAACAGTGTTGCAGTAAGTATACTCTTTGTTTATGTATGTTTTATAAGATTTTCTGTTTCGAATTGGGTATATAACTGTACTCTATATATTGGTATAATGTAAAGCCACACATCCAGAAGTAAATAGTTACAAGTAATTCTTTACTGAGAAAAATTTATAAAAAGCCTCGAGTTTTATACGAACTTTTTTTAGCCACTTTTACAATTGTGATTGTTCTTAACCAAGTGAGAGTGGAAAGTACACAATACTCAGTCATCTAATGTCATTCTCTCCACCTTTCATCACTCAAACAGTCGACCACTTTAGAGATAGAGAGCGGCAAACAAAGAGAGAGAGAGAGAGAAGTTGTCTCCAATTTGGAATCTGAGCATAAGTCCAACTATCGACTATGAGTATTGGAGCCACACAACCCCTGAGTTCATATTTTACAGAATGTAGGAAGATATTTTACAGAACATAGGAAGGAATATGGAAGATATATATGGAACATATGATTCTTAAATATGTTGAAGTGGGAAAAACTCTTCGATGCACATAGGTATATGCATTTTATCCAATGAAATGATATGATGCTATGTGGTATGAATAACCATTTGAAATGTATTTTTTCCATATCATCATGGTGTGATTTTTATGGTAAAATGTATGCACGAGGGTGCATTGAAGATTTTCTCCTAAAGTAGACGCTCAACAAATACGTGTTGAAGCAGCCATATCCATATAAAGGGTGTATTATTTTTTTCCAATACTTGACCTAAATGGACCAAAACACTCATCTTCTTCTTTCAACCCCGTTAATCTCAAACCCATTCTTTCCACTAAAAACTTAAAACAAATTTATCAAATCAACCCACATTTTGATTGTTTCTCTTGAAAGGGATAAGACATTAAGACCGATGATTTGTGAGATTTGAAATCTATCCAAACAATTGCACAGTTGCAAAGTGTCATTGGAGGACCATTTGGTCATGCGACAGATTTTCCATATCAATTTATTACCAAAATTTTCATCCACTTAAAACTTCAATTCAGATCATACTTCAATTCAACAACTTCAGACAAATAATTTATATGATATTTGTTTCAAGCATTCAGTGTAGGTCCCATGGAGTTTTCGACTTGAATTAAGTGAAGTGATTTGGTCTTTAGAAGTGTCTAAGAATTACAAGGTTTATATATACTCACCATCTGCAATGCGGCGATTCGAACATACAATATTGTCCGACTGAATGAACACCGTTTACCATCAAGCCACACTGAGAGGTCTAAGAATTACAAGGTTAATGGTGGTGGATTTTGAATCCCATGCCTAGGGATGGCAAAATTATCCACAGATACGGATATCCGTAAGAATACGCTCTATTTAAAATGGGGATGGATACTATTATTTCTGGAACGGAGTGGGGATGTATGTTATCCTAATTCTATTTTATCTTCGGGGATGGGGATGGATATCGTCTATGGATATCCATCCACATCCGGAAATATTTTAAAAATATAAAAATTTATCAAGTAATTATTAATTCTAATTATATAAGTTATTATTAATTTTTATATTTAAACTTTATTGGATGTATTTGTTTCTTTTTAAATAGGATAAAATGTACCGTTACATATGCTTGTTACATTTTTCTTTTGTAAACTATAAAAATTTAAAGTATTTTCATCGGATACGGATATAAACGAAACGGGGATAAATATCTCTACCTTAATTAGCGGATTATCCGAATCCGACTCACTCACTTAGAAATGGGGATGGATGCAGGGATGGAGATATATATTTCAAACAGATATGGAGATGGATATCGGGGTATTCATACCCAATCCGATCCATTGCCATCCCTATCCATGCCTTTAATTTGATTGAATTTCATATTTATTGATTGTATCTAAAGTATAATTGTTTCTTTATTTGTATTAACTATTAAGCCTTTACCTGGTTGCCATTTTTTTTTGTTTTTTTGAATTATTACGCTATTACATAAATTCGGGTATTTTGGGGAGGGGAGACGACTCAAACCTGCAACATCATGGTACAGGTATGAAGGGTTATCCCGTCAATTAAAACTTCATAGTAATTTGAGTGCACGGTGCACCTAAAACTGTATTATCGATTCGTGGCTCAGAGAAAAAAAAAAAAAAAAGGGTATGACAATGAGATTTTGTCGAGACCCGGCCAACGTACGTTTTGATTGAGGTTTGAGCAGCATTTTTGGTTGAACATCCACCACACAACTACACAAGCCAAGGCAAGGCAATGGCACTTCCACCCAAAATCACTAGTCTCTCATCTCCGACAACCACCACCACTTCAGCCTCCCCTACTTTCATCCAAATTTTGTCACCTAATAACTTCTGTTTAAGCTTCTTGAACAAGCCTTCTTCTTCTTCATACTCTGCAAAATCCCGCAACAACAATCCCAAATCTTTTCGTGTTTCGTATCGTTTTTCTGCCTCTGAAGATGATGCTGAAAGTTGCAGTTTCGACGAAGCAGTTGCCCTTTTCAACGAGAGGGCTTACTATAAATGTCATGACTGTCTTGAAGCTCTTTGGAACGATTCAGAAGAACCTACTAGAACCCTGATTCATGGTATTCTGCAATGTGCTGTGGGATTTTATCACCTTTTTAATCAGGTTTTCCCTAATCTTCTTTAGGCTTAATTCTTTCCATTTTCTTTTATTGTTAATTTTATATATATATATATAGAACCATAAAGGAGCTATGATGGAGTTGGGAGAGGGACTATGGAAGCTTAGAAAGATGAATTTTCAGAGTGGACCCTTTCATCAGTTTGAGAAAGACATTTCTGCAACTTTAGACTTCATTTATCAAACTCAAATTGAATTGGCTGCTTGTAAGTTTGTCCCAAATTGAATTCTAATTATAAAAATGAAAAGCAAAACAAAAACCGATTATTATTATTATTTTTTTTAAATTGCAGGTGGTGATGATGTGTGTATTGCAATGGATCAATCAGAGAGGTCATACCAACTTCTTGGAGACTATGCAGCCGGAGAATATGTTTATTATCTTGAAACTGACAATCATGATGATGATTACATTACATATATAGTGTTCAATCCTCAAAGAGTTTATGCCTCTGAATTCTCTTCAATTTCAAGGCCAAGGGTTAAGCTCCCCACCCTTAATGTTACTCAACAACATTTGATCAATACAACCCACTTATAATATCTTTCTTTGTTTATACATGTAATTATTTCTCTGTGTCTTGTTTAAACTTTAGGTTAGAGGAGTATGAGTATGAGTATGACATGTTATAAGTTTGGGAGTTAGTTTCGACTATGTCAAAATCACTTTTAATAGTACAACGTTCACGGTCGGTTCGAATTTGAGAATTCTATAATGCAAACCATTTTATATCCACACTATTTAAATAATGATAAAATTTATTGAATTTTTAATAATATATTTTTATATGAATGCTAAGAAAATTGATATATACTTGGGAAAGAAATTTGAAATTTGTTCGGATATATTTATAATTTTTCTTATGTTTTTCCCAATTTTTTTTGAATATGTTTTAGTTTAAAAAATTATAGACAATAGTTCCTAAACCTCCAGTATTTTGAAATTTGTATACAAAATATAGAAGTAATTACTGGATACCTACCTGAGGTTTGACAATTTACACTCAAAAATAACTTTATAATAAATTGACACTAACCTCCCCTAATGGTACAGGTTGACTGTTAACTGTTAATGTTGACTGTGGAAAAAGGGTAAAAAGACAAGAATAACCTTGATATGACATAAAGAGACTGTAATCATTATTTTGCTCTTCGAATAAAACAAAAAATTGTATTAAAAAATTAGTTTAAAGTGGGAATGTCTTTTAGAGTTTTTTGGGTATATATTATATTTTATAGACATAAATACCCTTTTTCCTCAACTGTTAAAACTTAAATTTTACCTTTAAAAGGGTCATTGCACCGTTATTAAAATCTTCTCCAACCTACTAAAAAATCTTCTCTTATTTTATAATTAGATATGGAAGGTTCATGTAGACCAAACAGTGAAATTAATGGAGGTATGATATATCAAGTTTAAAAACGGAATATGCAATTGCTGGAAAGAAGTTGCAATAAAAATTTATGTGTCTCAGAAAAATCCAAGCAAACTATATTCATATTGCGAGAGTCGAAAATTCGACTATTAAATTTTGGGCTCATGATTAAGTAATATATTGCTGAAATCAAAACGTAAAATAAACTTTCGTAGCAAATAAAATTTAAATAAAGTTTCCATCATAATCAACATCCAAAGTTGTGCCTTAAACATAATAACAATACCATCCAAATCCTCAAGAAGGAAATTTAACAAAAGACTTGCACCATATGTGCATAACCCATAAATGGACATGACAATTCAGTAAATAATATAGCATCGTACCAGTACCTACCCAGAAACCAAAATTCAAACAAAAAATTACTCCTAAAAAGAGGTAATAGTACTTATCACCAATCAACACATGCCCACAATAAAGTTACCAAAATCCAACTACTTTGTCACTAGTTCCAGTCTCTTGAGTTCCTGTATTTACATAAAATTTCAATAAATCATCACAAATATAGTTGTACAATAATATTGAAATCTATGAAGGTAGTACAAACCTTCAAACCTTTGAGAAGACCTGGGTGCATTAGGAGTGAAAGGCTGCGATCCTATGTTATCATGACATGCATATCCTTGATTTGAAGTTTGTGTGTTTGGAAACCAAAGCACCTACAAGTGTAAGGATGAAATATTAGTTAATAGTGCAATTAAAAATAACACATTTACAAAGAATGAATAAGTAAGATGTTACCCTATGGACAGTTCCTGTGTTGGGTTGTCTAGTTTGTGAGTTGTTGTGTTGTATGTGTGCATGATGTGTTGAGTTGCTGCCAACCTAAGAAAAGAAGTGAGTAGTCAGCGTAACAATATGAAATAATTGATACTTAAACAAAAAGTTTTTAAGAGAATGAGTTTTAATTACCTCTATGTTGTTGGATTGTCTGTTTTGAGCATGAGTTGAAAGTGCAGGTTGTTCTGAGCTGCTGCCAATCTGAGGTAAAGAGAAAAGTCAGCATAAGGTTCTGATGAAAAAAAAAAAAAAAAAACTTTGACAAAAGTTTGTGGCCTTGTGGGTACCTCTATTCTCCTATTTTTTTGAGGTGGTCTACTATTACGGGGTGCTGTAAGTGTGGTGGTAGCCTAGTAGAAAAAAAAAATTACGAAAATATCAAAATATGTAGTATGCAATAAAAAAAAATACAACAATAGATAATTTTGACCTCTTTTCTCTTCTTATTTCCCGGAGCTTTATCTTTATTTATGCATGTCCTGCTATTGTGGCCAACCTCCTCACATATGCTGCATCTGAATCCAATTGATCTAGGCACTTTTCTTCCTTCATTAAGCCCCCTTTTCCTTTGCAATTTAGGTCTACCAGCCCTTTTCTTTTTTACAGGTGGCAAAACTGTGCCATATTGCACATCTGGCCACGAGTGCTCATCAGGAATTGGATGCATCATATGAGAGTAAGTCTTCAAATAAACATCTTTCTTCATGTATTTGTGTACATAGTCTTCAATAGTGTCTCTCTTCCTTGAAATACATGTCATTGCATGCTTACATGGAACCCCACTGACTGCCCAAAGACCACAATCACATGTTTTTTCATCCAATTTTACTACAAACTGTCTATTTCCATCAACAACTTCAAAATACCAGTGACTACACTGTAAAGGATTTAAATACCTCCCTTCTAGTTGTGCTTTCTGCAACATTTTCTTTACCTTGGGTGGGATGTTGGACTCCCATTTGAGTGCTGCCTCATATCTATCATGGATACGCTTCATAAACTTTCTCCTAATACTCTCCAACATGGTCAATATAGGAAGTGTCCGATACTTGTTGAGCCACCCATTGAAAGCCTCTACAATGTTGTTGGTATTATGATCTGTTTTTGTCTCTGTGTCGAATTCATGGACTGTCCACTGTTGTAAGGGTATATCCATGAGGTATTTATAGGCATTTTCTGAACATTCCCTAATTTTCCCCATGTTCTCTAAAAATTCAGCCTTATTAGAACTCCTTGCAGCCGGCCAAAACATATCTCTCAGATATTCAATTTTGTAGCGATTCATCAAGTTTTGCAAGATATGTCTACCACAAAACCTAGATATATGGTTAGGCCACCATTCTGCTAGGGCTTGAATGAGTCCCTTTTGTCTGTCTGACATAAAACACACTGTCCTTCTTTCATGCACCCCTACATGTTCATGCAATAACCTAATAAACCATTCCCAACTATCGCGGCATTCTAACTCACAAACTCCTACTGCTATTGGATAAACCCCACAATTTGCATCTAATGCAATTGCACACAGAAGTATGCCCTCGTATGGACCCTTCAAATGACAACCATCCAAACCTATGAATGGCCTACACCCTTCTAAATATCCCATTTTTTGTGCATGAAAACTAAGGAAAAACCTATTAAAATGAGATGGCACATTGGTATCTGGGTTGTATGATATAGTACTCAGGAAGACAGAAGTTCCAGGATTCTTTTCCTTAATGCAATGACCATACTTATACAGTTTATTATAACTCCGTTTATGGTCTTCACTCCCTATATTTAATGCATACCTCTTAGCCCTATAAAGAGTATGGTCAGGCACATTGACACCACAAGCCCTCAACACTACAGAATGCAACACTTGAATATTCATCTGTGGGTTCTCCTTGATTAAGGCCTCAAACCTTTTCCCAATCCAACTTGATGTCACTTCCTTGTTTTTAGCAACTGCAAGGCAACTGTGCTCATTGTTTAAGGTCTTCAACATGTATGTTTTCCCGTCAATTGGGCTCCCATGCACTCTCCATAGGCAGCCATCTGCTAAACAACCCAAAGTTATCCTTCTCTTTTCATTTTTAATTCTATTAAGTTGAAAACCCTCCTGTATTGAGTAATCTAAAATCACTTGTCTAAAATGAGTCATATTCCTATATAATTGCCCCACCTCCAATGTAATTCTTCCATCCCCACCTAACCTAAATGCTTTACCTCTATATGGTTGTTCAACATCACCATCACCATCACTGTTTATTTCTCTCACTACCTCTTGACTAACATTTTCTTCATTTACATCTGATAGACCATCACCTTCACCTTCACTGTTGTCCTCAATAATATTGTCTCCATCAACTTCACTGTCTGCTCCATCTTGTTGAATAATAGTGGATCCAACATTATTTTCCTGTTCCCCATCAGAATCAGAATCGGTAAACAAGTTTATTAGGACTATTTCTGATTCTAAAAATTGGACCCCATCTTGTTCAACATTGGGTATGTTGGGTTGTTGTAAGTTAGGTAAGTAAGGTTGAACAAATGGGTTAGGATGCTGGACAATGGACTGTTGTGGTGGGTTGGGTTGCATAAGTGGGTTAGGATGTTGGACATTGGCTTGTTGTGGTGGGTTGGGTTGCACATATAGGTTAGGATGATGTTCATTAGGCTGCAGTGATGGGTTAGGTTTTTGTGGAATGAACTCATTAGGGTATACAGTTTGAATAGAGAGATAATCCACAATGAAGTGGATTTGGTTGACATTTTTCTCTTCAAATTCGGCCAAGACGTCCATTAAATCTGCATCAGAATGAATAACTCTGATTTCATCACTCCAAGGAATTGGGACCTCTTGCCTAAACTTTTCTCCTACTACTAATGGAACACCCAGAGTTAAGTCCATTACACATTCCCACAACATCTTCAAACAAATACAGTCCCTGGAAAACTTGCCTATTTCATGGCATTTACCAAGGAATGTTGCAGTTGCAATGAACGTAAACATCCTGCATGACAATTTTTTTTTTAATTTTTTTTTTAAAAATACAGTATCATTACACATCTAGACCAGTTTATAATATTGCAAAACAGAGCATACAAACATCTCTTGAACAAGGTAACATTAAATAGCAAGAACTAACCATTGTTAAGTATAAAAACATCTCATGTCTAGTTTATAAATAAATAAATAAATAAATACATAATGAGACCAAACAATTGTTACGTATACCTAAACCAGTTTATATATACCCAAAATATAGTATTAGAACAACAAACATATTCAAAACTGAAATATACACTAAAACAGAGCCATAATAACTTTGTTTCAGACCAAGCACAATCATACATTATAAAAAAAAATAATAACAATGAACACATTCATACATAATAGTATGTTTATACATCAAAACAACAACTTTAATAAAATCCCTAACATTTTAAAGTAAAATCAAAACTGAAACTGAATGCACACAAACAAACTGAAACTGAGAAACAATAAATGATATAAAAAAAAATTATTGTTAGACTTGAACATGGATTTTCCTCCTTAATAATGATTAAATAAAAAACCAATTAATAAACACTAATAATCCAAACGAACTAATTGGTGGATGCACCAATAATCACAAGAAAAACAAAAAGAAGCATTCATACATAAGAAAAAATTAAAAAAAGAAGAAGAAAGAAACAGAGCTTGAACCTTAAAAGGAAACAATGATGGAAATTTTCTCCTTTGTCAACCGGGTCTTCAACTTCCACACCACACGGCTAATGTGAAACAAAGGAAACAATGATGGAAATCTTTGTTTTGGTGAAGATGTGAGTGGATTTAGTGAAAATGTAGAGAGAAAATGTGAAGTGGTTTACTTTTAGAGAGAATGAGTTTGTTCTGTTCTTGGCGCCGATTCAAAACCCAAACCATATTTTTATCTTGTCTTTTTCATTTTTTTAAATGTTTTAATTAATTATATTAATATTTAAAAGTATTAAAAAGTCACATTCATTTAATGCTGGTGGCTGATAAAGACATTTGACAGTCCTTTTATTAAAATGACTATATTACCCTTTAAAATGTTAAAGATAACGGTCAACTTTGGTCAACCTTTAACATCAGGGGAAGTTAGTGTCAATTTGTGATAAAGTTATTTCTGAGTGTCAATTGTCAAACCTCGGGTAGGTAACCAGTAATTACTTCAAAAATATATTCCAAGTGTTGGAACCGTCTAAACACTAAACCATATATATTTTGGCAGTATCCAATTCCAGTGTAGGAATTGAGGTTTCAAAATGGTAACTAGCTCTAATCTAGGATTAATGGTGGCAAAACAAGCCTCCCGGCCCGGCCCATTGAACCAAGCTCTTGAGAGATAAGTTGTATGACTTAGGGGCTGTTTGTTTTTTTGTCTAAAGTCTTATAAGACCTTAATTTATTAGATATATGGATAAGTCTTAAAAATTAAGATATTATGATATGTTTGTTTTTTTCATTTTAGATGACTTATTACAAATATAAAATTGATTAGGTTGTGTTAGGGTTTCTTCAAAATTGAGAATTTTTGGAAAATCGATTTTTAGTATTTTATTATGTGCGGACAAAATCATAAATGTATGAATTGTTATAAAATATTTTTGGAAATTTATTAAAAAACTCTACTGTATCACTTTTTGAATAAGATAAAAGTCAAAAAATTTTACTTTTTTTAAAAGACATATATATCTTAAAATAAGATATAAGTTGAAAAAACAAACAAATTGATTTATCTTAATTTAAGATATAAGAGGTAATAAGTCTTATTGAGAAAAAAACAAACAGCCCCTTAACCATTTCACTACAAGTTCAGCTTTATTAAGTTATGTATATTTTAGTATATATATATATATTAATATTATTTACTAAGTTTTTAATATTTTTATTTTTAATGTTTTTAATATTTTTTTAGTATTCAAACCGGTAACAACAAAAATAAAAAAAATTCAAATAATATATTCATGACGGCATGCTGTGCCATGCCTCCCATTTCCTTAACATGTCATGCCCAACACGGCACATTAAGGCAGCCGGGCCCTAAGGGGTCGGGCCTTAGGAGGCCATGTTAGCTCGAATTTACAGCTCTAGAATGAATACATAAATATTTCCCAACTAATTCTATTTCTTTCTCCTTCAATCTGTTCTTATCTTCAACCTTCTATGTTCTTCAATATTCTGTAGATATAATACTAGAACTTTCCTATCACAGAGTTATAATACTAGAATTTTACCAACAGAAAGTAGCATAAAGCTCTAGATTGGAAAAAGGACAACTTAGGTTTTTTGTTTTTTATCTAATAGTAAAATAAAAGAAGTCCACTATAGGTTTAGTATATATTCAGGTCAGATCAGTTGAACCGATGAGTATGTGTATTATCTTGAAAGTGAGAATCACGATCATGATAATATAACGTATATTGTGTGGAATCCTCAGAGAGTTTATGCATCTGAATTCTCTTCAATCTCAAGGCCAAGGGTTAAGCTCCCCATCCTTAATGCTACTCAACAACATTTGATCAATACAACCCACTTATAATATATATCTTTCTTCGTTTATACAAGTAATTATTTATGTGTCTTGTTTAGACTTTAGATTAGAGAGTATGAGTATGACATGTTATAAGTTTGGGAGTTAGTTTCGACTATGTCAAAATCACTTTTAATAGTACAACGTTCACGTTCAGTTCGAATTTGAGAATTCTATAATGCAAACCATTTTATATCCACACTATCTACGTATTGATAAAATTTAATGAATTTTTAATAATATTTTTTATATGAATGCTAAGAAAACTGATATATACAGTATATTCTTATGTGGAATACAAGTGATATATCTAGACAAGTAGAAGAAGAAACAGATTCATTAAAGTGATAGATGCATGTGTGAAGCATCCAAGTCCTGGTATTCTTCTCCTATTTTGCTACAAATTTTGCATGTGTGAATATTTAATAATCTCTTCATATATCTATTTTGCTACAGGACAATGAAACATTACTTAAAACTCAGTTTTAAAATCCTCTGCACTTACATGGTAGAATCTGTACTGCTATTTTGAATTCGTTTTCATATAATTTTCGTGGGTCTTGTATTAAATAATTTCTCTAAAATATTCTCTTCTTTAACTTTTGATCTTGTGAAATGTTAAATATCCTATGCGCTTTTGCAGGATCCAATAGAAACTCAGTGTCACATTGTTAGAATTCTGTGCAAGATTGTTTATGTAGAGAATTCAAATGTTAACAAAAATTATACTTTGTTAAAGACTTATAATTCGTTTTTGTTTCTGCTTCATTCTTGTTTAACTATGATTACAATTGAATTTTGTTTAAACGTATTAGGTAGCCAAACACCATGACTAGTTTTGAAGAGGGAAATCGGATAAATACTTCAACGGGTAGTGGGAATAATAAAATATTGGAGTGATATTCCTGGTGTGATAGCTGTGGCAGCGGTTTTGGATCCAAGGAATAAAATGTTGGATCCAAGTATGGCTGCCAAGTTTGAAAAATATTGGAGTGATATTCCTGGTGTGATGATTGTGGCAGCGGTTTTGGATCCAAGGTATAAAATGTTGCGGGTTGAATTTTATTTTGGTAGACTATATGGTTTTGACGCAGATCGTCAATGAGATAAAGTGCATGGACTTCTGAAGGAGTTAATTACAGAGTATTAGTCTGACGCTTTACTTATAGGAGTTGAACAAGTTGAAGAATCTTCATCGTTCGATTATTCTATTGAAGTTCTTGGGGGTCATGACGAATTTGAATTATATATGAGCCAAACTATTAGTAGTTTGAACAAGTCGGAGTTAGAGAGATATTTGGGTAAGCAAGTTGAAAATAACACCCTTAACTTTGACATATTGTCTTGGTGGAGGGTTAACAAAGTAAGTATCTGATTTTTGCTAAGATTGCCAAGGACATCTTGGTTATTCTCGTCTCTATGGTGGCTTCCGAGTATGCTTTTAGTGCTAGCAGTAGATTTTTGAGTCCACATCGTAGAAGATTGCATCCGGACACGTTAGAGGCCTTGATGTGTGCACAAAATTGGATATGAGCTCCTCTTCGAGATATGAAAATTTTCAAATTATGTTATACTTTTATATAATATTAGTTCCCATTGATGTTGATTATACTTTTTTTTTTCCTGTTTACTTTATTTTTATTATTATTAGGTTATATCCCAAAAGAAAAAGTATATGCTATTGAAGGAATAGATGACGAAGAGCCAATAGCACCGTCTTGATTTTTGTTGTGTTTTGGATTTTTAATTTGCGTTACTATTGATTTTTAGTAGAATGTAAAAATTGTTCTATTTGGATTAATTGCTTAATACAATTTTTAATTAATTTGGTTTGTAAAAATTGTGACCCAATGAATCTAGGTAAAAAATGTGTAAAAAATTTGGGTCAAAATCGGATCCAAATCCAGGTTAAAAATGTGTTAAAAATTTGGGTCAAAAATCGGATCTAAATTTGGATCCAAATCCGGGTCAAAATGTGTTAAAAATATGGGTCAAAATTTGGATCCAAATCTGGGTCAACATTCGGATCCAAACTCACACTATGTTATTAATGCGGGTAAAAGGGCAGGCTTGGGCTTTACCCTGTTTTTTATGGTATTGGTTCCAACCCTACCCATATACATAATATTCTTATGTGGACTGGGTTTAAACCCTTTTAATTTATGAGGGTTTTTTGAGAGCTTGGGTACGGTGCGAGCTTGGACCCTCAAATTGCCAACCCTAAGTTATAATATACTTGGGAAAGGAATTTGAAATTTGTTCGGGTATGTGAAGATTATTATTTATAATTTTTCTTATGCATTCCCAATTTTTTTAAAATTTGTTTTAGTTTAAAATATTTAGAAGACAATAGTTCCTAAACCACCAATTTTTTGAAATTTGTTTACCAAGTATATTTCATTTTTCTTACACTTTAGGGAATAAAATCTGACCAAAATTTATTAAATGTTTGTTTAGAAGGTTTGCACTTAGAATTTCGAGTTAAAATTTAACTCCATTATATGAATGCTTCTTAAGAAATGTTTTAAGTATTTCCAAGCGATTTCTTGTAAGCCTTGAGAACTTTTTATCAAGAGTAATGTTACACATCTCATGTTTGTAGAAGGATGAAAACGGATCAGATTGGGACTGGATTGGCATGCCCTACACCCGAAACCTCTCATCCATTATGGGACCTCACATCCACCATAAGTAAAATCCACAAAAAATTGAAGCAGTATTAGATCCTACCAAGGCAAGAGGTAGAGCTCAAATCTGATACCAGGAGGGCCAAAGATTAGAGGCTTAGAGCCTACCGGACCTGGGAAGTAGCCCGGACGTGACAAGGAGAGTCAGGGATGTCATGTGATTGGGTTGGTCCATGGATTTATATAAGCATCACCTAATAGTTTAGTCTTTTGAATGACCCGTGACAATTGACAAACCCAGCAGATTTACAGATAATTAGACACAAGACACAATAATTCTTATCTTTTTTTTTTATATATATATTTTTTTATGTAGGCATTACAAAAACCTGGAGCCAACACTTTCTCTTTAGTATATATCCTTCCCCTGTTCTGGTAATATATGAACTTGAAGGTGCAACAAAATAGAAACATACAACAAAATGAGCTCACCAGTAAAATAATTTGGTCACGTAGATGACTGAGAAAGTGATTCCATAGTCTGAGTTGGTGGGACTGTGACTACACAATAAAATGAGCTCACCAGTAAAATAATCCGGTCAAGTAGATGACTGAGACTGAGAAGGTGATTCCATAGTCTGAGTTGGTGGGACTGTGACTACAGCCAAATTAAGATGAGGAGCACTGGAATCACCGGACCTTTCACGAATCTCTCTGTACTCTTGGCAAATCGCACACAAATGGCAGAAAAAGTGTGTAACGAAGTCTCCACATGGTGTTTCCTGCGTTTGCAACACATCAAAATTATGCTATTAACGTGAAGGATGCTGATGAGAGAACAATTCTATGTATGAAAAAAATATCACAAGTTATATAATCAGCACCCTCACTTTAATAACTTAAAACACGTTTATTTCTCTTTCAAGGTGTATTAACAAATACAATTCTAATCATGGTAAGGTAACTTGTTTGACTTTCAATAGATTCCAGTGTTTACTAAAACTTTTGGAAATTAAGCTGTGTGAATCTCACATACTAATCAAGAATTAAGTTACCAGTGGAAAAAAAATTAACTCTACCCTCTCACCCTAAGATTTTAATTCCTTTATCAAATAAAAAAGATAAATCATACATTTTATCCAAAATACCCTTAATTAATAATTTCACATATTAAATAAATTGGAGTGTATTTGTAATCAACTTGTTTCCATTTTTAATTCCAAAAAGTTCGTAAATAATGGAATGCAATCTGGTTTAATTCCAAAAACTTCAAAACCCTATGGCTAAAAGCATAGTTCTACGAGTTACAATGATTTTAGTCCAAGGAAAAGTGCTGCTAGTTAGTTTAGGGTCTCTGTATGTTTCACATGACTATTCAAATTCATTGCAACTAATCACTACACAATTCTTTTAGTTCACTATCAAATGATTGGCTATTGAAATCCTAAATAAATATCGAATCTTAAGATTTTTTCACCGCACATTTAAATTTTATATTCCCTGATTTACAATCTCCTCCATCAACAGCTGAGGAAACTTATAAACTAATTTATACTATCATCATACAGAAGTGAAAAAATTACACCTGCAAATGAAGAGTAAAATGATCTATATGTCATGAGCCTGCATTTTACAAATAGTGTCAAAGTAGTACCTGCAGATTATACTTTGCCCGAAGCGACCTGCGGTAGCCACATGCGTAACATGCAACAAAGCATCCAGGCAAACCCAACAAAATGCCATCAGCCAACAAGCAACATACAGCATTGACAGAGACCCACAAAATGAAATGGGTCAAACATGAGCCTGTGGAAGTTCCAGAACCTAAGAATTCTGCATTCTTTCCAAACAAAAACCAAGGGCAAAAAAGGCCGATACAACCTGTACAAAGGAAAAAACACTGACATCAATGTACAATTCATACTATTAATGATGGGATGCTCATAATTTCACAACATTCTAATTTATTAAAAGAGAGAAGAATTTAGGTAAGAGTTACACATAAATCGTAATAAGCCTATTTACTCCAAAAAGGTTGACACAGTAAGAAGAAGACTATGAAGTCCATGGAGGTTGAGAAGCAGCAGCAGTTTGATATCATGGAAAGTAGCTACGATTCTGTCAAAAGATCATCACCTTTCATCCATCTAAATACTACACACTGAATTCAAAGGTGCTGCCTTTAAAGCTAACAACCTGATCATATTCCTAAATTGTACAAGCCAAAAAGGTAAAAAATGACTGAGCTTGCTATAACCTAGAGGATGCCACCAGAGAGTAGTTATGATTCTGTCAAAAGATTAGTAGCTTTCAACCATCAATACTACAACCATTATGAAACAAACAGAGGAAAAAAAAAGAAAAGAAACTCTACAGAAGCAAATAAATGATTAACTTTCATCCATCCAAATACCACACACTCAATCCAAATACAGCACATACACACTAGCATAACACAGACTCTTGTTTAGGAGGATTCAATGTGTGTATTTGGATTCCATAATATATGACTCCGAGCATGAAAGAATGAGAATATAACAAAATTGTTTTATTTTGACTTTTTTATTTTTAACTTAGGGGGCACCTCCATAATTTTCCTTCTGATAAATCAAGGTCACAGAGCATAAAGTACCATACAGCTCTGCATATCATCGCAACAAGCACAGATTCCAGATGACCACTGCACCAGCCCCTCGCTTGTATGATGAGGAACAGGAAGGTCTTCTTTGTGAGGAACAGTCTGTGGTTCTAAATCTGACTGTCCCAATGGAATATAAGGAGGCGGCACATAACCACTTTGGCTTTTCATCTGTTGCTAATACAAAATTAATTTGCACCCCAGAATTTCTTTTGAATGAATCAGTAATGTTCTGCAAGGACCAAGAAAAACAGTGAATGAAAACAAATTTAGAAGCAATAGAATGTCATGCTGAAAGAGCCTACCATCATTCCCTGATACCATAAATTTAATTCGAACACGAACAAAAGGGCAATTTAATTCTAAGAATCAAACCCAAGACCATTGGGTTATTTAGTCCAATTAATATGTTCTGATACCATAAATTTATAAGAAAGAAAGAGTCGAATAATAATATTTGAACTCTTAACAAATTTCTATCTAAAAGAGATCTCATAAGTTAATTCTTGGTAGAAAATGTCTTTTCTGCTACCTATATAAAAATGATAAATTTATCATTTGAAATTCACAAAAGCTGTAATGAGAATTATCATTGGATCAAAGGAGAATAAGATAACTTAATTGATAGTTTTAAAAGACATAAATAAATAGTACTCAAACGACGAAGAAGAAATTAAGAAAAATTATGGAAATGAGAGCTGAAAGAATCGTATGTAACGTACCTCGATTCGGGTCGATGGATCCAGATTCCAGACACGCACGCGCTCTCTATCGAGACTTCTTCTCTTTCAGGTTTCCACTGTTTTTCTCTCCCAATCTCAAATAAAGCAAATTACACCAACTCAAGCTTCTTTTTCATTTCACCGTTGGTTTCTTTTCAAAATTAATTAATTAATTAATTAATCACTGTTGGTTAAACGGTTTAACAATTAAAATGCCAAAAATACTTATAATTAATAATTGAGCTAATAACCCCACCCTCAGTTACTCTTTTACATGCCGAATAAATTTCATCAAAAACTAACACTTACCTTCCCGATGTTAGTCAAACTTGATCCAAATTAACGGTTCATCAAGTTTTATTGTCAAAAATACCAAAATACCTCTAAGAAAACTTAATTAAAAGGGTGTCGATATTACCACTTATAAATATGATAAGTATATCCCTATTTTAATCAGTGTTCTAGTAAACGCTAGGCGCTAATCGGGCGGTGGACCGGCGCCTAGCGCCTAGGTGGATTTCTAGGCAGCCATTTTTTTTTTCCTACCTATAAAACTCATATTATGATAAAATTCAAACAAAATCATTAACATAATTCCCTTTTTGTTTTGATGTTAATATATTTTTACTTTTTGTTATATATTTTAGATTTTTACATTGAAAGAGGGTATGTTTTGTTATTTAAATCTACTTTTTAAAAGTCAACATTGGCCTTTGGGTGAGCCTGCTGTAGGAGATTCCTTCCCTGGCCACTTGTCTATTTCCAACTGGACTCCACATTATTATGTGTCATTAGTATTAATTAAATTCTCTCTTCTCTCTCCTCTCTCTCTCGAAATCGGATCATCTCTCACTTTATTTCTTCTTCTTTCCTTTATTTGTTCTTCAACTATTTCCTTTCCAGATTTCATTTGATTTCGTTTTTTTTTTTCACTTAATTTCTTCTTTCTCAATTTACAATTTCTACTAAATTCTCTCTTCTCTCTTCTCTGTCTATCTCGATTTGATCCTCTTTCTCACTTAAATTTCTTCATCTTTCTCTATTCAACTTTGTTTCCAAACATCGGACAGCCGACGGTGGCGAACAACAGTGACATTTGGGATGACTAGGTAGAGTCAATGACTTTGACTTCGCGTAGCAAGATTTTTTGACCAGATCTCCCGATTTTTCGACCAGATCGCCTTATTTTTCAGCCCAAATTGGTTGATTTTTTTTCCGACCGCCTAATATGACCGATTTGGCCAAAACGGGACGGCCAGCGGCGCCTATGCCTAGCGTATAGGCGCCGCCTAGGCAGCCCTTTTTTTCGATTTTTTGAACACTGATTTTAATAAAAAATTTAATTATAAAAATATCCCAATATAAATTAAATAGGGCTGAAACCGCCAAGTGATTAAAGGATAGAATGCTTTGCTTATTCATTGATGATTTTTATTTTCGTTTTCTTATTTTGTTTAGGTTTAAGAGTGAGATTTGTATTGTGCTTATATCTTAGGATGTGTTGTGTTTATGTTTTTAGTTTTTGTTATTTGTGTTGTTGTCCTCATTTCTAAATTCTAGCTTGCATTATCCAAATTTTATGAGTGGAGATGGTTCCACAGAGCAACACTTAGGACAATGTTGAGTTTAGATTTGGGGGTGTAGACAACTTTCATTGTGTTGTGCTCGTTTTGTTTATATGTGTTGTACTTAGAATTTCTTTTCAAATATCAGCAAAAATCGGTCAATTTTGAAAATTTTGGAATTAGAGTTCGTTTTTGTTGAGTTGTTTTCTTTTTCGTGTAGATAGAGACATGTCATGTATGCTTTTAGCTTTGTGTTTTATGCCATCTATAATTTGTTGCATTACTATAAATTTGCATGTACAATGCCATCTTTTGATATTGAGGTGGATGAGACATCTATGTTTGTTTAGCCTAAGAGAACAATGGAGACTACCCTTGTGAGATTGATGTGCCTATTAACGTTTCATTTGAGAGGGTTTATGTCATATCTACTCTCAAACACTTTTCTTGTTCTTCATTGTATAGATTGATTTCTTTAGGTTTTGAATTGGATATTAAAGAACATTTCTCTTAAGATATCACATGTGTGTTGGCTTTGCTTTCGTGTTGGTTGACCCTTGAGAAGTGATACTAGGCAATGTATGTAGGGAAAAATAACGTACCCGCAGCGGAAGCGAGACAAAAAAAATAGTGTTTGGGTAGCTTTTAAAATTTTTCCAATTATGAACCTTAAACCCTTTTGATTAATCAAACATATATATATATAAGAAAGTAATAAAATATATTAATACCTCTTGTAGCGTGATCCGATTGACTTGCGTCGATGGTAATCCGCAAGATCTTCAATCCTAGCACGAACGTGGATCACCTAGGAGCGTGGTCTCCCTTTCTTTGAATTGCAAACCTGTGATTGGATTCAACAAACTTTTCTTGATCCGTTAGTCCCAAAAACAATCTAAAAGAACCTAAGATTATTACGGTCACTTTTGAGTTCTCAATCTAATGATCGAAACTCGCGTGAACCTTAATCGATATAGTATTCACAAGCTCATAGATGAATAAGCAACTAGAATACAATCAAAGAATAATCTATGTTCTTTTTGTTCTTAGTAGAATAATAGATTTCTAGCTATGAGTTTAGAAGAAGAAGAAGAAGAAAAATTCTGCACATTAGCACTAGGGGGTGGCCGAAATCTATATGTGGTCTTATATAGGTGGCCGAATTTTTCTCTTCCTTTTTGCCCTAGGGTGGCCGAAATCTCTACCAAATCAAATTAGGGTTGCCGCAATTTCACTCCTAAAATATTGGAGATTTAGTTGCACCCTAATTCCTATTTTGTTTAAGATTTCCAAACCCTAATCCAACTCAATAATCTTTTATTCCTTATTGGACTAAAATAAAAAAACTTCCTATTTGATTAAATAAATAAAATTAATTATTTATTTTCCTTGTCAAACAAGTCTTTCTATTTAATTATACTACTACCAATAGTATACAAATAGGAATCATATTTCCTATTTAGAAAAGATTTGTTACTTTAATTAAACAATTAATTAATAAATTAATTAATTCTTATTTAATTAAATAATGAAACAAAATAATATTAAATGCCATTATAGCATGTTGCCGCCCCATATGTGTATTGGGCCAAATATTATTTTTCTTATTTCATTAAATCCATAGGACTTTAAATAAAAAGCCCACATGTGAACTAGACCCATTCTTACTAAAAGAAACAAGCCCACATGTTATCCATTAATATATAAATATAATTGTGCAGCCCATTACATAAATAATGTGCAAATTATATTCTTAATATATTAAATTGCAATTCTAGATGGACCCTTAATTGGTCCGGTAGAATATTTCAAGTGATCCATGCAAGTCCGTGTGGATTGGGGATCTTGGCGGACTATCTAAATTTAAGCTCCAATAGACATAACCTAATCACAATCAACAAATGATTCACTTAGGTCCGATCCATTAATTTTAGCTCATTCCACTAAAGAGCTAAAATTGAACTTTTAAATAAAGACAGAAAAGGAAGATGCTTCCTCATTCATACCCTAGACAATCATATTGGAGATAGTGTATCCTCGTGATTAATATCAGTAATCGCCAAGAGTTCATAGACCGCCTATAACTCTCCAAGTTACCATATTTACTCATATGACCACATTTTGAACTTGGATATTTTGACTTGTCCAGAAGCCATGTTTTCAATAGACACTATTGAAAACTCAACGTTGAGATTTAATATCCAATTACCTCAAAACATCCATATGATGATATTATACTCTCATTTAATAAATGGAGCCACGATGTCCATATCTATAAATGAAGTCCTCTATCGATTAACAAATGAATATCACCAAACTATCGAGGATAGACTATGCGATATAATCGTACTCATTGATAGCTCAAATGATATCACCTGCAACCATAAGTCCATCATTTATCTCAGGATTAAGATAGACTCTCCGATTGTCCTGATAATGAAATTACTTTTATCTACTGACGGTTATAGATAAAGTATTTCATTGTGATCCTGTTCAATGCACCCAGTGCACTAGATCCTTTTGCTCGAAGACACTCCGATGATTTTAGACTCATCATATCTCATTTGATCCCACTCAAATGCTAGCAAAAGAATTCTACAACTTTAACAAGATAAAGGTGCCCAACCTTTAACTTAAGTTGTGAACGATATTCAAGACTAACTAAAGAATTGTGTCTACCACATACATATCCAGATGTATGAACAATTCTTCTTTTCTCATAGTCTTTAGACCTTATGATTATTTACTTTAACAATTATTAAACTATAAATGCTATAAGATTTGTTTAAACCAGAAATCACTTTATTAATATGAATAAGATTGTTAATTACACTATTACACTCTTGCTATTGAGCATAATCCTAACAATGTATACTTAAACTACTAAATGGCCTAAACACTAACTCTTAGCCTATATGTGTGCTCCATTAGCCAATTTGAAGCCAAACACATGAGTCTTTTCCTTCATTACCCGCACTTACTTATAACCAAGATATTATAATGAAACTGTATTTAATTAACTTGGGACCATATGAACGTGATGAAGGTAGAGACTAGAGAGTATTAGGGTGTATTGTAATTACTATATTATTAGTCAGGAAGAAACCAATGAGTTTCTTGGGTTGAATTATAAATTGTAAATGCATGTACTAAGGCTTGAATGTAAGGCGCCAATGTATGTAATTTATTTATTTATTTTTTTGGAATATTCATTCAAAGAAATGAATGGTGAATCAAATGTAAAAGCAAGTTATGTAATATACTCAAAGAGAGTAGGAAAGCAAAAGGGAAGCCTAGATGCATACGAGAAGTAAGTATATTTGAGGATGATGTGTAATTGCATTGTAGATGGTTAGTAATCCTTTGGTACAATTTATTTTAGGGATGATGTAATTGCATTAAAGATGGTTAGCAATCTTGTGATATTGTCATAGGTTTTCGCTTTCTATTTTCCCATTCTTTCTTAGCCTACACCTATGGCCCCATTACAACCAATGAAACCTATCAAATCTCTTGGTGATGCTTGCTTAAGAGAGAGGTTATGCATGTGTTATATCTATGTTCTTAATGTCAAATCTCATTCATGAGATTCTTTGCACTTATATAAGTGTCTTTCTAATTATATGAATATGCAATTATATTTTGATTTCCAAGTACCTAAACTCTATTTCGCATATGTTTGATGAGTGTATGTTATCATCTAGGTTCTGAGTGAAAATATGAGTAGAAGTTAAGACGAATTCTATCTTGGGCATTCGAGCATGGCCATAGTTCGATCACTCACGTTTTTCCTAAGTCTATTTGTGAATTGACTTAGGATCACATTTTCCTCTAAGCTTTCTTCCAATCTACGTTGAAGATCAGTATTTTCCTTCTTAGTCTTGAAGAAGCGAGAGCTGCCTTCTTGAAGAATCTTTTATACTTCTTGAGGAATTCAATAAGCTCCAACCTATAGTCATCATTATCAGAAATCTCCAAGTTGGAGTCATCTTCTCACTGTCATCACTCAAAGATGATGAGTTCTCATCACTTGGCTCCTCATGATTTGAGTAGACTTCCTTATCAAGACTTTCACCTCGGTCACTTCTAGTTCATCAACAATTTCCTCTACTTCAAGGTCTAGATTCACGGAATTGTTCTCCTCTTCATTATCACTCATATGAGAGGTGGCGAAAGCATTGAAGTTAGCCACATTGTCTTCATCATCCAATGAGTCCTCTTTATCTTCAAGGTCATCAATGTCACTCCAAGTGGCCGCCATCGCTTTCCCTTTCTTATTGTTCTTCAAGTTACCACAATTAGGAGCTATGTGTCCAATACCGCCACACTCGAAGTATTGAATGCCTTTTCGAGTTTGCTTGTCTTGATTTGGCTCTAACTCCTTGAACAAGGTTTTTTTTTTCTTGAAGTCTCTTCCTCTTGAGTTGTAACCCTTCTTCTTTTGCTTCAAGATTCTTCTAAATCTCTTTACCATGAGATTCGTCTCCACATCTGAGTCACTCTCTTCCTTCTCATGCTTGGTAGTCTTCAAAGCAATCCTTTTTTACTTTCTTGAAGATGGAGTAAGCTTTCTAAACTCATAAGCTTGAAGCTTGTCAATGAGTTGGTTTACCTTCATAATATCCAAGTCACTGTTTTCTTCAATATCTGTTATATTGGACTCAAATCTGTCTGGAAGGGATCTCAAAATCTTCAGAACCACGATTGATTTTTAGTAAGGGTCTCCGAATTGATAACTTTGGTTCACAATATCCATTAGCTTGATCTAGAAGTCATTGAAACTTTCATGCTTATCCATTTTGATAGTCTAGAACTACGCTTGAAGGGTTTGGAGCTTGAACTTTTTCACGGTGTGAGATCCCTCATGTGTAGTTTAAAGGATTTCCCAAGCTTTTTTATTATTCCTTGTAATTTGGATGAATTTGTGATGATTCTTAGCCATGGCACAAAACAAGGCATGAATGCCATTGGAGTTCCATTTGGCCGTTTCAAATTCTTAAGGAGTCTACTATGCTTTGGGCTTAGGTACAATTTCTCCGTTCTCCGAGATCATGGTAGGTGGTGAGTAGCCATCTTCTATACCCATCCACACATGCTCGTCAATTGCCATCAAATACGACTCCATTCTCCCTTTCCAGAAGGAGTAATTTTCTCTAGTAAGCAATGAAGGTCTCACATTTGAAGCATCCTCATTGTGCATTCCAATCTCACTCATGGTGTTTGATGAAGTGAATGATATGCAATATGCAAGACACAAATAAATGTAAGGATCAACCTAAGTATGTCTAGACATCTGCTTTGATACCAATTGAAAATAACCTAAAATGTGTCTAAACAACATAGAGGGGTCACATTCAATTTTTTTTTTTTATCTATTATTTATACCACCTTAATTTTTTAGAATTCAATTCGAACGCCTAAATATAAATTTGTTGCATAAATTCAAATTTAAAATAGTTATAGAGAACTATTACATAAAGAAATCATAATTATCACTTAATCCGTGAAAAAACAATGATGATTTAGAACAAGAGAAATAAGTATTAAATTAAGAAGAGATTAGGGTTGAACGATACCGAGTTAAGTAAAAAAAAATGACAAATCTGTCTTTAAAATAAACTAATGAGGGCGATTTAGGTGTTTTAAAAGATTCATTAAATCATAAAATTAATTATTTCATAATTGCTTTTGAAAAGTAACATTTTACCTCCTCCTCAAAATCACTGCAAAATCAAAGTTGATTCTTAAATAATTTGTTTTGGAAGGTTTTACCAAACATCCTCCTCTTCCAAAATTATGAAATAAGTTAATTTTAGCTTATCAAAATCAATATAAATCTCTCACATAACTACTTAGCAACTATACAGTTCTGTAGCCAATAGGGGCATAGCTCAGCTAGTAGATGAACGAGCTTGAGACTTGGGCAAATGACTCCCAGGTCAGCGGCTCGAATCCTATCAATGATAAAAACTTTCAAAACAATACATGGTCCCGAATTAATAGATATTGTCAAAAAAAAAAAAAAAAAACTATACAGTTTTGTATAAATAGTTAAATCCACAAGGGATATTATTATTTTCCCCCAAACATTTGAGGTATTAGACATTTTGCACCCTCTTATTTTAGTATTGGCCATTTTCCACCCTAAAATTTTGATTAATAGTCAATGCCCGACACCCCCCCTTCTTTTTTTAACATAATCGTTAAATAGGTTGTAGTTGACCTTATGCAAATAAGGGGCAATAAGGTAAATTAACAGTATTTATTATTTAAAACAAATTTGAAGAAAGACAATATAGTAAATGGATTTTTATTAAAAGTTAATTAATGGAATTAAAAATTCAATGAATATGTGCTTAGGTGAGATTCAGCCACGTTACTTAAATGTGGTCTAGGAAATTAAATTAAGAAAACATCAGATTAAGTAATAATAATAATAAACCTTTCAAATAATAATAATAATAATAACACTAACCTAAAGTTAAACAACCAAATTGTAATTCCCATAATCATCTTCTCCACCATAACCTCCCACACCCAAAACCCTAGCCATCACCTTAAACCATCGTCTCTCTCTCTCTCTCTCTCTCTCTCTCTCTCTCTCATTCGTCGACGAGATTGAGCATCGACTCCTCTAGTGGAAGTCGATTGACGTTGTTGATGGTTTCTGATGAGATGGCGGTGGTCGTGTGAGCGAGTGGGTTTGGTTTTGAAGTTTGGATTTTGAAGATTCGTATTTTGGTTTGTGTTTGTTATGTTTTTTTTTTTTTTCAATTTCAATTTGTGTTTCGAATTTTTTTCTTATTTTTTGGTGATGGTGATGTTTGAAATTTGGATTTTTTTTCTTCGATTTCTAGTTGTGTTTGGATGGTGGAAGTGTTTGTGAGTTTGTTGTTTGTGTGAGCATTAAGAGAGAGAGAGAGAGAGAGAGAGAGAGAGAGAGAGAGAGAGAAGAGAAGAGAAGAGAATGGATGGTTGTATTGAGCTAGTGGTTGGATGCTTTTCTATGTTTTGGTGGTGGTGGTAATGATGCTTTTCTGGGTTTGTGGTGATGGATCATGATTTTCTTGGGTTTGTTTGGGGATATTGTAAGGACCTCTATTTTATGATTGACTTATTTCTTGACAAACTACATTAAGAATGATTTTGTAATGGATAGCTTAGGGCTGTTCGGTAGGAAACTTTTTGCCTGTTTTCATTTTTACTTTTCGAAAGCAATTTTTATTTCGTGTTCATCATTTTTCATTTTATTTTCAAAAAAAAAAAAAAAATTAAAAACAAAATTAGTGTTAAAAATGAAAATTTTGAAAAACAACTTGTAGATGTTTTCCATGTTTTTCAAAAAAGAATTTCATTTTGTTTTTCACTTTTTTTTTTAATTAAAACTCACCTTTCTTTTCCCTACTTATTTTTCTTCTTCTTCTTCGATTCTCCATCACTGTTCTTCTTCTTCCTCTACTTCTTTCTTTCTTTCTTTCTTTCTTTCTTTCTTCTTCTTCTTTTTTGATCTGCTCCTTAAAGGCCGATGAGGTGAGATCCTCCTCCAGCGATGATGATCTGGGCTAGATCGGCATTGCCGGAGGAGGATCTCACCTCCTCAAGCCTTGGTGTCGTCAATCTGCTTCTCTGGCTAAGTTCAAAGGTCCTACTATTCCTTTAACAGGTAGTGCTTCTAGCTTTAAGGGTGGTTTGGTTATGGGGTTATTGCTATGATTCTAATGACTAATGAGGATCCTTGGCCAGCTTGGATGTTGGACTTTTTAGGAGATTTTTTGGGTTTATATTAGGATGAATTAGTTTCATTCATTGTTCAATATTAATACAATTAGTGCCATTTATTTTTTGGGTTTGTTTTTGATGAATGGATGATGGTGATAGGTGTTTGATTTTGATTTTCTGGGGTTGTTTCTGGGTTTATATATCTTTCAGTATATGCTTGGGTATGATCTTCGTTTAATGATCTTTGTTGCAAGACCATGAACAACAATCTACATTCTTGAAGAAATTCGGTCCATTCACTTGTCGAACAACAAATCTAATTCAAATTAGTAGTTGTCTTTTGCTAGTTCAAGTAGTTGGAATCTACCATCCCAATTTTTGATTTCGAGTCATAATGCTGTATACTTTTAAGCCTAATTAGGAAGAAAATGTAAGCTCAACTTAATTGAATTTGCAAGATAAATTGTTGATTTGTACTTTTGTTTTCTTTTCATGGTCATATTGAGATACAACTCTTAGTTGATTGAAGCCACACTCCTCATCATGTGCTATATATTGTCTTGCCATCTACTAAAAAAATTGTTGTTACGTGTGCAAGTGATTGCTTCACTTCTACACCTTGTGTAGCTCCATTTCCGTATCTTTTTATGTTTGTTTCTTATGTAAAATCGTGTTTCTAATGCTTTAAATAAGTTGTGCATGGTCAAGTTAGATTTGGAGCCTAATGGTTTTGGGCGGAGCTGAAATGAAGAACAAGAAGGCAAGTTAAAGCACAAAGGCGACCCCAAGCTTGCCTCAAGGTCGCTATCAGATTCAGCCTTCCAAAGTATAGCACAAAGGCGAGCCCACTCAAGGTCACCTTAAGGTCACTTTGGCCTCAGGTTCAACCTTTCACAACATACCCAAAGGCAATCTCAGGGAAAGTCCAACAAGGTTGCTATCCTCTCAAGTTTAGCCTGTTGAAACAGAGCAAAAAGGCGACCTAGACATGCCATATCAGGACCCCACTTTTCCTTATCAAGGCCCATAGTTGTCGGTCACCCACAGTTGTTTAGTTTTTATTTGTTTGCTTCTTTTTGTTCCTTATTCTAAGTTGCTTTCGTTTATTGAATTTTGTTACTCCAATATTGTTTTATTGCTTTATAGACATATTTGTTTATGTTGGATTACTAATTTGGTTTAAGTTTTATTTCATTGCTTTTTCTCTTTCTTCCGTTAATTTTGTATAGAATAAGAGTGTGAATAACCATTGTGCATAGTTTTAGAGTTTTTGGTTGTGTGTTTGGCCTCCTTCCTGCTTCTAAGCTTTTATTGTTCAATCCACTTTTGTGCAAACATTAGGGACAATGTTCTGTTTAGGTTTGGGGGTGCGGCCATCCTTTGACCATTTTTGCATGATTGTTTTGTATGTGCTCATGTTTTATGATTTTTTTTTCAATTTTTGCTTGATTGTGTGTTTGTAGAGTCAAGTTTAGTCCGCTCTTCTGCTTCGAGCCAAATTTTGGAGTATTAGCTTGCTTAATGAGATGCTTTTGGGTTGTGCATTTGGAGGCAATTTTTGCATGTGTTGAATCCTTGAGTCTAGGCAAAGGTTGTGCTAGTTAAAGCTACACCACATTGCTTGCACGCATCCTACAAGACTCAAAAATGTCTTAGTGATTGGGTATCGCACTTAAGATGTCTAGATCATTAGTGGAGACTACCCGTGTAAGGCTAGAGCCTATATAACGTCCTTATGAGTGTAAATTTTTATTTTTGCATCTTAAACACTCTTCTTGTAAATAAATAAGCATAAATAAAAAGGACCTCACTCCATACATTGGACATTAAAGAACGCCATCTAAAGAGCATCACCGTAGTTTTAGCCTTTGTTTGCTTGCTTAACTCATGCCTTTAGAGATGACGTAGGCTATATGTGCTAGTCACTACAAATGTCCCAAACACGTCCCTTGCCTTGTGTGTGCGCTTGAATATCCTATCTATGTTGACCTACACACTAAACTTTATCACTATATCCACATATATCATACACATCACCATATCTTACCTAAACACTAGACCACCCCCTTTGCTACGATTATGGCTTGTTATCATAGCAAAATGAAGCTCGAGAAAAATCAAAATTGTAAAAGTGGCATGTACTTAAGCTAGATGTGTAAATTGTGCAAACAATAAGGCTCAAAATGTATGAAAAAATAATTAAAAGTGCTAAAAGAAAAAAGTATAGCACGAAAAGCCTTCTAGTTCTAAAAATGTAAAAGTTGCCAAAATGTAAAGCAACATAATATAGCACAAAATGATTAATCGAATAATTCATGCCTAGACGCTATTATTGTGAAGAGCGTGTCAAATAGAAGCTTAAGTATAATCGGTAGCTAGCCCATAATTCCGTATCCACCTAGCCTCCCCGCCACTAATTTACCAAAACCTCACTTGAACTTTAAAGAAGTCCTAATTGATCTTTAGAAGGAGTTGTAGCTTGTTGATGAAGGTATCAAATGGTGCTCTACTCTTGTTCTTAATGTTCAAATCCGTTCTTATGGTCCAATTGCATTTAAACTTTAGCGGTTTTTCAAAACTGTCATATGCATGTAAAATTTGAAATCTCTTGTGCATAATTTCCAACCGCATAGGTTTGTTGAGTGAGCCTGGGTTCTGAGTGGTAAAATGAGAGAGATCCTGAAAGGTATGGAGTCGAGGCAAAATGCTATCATAAGACTCTTGTGCTCGATGCTTTTGAAGCTATGTTCACTAAGAAGTATGGAATTACAATCTTTCTTGTTGTAGCACCTTAGCTTGCACTTCCTAAGTTTTATCTTAAGGGTCTTAGCATGTATGTGTCTCAATCTGGTCCACCCCTTATTGCATCTCTGTTTTTAGTAGGCTCAATAGGAAAGACATTTGTGGGTGTCATTTTGTAAACCCTCACAAGACTTCACTTGTCCTCTAGGGATCGCCTACGGGTTTAAAAGGCTTATGACACATGCCAAGTGCCATCGTGTCACCCACGAAAGTGGTGTTTTTTCTTCTTCCTTTTCTTTTTGTTTGTTTGTTTTGGTTTTACTCGAGAACGACCAAAAGATTGGTTTGGAGGTATTTGATTGCTTCACGTTTACACCTTGTGTAGCACCATTTTCGTATCTTTTTGTGTTTGTTTCTCGGGTAAAACCGTGTTTCTATTACTTTAAATAAGTCGTGCATGGTCAAATTAGATTTGAAGCTTAATGGTCTTGGACAGAGCTGAAATGAAGAAAAAGAAGGCTAGTTAAAGCACAAAGGCGACCCCAAGGAAAGTCCTTATCGTCTCAGATTCAGCCTTCTAAAATAGAGCACAAATGTGACCCTAAGGCGAGCCCACTCAAGGTCGTTTTAGCCTCGGGTTTAACCTTCCACAACATACCCAAAGGAGACCTCAGGACGAGTCCAATTAGGTCACCCCAAGGTCTCTATCCTCTCGGGTCCAGCCTCTTGAAATAGAGCAAAAAGGTGACTTTAAGGTGAGCCCAACCAAGATCGCCTCAAGGTCGCTATCCTCTCGGGTCTAGCCACTTGAAATAGAGCAAAAAGGCGACCCTAAGGCGAGCTCCGCCTTTTTGCCTAGAAATTGTTTAGTCTAAGAAATTTACTCCCTTGCCCCTGACCTAATTCATCTCCATATATATTCATTTGCTATATTTAAGCAGAAGTACCAATCCCTCACCCAATAATATTCATATAACCATTTTCCTACATCACCATTACTAAAATCCTACACGATCCACCTATTACTTGGAATCAAATCCATGATCACTTCTTGTTTTTGGGCAATAGAGAATTGAAGGAGATTGAGAGAATGAGAAGAAAAGCAAAGGAAGAAGAGAACACTACTCTACATAGTATTCTTTACAACTTTATCTTTTTCATTTTCATTATAGAGTCATGTATTCATTTGATTATATATGTTGTATGGCTTACTTTTGTAATATGAGCTAAATTTCTAATGATAGGACTTGATGACCTCACCCTTGACTTTATATATATTGATCACTAATTTATCCATTATGTGCAAATGTGATTTGTATGGATGTTTTTTAGTATTCAATACTTTCAATAGATTGATCTCCTATTGATTGATTTTCTGATTCCAGCATTGAATAGATCCGCGGATAAGAATATTTGTAATCGCCGGAGACAAGAACGAGTGAATCTAATTTCGAGAGCATGCTTGTGAGAGAAGAGAGCAGTTGTTAATAACTATCTTTGTAGCTCTAGAATGTTTCAGTTTATGCTCCTACCTATTATCTGAATATACCAAGAAAGACGTCCCACGAGACGGAGGGAGACCTGTTCCCATATTAGAACATAATACAGGAATGGTTGGGAGTGAAGGAATAGATCAAGATCTGGTGATATAACGCAGGGTCTTCCAAAAGTAGAACAGGTGTTAGAAGTGCGTTCGATTGATTCAATATCGATGAACCTAAAATCCCTCACCTCATTGGATTGGCCAGGAGAACTTCGAAGCTTATCGGGCCTCCTCTTGTAAGCTAGCTCCATTCGATCGATCGCACGCCACTGTGACCCCCGAAGCGATCTTCTTTTTTTCTTCTTTGGATCTTAATTTCAGAAAAACTTCTCGAATTCTCCTAATCTGCAAGATAAATTCTTTGATTCTTCTGTACTTGGTACTACGATCATTGGAGGAACAATACCTAAACCCGAAGATGCTCCAGAATCTTTTCGATTGCTCGTTCGAGAACTACGATCTTTGGCTTTGGAACTGAATCATTTCCTTGTATCTGAGAAAAACTTCTGAAAAACGCAGAAGACTGAAGCGGAGGATGGCATTCTCCCTTGACTTTGAATCTCATTTTTGAATCATGGAATTCTCTCCCCCGGAAGGAGGCCTTCTTCGCCTTCCACCTAAGCTGCGCAGGAAAAGCCCAAAGCCAATCCCAGGGAACAGTGAAGCTTCATAGGGTCTTTCTGTCCAGGTGCAGGTAGTCCGCATCTTCACAGACATGTCTATTTCACCGAGACTTTCTCCGAGACAGTGCCCAGATCGTTATGCCTTTCGTGCGCTGCACCACCTATCTTTCAGAAGTGAGACGCACAAAGATCTATACTTATTTAAGAATTCTTTCCTAATTTGTTTCATTATTGTGGATATTTTTCTCAATAATTTGGATTTTAGCTAGTGCCAGTGTCCAACCATTGCCGTAGGAATAAGCGCGAGACCGTCCCAGGTGGTTGCTAGAAGAAAACAATTGGCATTGACGTCCTCTTTCTGAACGGGATTGGAAGCGAATTAATTAATTAATTGGAGCCCCAGTACTGAAAAAAAAAAAAAAAAAGAATCCTGGAGTGTCCATATGAACCCCGTAACTGGAGTCATTAAAGGAATTAATGCGTGGGGGGCGCAGCCTCCCCTAGGATTACACACCATTCAACCGACTCCAATTCTTTTACCCATTAACATTTTAGAAGAGTTCACAAAACCTTTCTTACCTGCCACTCCCCCCGGTGATAGCTAGCCATCCGCGTCCAGACCCAGGGTAAGCCGCAGAGAGAGCGGGCTACCCGTTTCTTGAGTTGGAAACGTTAAAATTACCGCTTTTCCTTATCGGGATCGGGACTAAAAAGAATGGTTGGGATAACAAACATCCATCTCGTTGGTACTTTGGATACCCTTAGAACCATAGAAGACTATTAAAGTGATTAATTCCTGGAAATTAAAGGGCGTTGAGAACAAAGAAATTGTAGGAGTTTACACGGGAATTTGAAATAATAGCATGCGAGCAATATTTTTAGCTATTATCAGTGAAGGTAATATAATATATTTTCTAAGAATCGATTGAGAAAACCCCTTCCCCGCATTAGTAACTAATATCTTTTTAACGTTTAATTAGATAGGGGAATTATTCAAATTCAATTCAGAAGCTAAGCAGTGGTAATTCTAAAGATTTCCCGGGGGAAAAATAGAGACGTCTCCTATCTACCGAATGAAAGAACCCCAAGGCATAGAGCGGGAACGTCGTTGGGAGCTAGATAAAATGTCTTCTATGCATGTCTAATAAGATAGACTAGCCGAGGCTAGCGTATAGGGATCCTTTTAGTGTGCCAATGTTCTTAATGAATTCATATATATATTCTGAGGTAATCAAGAGATAGGCTCGAGGTGTGTTTTGGGTGTAATCTCTATTGCTAGACTGAGATTATAGGTTAACAATTGGGTGCATGAGTCTATAAATTGCAAGTGAATTGATTGGGTATGCAAGTGAGTCTAGAAAGAAATTAGGAGAGGGTGGGGTGGAGTTCGGTCTTAGCATCGTTTCCCTTATTATTACATTTGATTTCATTACTTGTTATTTTCTTACCGCAATAGCATAAAATATTTTGAGTAGTTTAATTTAACTTGCTTATAGAATTCAATTATGAAAACAATCTTTTATTGCTTGTTTGAATATCAATTAGACTAATCAATTTTGGTAATCAATCACTCAATCTTTGTCGGGAACGAATCTTACTTATTAGTGTACTACTCTCCGACCTTGTACGATTGCGAGTATCACTAAGGAGTGATCCACAGGTGTAGAAAAAAATTGTTGTTAATGGAGGAGAATTTATAAATTACAATTAAAAATATATATATATATATATATATATTATATTGGTTAATTATTTAACCTATTTGTTTTATAGTTGTTATAATATCAAGCAAAATGTAAAAATGGTATTTCAATTTTTGATATTTTCATTTAAGCTACCAGACGCGATTTTTCTGTTTTCATTTTTAGAATACAACTTCTAGTATACGCTACCAAACGTGTTTTCATTTTTATTTTCGAAAAACAGCAAATGAAAAATGCTTACAGGACTCGGCCTTAGGTTCTCAATAGCAAGCTTCCAAGCATTTCTGTGACTTCAAGAGTGAAGCATATATTCACTTGACTTTGCCTCTTGAAAAGATTAGGTACACACACACACACACACACACACACACACACACACATACACACTTACATGCATTTGTGTTCCTTATTGCTTATGTGTGCATTCTTTTCACTATCACACTTTCATTTCATTCTTTGTCCTAAGTGTGGTTTTTGTGTGGCATAATTCGTTTCTGGTTGTGTGATCGAAAACGTTTGCACTTGCATGATGGTGTACTTGTCTTATCACGATGAGTGACCACTTGAGGAGGTCTCATTCTTCTCTTGGTTAGGTTTTAGGTCACATGGTCTTATACCACGAGTTTTGGCAATATTGTTATTATCCAAATCTAACCTTTGGTCACTCAAATGACCATAACTCTTTTTACAAACATCAAAACCTCATTTTGTAAAAAGGAGTAGAACGTAGACATCCATACCTTTCCTATCATGTGAAAGGTTTCGATGTCTTTTGGTCATGTTTCTGGACACCCGAAACTGGAGTTGTTGCACTGTCACATTTTGTATACCCGAGACAAATGCAACTTTAGAAGTGACTTCCATCCAAGTCACCTTGAATGTTGCTTTTTGACCCCCTGTCCCAAGAATAAAGTGACTTTAGAAGCGACTTCCATCCAAGTCACCTTGTAAGTCGCTTTTTGACACCTAGAAATCACTTTTCTTTCAAAACGACGTAGTTTCACTTAGGGCACCTATTTAAACCCCTCTTTCTCATCTTCTTCATTTAAGACCACGAAATTAAAACCCTAGAGATATAGAAAGAGTGATTCTAGAGAGAGAAAGCTTCAAGCTTCATTCCTTAACTCTCTAAACCCAAAACCTATATTTCCATGACATCTTTCATGCATCAATCATTCATGGGTCTTTTTTTATTACATCACTTGGTAAGTAAAACAAACACCATATCTTCACTTATTGCTCTAACTTAATCTAGACATGTCTTTGATTGTTTAGTCCAGCAAATCTTCACTCTTATTGCATATTTAGTAAAGTTATGACATTATTGGGTTTTGTTTGTGATAGCTTACATGATTAGGTTGTTTTGCCTAAATAGCACTACAACAGATTGAGTCTTTTACGGCTTGAGTTTTACGGCGCACATAAATAGCGCATTGTAAATGTTATCATTCATAACTTATGTTTAATGCACGTCGTAATTGTGATGCATAATTTCTTAAAGATGGCGCATATTTGAAGAACGCCGTAAAAAAGAGATTATTTACGATGTGCATTTGAAGAATGCCGTAAAAAAAAGATTATTTAAGGCGCGTATATGAGGAATGCCATAAAAAAAGATTATTTACGGCGTGCATATGAGGAACACCGTAAATAACCGTAAAAAGTGAATGACTATTTACAGCATTAAGTGCAAGTCGTAATTGTGATGCATAATTTCTCAAAAACGGCGCGCATTTGAAGAACGCCGTAACGCGCATTTGAGGAACGCTGTAAAAAAGAGATTATTTACTGCTCGCATATGAGGAATGCCATAAAAAGTGAATGACTATTTACGGCATTAAGTGCAAGTCGTAATTGTGATACATAATAGACGACGCGTATTTGAAGAACGCCGTAAAAAAGAGATTATTACGGCGTGCATTTGAAGAACATCGTAAAAAAGAGATTATTTACTACGTGCATATGAGAAATGCCGTAAAAAAGAGATTATTTACGGCGCGTATATGAGGAACGCAGTAAAAAGTGAATGACTATTTATGGCATTAAGTGCAAGTCGTAATAGTGATATATAATTTCTCAAAGACTATGCACATTTGATGAACGTCGTAAAAAAAAGATTATTTACAGCGAGCATTTGAAGAACGCCGTAAAAAAGAGATTATTTACAGCACGCATATGAGGAACGTCGTAAAAAAAGAGATTATTTATGGCACGTATATGAGGAATGCCGTAAAAAGTGAATGACTATTTACGGCATTAAGTGCAAGTCGTAATAGTGATATATAATTTCTCAAAGACGACGCACATTTGATGAACGCCGTAAAAAAGAGATTATTTACAGCGCTCATTTGAGGAATGCCGTAATACATAATTTCTCAAAGACGGCGTGCATTTAAAGAATGCCGTAAAAAAGGATTATTTACGGCTTACCTATTGCGTGCCTTTCCTAAAATGATACAATATATGGATCATTTTGTTCGTCCAAAGTGGTTCTCTATTGTGATGAATTTTGTTTTTTCCCAATAAGTTCTTCATAAGGATCAATAACTATTAGTCTTGAAAGGTTTTCTATTATTTTTATAAAAAGAACCGAACCATCGAAATCGGAACTGGAACCGAAACCGTCGAAACTAGAACCGAAACAGTTGGTTCCAAATCGAAAATCGAAACCGTTGGTTCCAAATCGAAAACCGAAACCGTTGGTTCCGAATTGAGAACCGAAACCTGGGTCATGTCTAATTTCGAGTACGATTAACGATTGACCCTTTGATCTTACAATATATGATTTTAACAAAATAGTTTAATTAAATGTTTTTTAGTATCAATTTGTTTATCATATAAAAATAAAATTTAAATTAGTGGAATCGATCTACAAATAAAATTTTGGTTGAAAAAAATCAATAAAAATTTAATAACAAATAGAGATTATATATAAAAATTATGCTTTTATTAGCACATTGAAAGCAGCAGTAAGGTGGATAAGGCTTGGCTCATGATCACTCATGAGTGCCAGGTTCATTACACCATGAGAACACCGATTAATTGTGACTTATATGTGATGAGCTGGTGGGTGTGGGCGGGCAGCTGGGTCTGTGTGGGTGTCGGTGGGTGGCTGCAGGGTCGTAAATACAATTTTTTTTTAAAACATATTAACGGCGCATTTAATATGTCATATTTGAGGGAATTCACCACATACACTGAATGTCGTAAATGAATTTTTTTTTAAAAAAGATATTAACGGTGCACATTTGAAGAATGCCGTATTTAAGGGATATCATTCACGACATACTGTTGAACGCTGTAAATGAGTCACTTACGGCGTTCTTTACACGCAGTAAAAGGGGTCGTAATACACTTACGACATTTTTTAAAACATATTAACGGCGCGTTTTATACGCCGTATTTAAGGGATATCATTTACGACATCATCTAATACGGCTTGTAGCTGAACACCGTAAATAGTCATTTACGGCGTTCATTGCGCACCGTAAAAGGCCTAATCTGTTGTAGTGTAGCTAATCCATAAATATTCATGTATGATTATTTGATGATTAGGTTTGCTTTGTGCATCTAGTCAAGTTCATGAATGTTTATGTGAGTTGTATTTGATAATTAGGTTGCTAGAATCTTTCTACAACTAATTGAGACCTCATGTACGGGCATGTAGGCATTGTTTGATAACTAGGTTGTTAAATTGCATCATAACATCTAGTTAAGCATTTTGTGTGTAGTCTTACACATTGAGCATTATTGTCATATTCACTTAGACTTTTAATTCTTTTCAATGAGTCAAAGTCTTGTGACTTCTAGGTGAAGTTGCACAAGCAAGTGAAGTCTTGCAACCAAAGGGTTGGTTGGCAAGCACTGCCAAGTGCCAAGTACCGCCCGCGTGGTAGATTAGGAGGTGCTCACGCCAAGAGTAGTGGATCAGGAGATATCACTAGGATTGAACCAAGAGTGGTGAGTGGTAGTGTCCATAGCCTGAGGTTGTCGAGAGTGAGAGTTCATGTATCACTTGAGGGTGTAACCGTCTTTTCATATAGTAGATTGATATGGCTTAAGTGGCTAGCATGGCTAATCCCGTGGTTTTTCCTTGTTGAAGGTTTCCATGTAGAAATAAAGTGTTCTTTATATTTATGCACTTTACTTGATTTTTTGTTGTATGTTTGAATTGAGTTATATTGTTAATATTGACTAATCGAAAAAGTTAGTAATAATCGATTAAAAACCCATTTACCACCCCCCTAGGTTGTATTAGACACACTGTATTTATTTTCACATATGGTAATGGTGATGATTTTTTCTTTATTTATTTATATGTTTATTTATTTACTTTTGGTTTGTGATTTTGATTTTGATTTGATGGATCTGGTCTTGGAGGAGTGGATCTTCACCGTCAATCTTGAGAGGTGGATGGTGGATATCTGGATCTCCACTTTCTTTTATTATTTTTTCATTATTTTGGTTTTTTATTTTTTATCTTGTTTTTTCAGTGATTGGAAGGGCAAAATTGTCCCATTAAAAAAAATAAAAGATTCCAGGGGCAACATCGTTATTTTGCAATTTGCTCATGTTAGTAGATCACTTTTCCATCCAAAACTAATGGCGGGTGCAAATTGGCCAATATTGAAATAATATCCCTTTTAAATATTATAATTTAGGGAAAATACGAGGTTGGTTCAGTGGTTTTCTCCTCATACCTACACCATGGGGTTGTGGGTTTGAGTTTGTCTCCCACCCCCAAATCCTGAATTATTGTGATATATATTTTTAAATATATATATATATATAATAGTTTGGGGTTTAAATATTCAAAAAAAACAAAAAAACAAAAAAAACAACAACAACAACAACAATAACAACAAACTCAAACTGCATAATACGACATCTTCACCAAAAGAGACCTTGTCGTTGAATTTCCTTTGTAGTAGGATCTCTTTTGTTCATAATTATCCTCCAAATATGTAGTAGATCCAAATCTCCTCTAGACATGGTGATTGAAGATCCTCGATCTCTTAGATTGAGATTTTTCTATATGGGTGAAGGAGATATACGGGTGCTGGATTTGATGAAGTTACTTTTTTACTTCATCATCTATGGATAACAGATTTGATAATATATCATTGGAATTGTATTGACGAGAAGAACAAAGTTGTATAACGAAGAAAGAGAAAATAGAAAAGAGAGAAGAGAGAGAAACTTAGTGGAGGAAGGGAAGAAAGTCATAGGGAGAGAAAAACACAAACAAACTTGAGAGAGACTAGAGAAATATGACCCTTCCCGATCTGCTTTGACTTGGCGTCTATTACTGAATTGGCTTCCAATAGAGGATCGTTTGTGCAAGGCAGGGTTTCTTTTGGCTTCCTGGTGTAGTATTTATAGGGTCAACAATGAATCAGTTGACCATTTTTTTCTCAGATGTCCTTCGGCAACTACTATTTGGGAGGTAGTTTTCTCTATTTTCCAATGGCATCTTCTTCTGATTCGTGACCTTCTTTCTTTTCGTAGGCCATGCTGGTTGGTTTTAGTACGTTGATTCGTGTTCTGTGGAAGGCGGCAATTCATGCGATAGTATGGAGTGTTTAGTTTATTTGAAACCAATGGATCTTTGAGGGGAAGTTTGCAAATTTTAGATTTGCTTTGTCCCTGGTTTGGTGTGTGGTTTTTGACGCTAGTCATTTGGAGATTGGGTATATGCGCAACATTGTGAAAGATATTATTATCCTTAGGAGTTTTGGTATCCATGGTCGGCCGGCCAAGGCCTCGGTTATCAAAAGCATGTTTTGGTCACCTCCAGCTCTAGGTTGGGTTAAGATTAATATGGATGGGGCTGTCTTGAGTTCTCCAGAGCGGAGGGGGGTTCCGTAATTGTAGGTCCTTTGTCAAAGGATGTTCTTTGAGGCTGAGCTGCTCGTGGCCTCCATGGCAATTAACTTTGCTTGGAATTTCAGATGGCATCGGATCTGGCTAGAGAGCAACTCTTCCTTTGTGGTTCAACTACTTTCTTCTTTTTCTGATAGTGTTCCTTGGTGCGTGTGGCAAGCTTGGAAAAGGTGCCTTTATCAAATTTCTAATATGGAGTTTCAAGTGTTGCATATTTTTAAGGAGGGTAATCAAGTAGCTAATGCTCTTTCCTAGCACGCTTTAAGCTTGGAAGTTGATTCATGAGTTCTCTGCTCCTCCTTTTTGTTCTTCTCTAGTGGGCAATGACTGCATAGGCCAGGAGCTGTTTCGTTTTTCTTGATGTTTTCTGTTTGATCTTTTGTGGCTTGTGTGTCACTCGTTTTCCTTTTTTTTTTTTTTTTTTTTTTTTTTTTTGGTTGGTTTGGCCTCTATTACTCTTTGTTATTTTCTTTTTTGTTTATTTATATTGTTTCGGATACTGCTTAGGGGTTTTTCAATATATGATTGCTCGTGACACTTTTTCCCCCTTAGGTCATTCCAACTTTACCAAGAAATAGGAGGGAAGGTTTCAAGAAGGAAAAGAGTTAAGGCAATTATCAATTTAATCACTAGATTTTAGTAAAATGTCAATTTTTATCTGCCTTTCCATTTTTAGTGCTCATGGTTCCTAAGTTTTCGTAAATATATCAATTCGATTCCTTTGATCAGATCTTTAATGGTTAAACCTTACATGAAAACTAAATGACTATTTTACCCCTGCCTTATGGCTGACACGTACCCTACAAATATTGTTTTGCCCTTATAAAGTTCTGGCAATTACAATTTTATCTTAGATTAATAAGATGAAAATGCATACCCTTAATAATGTAGCCTACAATCTTATTCTTCAAGAGACTTTTGTTTTTAAGATGTGAGGGAGAGTGTTGGAGAACTCACATTTTAAGCTAGAGAATATGAGATAAATCTCACGTTGAAAACGTAAAATCCTAGCGAAGGGTACATATATTTATCGATGGATGATATAATTTAATAGACTAATTATTTTTATGGTTGTAAGACTATTTATCAAAAATCCAACAAGTATAAAAATTTCACACCGATAGGTTCGTGTAATATACTATTTTACACCTTGTATATATACAAGCTGACAGTAAGGTGATTGGTGAAACTGATATGTATCGTCTATAAGTTTAATAAATCTTGATTAACCTTATTGTTGATAATTTGCTTATATTCGCCTCTCCAAGTATCGGGGGAGTTGGTCAAGCCAGCTTACAGTCTAAATATCAATCCAAATGATAATTACATAATGTTGCAATATGAATGTACATTATCTTCACTAAAAAGATGAACGGTTTCATCAGGGATGGTGTCGTAGGCCTGGTTTGGGAAGTATCCATGTACAGTTTCGTTGGAGCCATGCCTGTAATAGTTATAGGAAGATGTGTAGGTGGATTCATCTAAATATGTGGATGCATATGGATAATATTCACTGTCATATGGGAACGGCCAAAACTCTGCTTTTCTTCCTGTTCTTCTCACAACTTTTAGGACCTTTCTCTGGTCAACATACCCGGTTACTGTCACCTTTTGCTTATCCATGTCTATTTCCAAATTGTGAACACCTGTAATTAAGTACACTTCAAATCAACTTAAGTATTATGATTATAAATCCAAATTTTAGTGTTAGAAATCCTACACATCAGCATAATATATTACTATGGTTTGAAGGCATGCATTGAGTTGTAGAAAGATGACACGAGAGCAACTAGTTAAGCTTGGAAAAGCAAACCATGAATTATATAGATATAAGAATATTTAAAAAGCCGTTTAAATGTTAATAATAATAATATTTGATAAGCTTGCTTCGTTTGTGTTAGGGGGCCTTCTGGAATGCATAAAAGAACTCTTTCTAAAGTTAATTAAAAGTTATCAATCATATATATGCTCGGAATACTGGCATCCAACTACGATCATGGAGATTGTACGAGGAGTTGTCATCCCTTTGCAACTAGATCAAGCTAAAGGGATCAAGCATATGGGTTTTATGACCGAGTTCTTATGGACATTGATTTAACTTCGAATCAACCCTTCTTTTTGAATGTGGAGAGCTATGATCACCATAGAGGTTTATCTATAGATGTTATATATGAAAATTTTCCAGAGAGATGTACGAAGTGTAAAGCTTTTTGCCATGACTCTACTAGATGCTACCAAAATAAAAAAGAGATTATTTTAACAGAGGTCGATCGCAATCAAGAAATCCAAGGCAATCGTATCGGTCTATCACGAAAAACAACACCATTGGTGTGACTAGTGGTATAGAAGAAAAAAATTTAAGATCAAAGATGTGATGCAACAAACAGTGAATTTTTCAGGCCACCGTAAGTGGCAGTTTGTCATGGAGGAACAACCTTGCAAAACAGTCCCACAAAATTAGAAAACAATAGAGGAAGAGGAAATCATGCAAATTCCCAATTTTGAAAATCTTGCAAGTGGCAGATAAAAATGGTAACATCTAATTATCTCTACATTTATTTGAATTAAATGTGGTTGATACACAGGAAGTGGAATTGAGAGACAACAACCAATTCTGAAATTGACAAATTTAGGTTTCAAGAAGTTTACCTAATTCTTCATCAAGATAATGGGGGGGTTTTATTGAATAAAGATTCTCCACATTTATTTGAATTAAATGTGGCCGATACCCAATAATTGAATCGGGAAACAACAGACAATTCTAAAGTTGACAAATTTGGGTTTCAAGAAGTTGACTCAATTCTTTAGCAAGATATTGGAGAGATTTTATTGAATAAAGATTCTAATACTAACAATATATGTAGCTGATGGAGGAGAGATAATATGAATTTGGAGTTTGACAATAATTGGATTACCATGGTGACCAAATTGAAATGAAAAGTAAAGCCTACTTTTAAGATTTTATCTAGTTCTAAGTCTCAAATGAGTAAGGGAAGACATTCTACGCACTTCCTTAAAGCTGAGACTAAGATTCACTCTAATTCTACGGCTTCAGTGGTCCAAGCAGAATTAAGTTTTGTCAATAATTGGGCCGCACTAGCTTTTTTTACCTTCTATCGAGGCTTGCATTACAAGCTTTTCCGACAGATTTTTTATTGATAGTTCTTAACAACTGTCAATTTTATTTATTTTACACAAATTCTAAAGAATATTATTAAGTTTCGACAAAACTATAAAGTGATTTTGCTTGTATACAAGAATTGAAGATAGTTGCTTGATATTGATAGACAGATCACGAGATTTTTCAATTTTTTAATATATATATATATATACACTACTCAAAAATTATAAAGTAGCATGATCAACTATCAAAAAATTTCAAAAAATGTTGAGACTTGAAAATCGAGATATTAAAAAATGTTCAAATTTTTCTATATATAATTATCCTCGTTAATATTTTAAATTTTAAATATTGTCAAATTTCACATACAAAATATGTCTATAGAGTAATAGATCATGTTTGGTGCGCGGGATTGGATTGGACTATTTCATGGGTTAGATTGAATTAGACTTGACTAAATTAATATTATGCTATGTTTGGATAAATATGTGACTGGACTGAATTAACGCTATATATATTTTTTTGGTGAAACATGAGATTGGACTAAATATAATAATATTTTAAAATTGAATAATAAATTATTGAAATATGTATTTAAAGAAAATAAATTTTTAATTTATATATTATTAAAGTAACAATATCCAAAAATATTTTTAAAATATAAATTTATATTATTTTTAAAATATAGATTTATATTATTTTTAAATAAATTTAAATATTTTTCAATTTTATAATTTGTTTATTTAATAAAATAAGTTCTTTAAAAAAGAAAAGAAAAATAGAGAGAACATATAGGTGGGATTATGGTGCGTCCAGCGAATTTAAATTCTTCAATCCCATTAGAGGAATTAGGATTGAAGTAACCTTAGACCCTAATAATTGAATGAAAATTGAATAACAAATTATTGAAATAATTGTGACGATAGTCCTTAAATGAGTGCCCCACCTGATTGGACAACCGGTGGTACCTCCAAACATGGGATCCACATAACAAACAAGCCTATAATGTTTTAACTCAACTCTAGAATAGAGGCTTGCAAAGAAGATGAAGAAGTTGTCAAGTGAACAACGCATTTACATCAATTAGATTCTGAGTTCAAGTCTTGTTTTTTTTTTTTTTTTTTTAATTTTTAAATTTTTTTTTTTGAAATCTCACACCATATAGGTTAGATTGGTCAGGACCTACAGAGATCAAACACTACATACGGGGTTCGAATATCTATTCTCATAACACTAAAAAGAAAACTCTTTACATATGCTTATAAAAAATATATAGTGAGATTCGAACCTTCTACCATTAACGTGCATAGGGAGGTGCACGACAACTATACTAAGAGGGATGTGCAAGTTCAAGTTATGTTTCCTCCACTAATTTCCTAATTTATAATAGTTTGGAAAAAAAAAAAATTCCTTAGAACTCGTAAAAATCATATTTTATGAAACTGCTTTTAGTAGGTAAAAGCTTCACATTCAGAATCTGAACCAAACACACACAAGTAGCCAGAAAAAGAGAGAAGACAAATATCAAATATCTATAGAATTCAAAAAAAAAAAAAAAAAAAAAAAAAGGTATCAAATATCTATAACATGAGTTCCATAATTTCCATTATCAGGGATGAGAGAAGAAATAGAAATACAAGGAAACCATTTTTTTTTAGGGTAAATTTCACAAACATTCCTACATATTTTATATAATTGTATGCATATGCGACTTTTGTTACATCCTATGTCGTCAATCGTCTTCTGTCAACCATAACCATTGACTATTTTTTCTCACAAACCCCTAGTTACCTATTTTATCTTTTATTTTATTATTGAAAAATTAATATTTAAAATTAAAAAATTAAAAAAATTAAGTCGATTGTTATGTTCTCTCTCCCAATTTCCTTATATATTTTTTTTTCTTTCATTTTTCATGCGTTTTTAGAGCCCCAAACACCATCAATTTTGAGAATCCAAAAACCATCTTTATCTTCAATCAACAAAAACCGCAAATTTTCAAAAACCACCGACATACGGCATACCCAAATCAAACAAGCAAACACCAAATATCAAAGTTTGTGACCATAAATTATTCCCACTTTAACGACAACCATGAAATGGAGAAACGCCTTCATCTCTGAAATGGAGCTTTCTCCACCTTAATATGGAGTGGAGCTCTATCACACATGGAACTTTACTCTATCTCAACCATCTCTCAAATGGAGCTACCTTCATCTCAAATATGAAACGAAGCTCCACAACACAAATTGAGCGATGCTTTTTTTTTCTAAGATGGAGCTTTCTCCATCTTTGTTGCAACATCCCATATTGCTCATCAGACTACAACTTAACATAGGCTAGATTAGGCTAGATTAACAAAGATATAGTGCTTAAAGTTTTAATATTTTATTATTTAATGGTTAAAATATTATTTTATTATTTTATTAACCCTTCTCAAAATATTAAAAAGGGCAAATTGCACTGAACCAAGACTTAAATTTGACTTTACAAATGCCTAAAATGCCCCTAGTTATATTATTTTATACTTATTATTATTATTATTATTTACCTTTTAACAAAAAACTTTATAAACTTTGATAAAATAAAAAAATTAAATAAAGATATGATTCATTAAATAAATAAATAGTTTTGAAATAAATAAATAAATAAATAGTTTTAAAAAATAAAAAAAATAAATAGTTTAAAAAAATTAAAAAAATAAATAGTTTTAAAAAATCAAATAAATAAATTGTTTAAATAAATAAATAAATGAAAAAAATGAAAACATTAATTTTTTTTTTTTTAAGGATATCCATTAATAGGGACAAGAAAAACTCTAAATATCCAAACTTTTAAGGTAAGGATGATGGTGAGAGAAGGTTCAAGGTTCCCAACACTGAAAAAAGTGGTTGAAGAAGACAAGAAGACTCTCAGTTGAGAACCTTGAACCTTCTCTCACCATCATCCTTACCGTAAAAGTTTGGATATTTAGAGCTTTTTTTTTATCCCTATTAATGGATATCCTTAAAAAACAATTAATGTTTTTAATTTTTTTCATTTATTTATTTTTTTAAACCCTTTATTTATTTAATTTTTTAAAAGTATTTATTTATTTGATTTTTTAAAACTATTCATTTATTTAATTTTTTTAAAACTATTTATTTATTTAATTTTTTTAAAAGTATTTATTTATTTATTTTAAACTATTTATTTATTTATTTATAAATATATTTTTATTTTTTAAATTTATTTAATGAATCATACCTTTTATTTAATTTTTATTTTATTTTATTAAAGTTTATAAAGTTTTTGGTTAAAAGGCAAAAAAAAAAAAAAAAAAAGAGTATAAAATAATATAACTAGGGGGCATTTTAGGTATTTTCAAAGTCAAATTTAAGTCTTGGGGGTGTTAGTGTATAATAACAAAATATTTCCAGCTAAGTGTAACTTGCCCAAACCTCAAGGGGTTCAGTGCAATTTTCCCTATTAATTTTTCTTAAAAAAAATAAAACACATATGGAATGGACCATTTTACCCCTCCCCGTTAACTCTTAATAGCTACTCACTAGCAGCAAATGATGTTTGTGCACTTATGGGATATATGTGTGCAAAATTAAATCAAATGTTTGGGGAATTTGTGTAATTTACTTTTCTTTTCTTTTTTTATAATTGCCAATACGCTCGCCACTTTGGTGGTTTTTGCAATGGTGGTGAATTCCTTATCAAGGGACGGGAGACATCAAGATCCATTCTCTATTTTTTTTTTAAAATTTTTTTTTCCTTCATTGAGAACAAATGTAAGATCTTAATATATATATATTGTCAATATAATTCTTACCTATATATTTAAACATTGGTTGAAGCGCAACCGTGGTGCTTGTCAATTGAGTATATATTCATGATATTATTATTTTTATGAGAATATAAAATGATCATGTATTTATAATTGCAGTTTCTTTTGATATGTTGTGTGTATGGATCTAATGACTCTCATGTCAACGGTTTGAATGTTACCAATGGCGAAAGCTTTTAAAAAAATTATGGTCCCAGATTAATAGATATTGTATGTTGTGTGTATGGATCTTGACAAAAATTAGAATGCTAACTCTAAGCATTATATATTTATATGCATCTAAGCACTAAAATTATTACTATTATTTTAGTTTTTGTATATTTCAATTGTTTGTTTATAACAACTTGTTTTGTGAAAGACAACCAAAAAATGCAAATACATTTCAGGTATTAGATCACTCTAATTATGAGTAATGTCTAAATTTTCAAGGTCTGTTTTTTAATAGAATATATATCCAATCTTGATTTTCAAGGTCTTTGCGTGTGTAAGTATGGGTCACAAATGTTCACTCTGCATTAATTTCAACACACGTAAACTCTTAAAATACGAATCACACAAGCAATAAATTAACTACAATTGTCAAAATCATATAATTCTTACAGAAAAACAAAATAAAAATTCATAAATTTTAATATTCATCCTATTTTTCATTGGTTTGGTTAACTTTATATGCTCATACTTTGATAATTATTGAGTTACAAAGCATTTATAGGTAATGAAAGGCCAATTTTTCACATACATAATTTCTTTTTCATGGCTAGGCCGAGCTGTAGTACAACCCAACCTATATATGACTCTGCCTATGGTGAAGGTAAAGATGACATCATTTTTTTAAAAACAAATTCTTGATTTTGAAAAAAGAATTTAAACTTAAAACCTCAACTTCACTGAGGGTTGTGGTACCAATATTGATATATCCATACCCGAAGCCGGTTAAAACACAACCGGGTGTTACCTGGAAGCTGGAACACCAGCTCGGCCCTGTCGAGTATGGTTAATCTGTAATAGGACTCGTAGGAAGTAGTTTTAGAGTTTAAGACAAAATTATTCTATTAGCAGTCGAGAAATTAAAATGTAGATCAAAATTAAATCAAAGAAAATGGTAATGAAGTCTTGCCATGAATTTTAGAGACGGCTTTTCGTATCCTCTTTTCGCATCCTTCGCAATCCATGTGTACCAAAAGCTCTACAATCTATATATATCAAACCAATTATAATTAAATTAAATACAAAAAAAAAAATTAATTAATTAATTATATGCATGTAGAATTAATTAAGAAGCACTTACGGACATGGCATTGCATAAATCAGTCTTGGCAGAGCGCCAACCAAACATGTTGAGAGTTTTGATGACTTGCACCAGCTGATGAAATGTGCTTTCTACACCAAAATATAAGGCTGGGCCTCACAAAGCTATATATCTGCCTTCTTGTGTTTGTTGAACATGATGGTAGTCAATCGGAATATATACTCGAGAGCTTTTTTTTGGCTGTGAACTGCATTCTGCAAAAGCATTTTATTCACACATTGTTGATATAATTGTTCTCTTCTCTTCCACTCTCAATCGATCTTAAAAATTTAGATGCCTTTAATTCTTGCCGCCTATGCCCTAGGATAAGAGCTAGACGCGTACGTTCATTCAATCCAAATACATGATATTATATATATATATATATATTATATAAGTAATGTTTGGGTGTCTAAAAAATCTATATGTGACATGTGAATTGTCAATATCATATGTTAATCATGAAACTATGTGATGAGTGATTGTGATTAGATAAAAAAAATAAAAAAAATAAAAAATAAAAAATAAAAAATCTTATTCTTCACGTAATTATAAATTATAGTTAGATTATAGAGAACTTAAAATAAAATAAATATATATATATTTTTTATTATTGATTGAACATATCGGTTGACAGTTGAGCAACTTTTTGTTGGGGAATGGGATAATGATCGAGAATATTAGCATTTAGCAAGCAGGTTGATAAGTTGAATGTTGTGGCTTCTCCGGAATATATTGCTTTCATCATATCTTCTCTTCCCTCAAGCATATGCTTATAAGCGCTACTTGATCGATCAGTGGTTTCTACATTCTTTTCCTTTTCGTTTTCTTTTTTATTTGCTTCAAACCTACTTGATAAGCCAATATTGTAAGCATCCATAAGTCCACAATTTTTTTTCTTAACATTTATTTAAATTTTATAATACTTTTTTGTTATTTATATATATTTTTCTAACAAAACTAGTCTCCCGATCCAAATATAATAAAGCTGGCTTTTATCTTGACATTAAGGGTATTTTAGTAATTCCAATTTAATTTATTGATAATACAGTAGAACTAAAAACAATTGTATAAAATAATTTTATAATACTCCTAAACTAAAAGTATGTTAAAATAAAAAGGGGAAGAAAAAAATGAGAGTAAAGACATTATAAATTTGTTGTTGCATTATAATTTAGAATTGAAGAAATATTCGAAGAACCACCCTATGTTTGACCCATGAGGTTTTTATGAAAATTTGAAATCGAAGGTTGTTCTACAAAATGGATCATGTTATTAAAATCATTATTTCAATCCATGTCCACTTTAATAATCAAATTCTCCACTCCCTGACTTCTCTTATAGTACGCAAAGGTTTTATGATTAATTAGTATGACAATCCGGGTGATGTATGGGCTTTGAGAGATAGCCAACATCATTAGCTACTTGTTACGGGCTTAGAATTACGCAATGGAAATCCCGTGCGGCACTTAGGCAACTTTCGGGTGAACGTTGCTAAATAAGCCTAAAATGCTTGTTTGTCACTCTCTAAGGCAAAAGAGAGACTAGAGAAAGGTGTTGGAAGAGCTTGGTTGGAAATGTAAAGGAACTTGTATTACTAATAGGAAAGCTTTACGAGGCTTTGTTTACAATTTGCTTGGCTTAGCTTGGATGCCTTACAAATGAGAGGAGCTACCTATTTATAGTTGTCTACCTCCTCAATAGACGGTTGGGATCAATTTGATCCAATGGTGGAGGTTTGGCCTCCAGAATGTTCTACACCTATCTAGAGTTCTCTACATGTATTTATATGCCTCTAGAATTATGTACAATTATCTACATCATTCTAGATTATTCTACATGCACCTAGAACCTAGAATTGTTGTGTTGCTAGAGACTTCCAGAAGCAAATCAATGCTAGGCTTTTCCGGAGATCTCTAGAACCTTCCATCAACTAGAGACTTCCATTAGTGTGTGGAAATCTCTAGAGTCTTCCGGGAGCTTGGCCTTGTTGTGCACATGTTGGCTTTGTAGTGCTCCTTGGCCGGAATTAGAGATGCACATTTTCCCCCGGGGCCCCAATTTTCCCCGTCCCCATCCCCATTTGGGGATTTTTTTTTTGGGGGGGGGGGGGGATGGGGATGAAAATCATCCCCAAATTGAAATGGGGATGGGGATGGGGGGACCCCTCCCCATCCCCATTTCCCAATTTTCCCCACAATTATGTTGAAATGGGGATGGGGATGGTGGGGAGGTCCCTCATCCCCATTTCCCCATTCCCCCAATTATATATAATAATATAAATATAATTATAATATATATTTTATATATTTTTTATTCTTTGAAAACCTAACTCCCTAACCCTAACTATATATACAATTTTACTCATTTTAACTTCAAGACCTAAAACCTAAAACCTAAAGTTGCTCTCATTTTCTCAACAATTAGTTGTTATTGTAATGAACTTGTGAATTTTAAAACACTTTATTTTGTATTTGTAATGCACTAATGAATTTTATTTTATATTTGCAATGGAATGTTTGATTTTTCAGTTTAATTTGTAATTTTTATTCAAATGGGGAAATGGGGGAACAGGGGAAACAGGCGAACGGGGAAACGGGGAAAAACGAGGAAAAACGGAAAAAATGGGGAATTGGGGATGGGGATGGATATAGGTCCCCCTAAAATTCCCCATCCCCATTTTCCCCAAATGGGGAAATGGGAAGGGATGGGGGAAGGGTCTAGGTAGTAGGGATGGGGATGGGGGGACCTATATCCATCCCCATTCCCCAAACGTGCATCTCTAGCCGGAATCTAGGATTTGGATCTTGTGGGCCATGACATACTACTCGAGAGTAGAGCCGATTCTGAAATTTTTGGGGCTCGAGGCGAAATATAAAAATAAGGTCCCCGACTTCCATGAATTGTATTTCTTAATTTAAGAGATGAGTTTATTATTATTATTTGTTATTAAATAATTGAAGAAATAGATGAAGAAATATGATTAAGAAATATGAGAGACATCAGAGAAGAGAGATGAGAGAGAGAAAGAGATATAGCTTTGATTTGTATTGATATCAAGTGAGAGCATCAACTGATCAACTCTCTAACAGTTACAATAGAAGCCATATATATATAGGCAATCAGTAGCTTAGTGATGAAGTTACAATAGAGGCTTGGTGGGGAAGCCAACTATATAAGCTTGGTGGAGAAGCCAACTATAGAGGCTTGGTGGGGAAGCCATAAAATTACAACACTCCCCCTTGGATTTCCCACCACTCGTACTTTTAATTTTCTAAGAAAAACCCAGTGGGACAAAAACTCAGTAAAATATATACAAAGATCTTCTAGATCTTATGGTGTTGGATGTCCTCAAAACTGTCTCGTTAAAAACCTTGTCAGGAAAACCCAGTGGGACAAAACCTGATCGAAGAGAAAAAGAGTACAGTGTATATATGTTTAGAATTAATGTTTTCTTTAAAAAATGTGTTCACATTTATACTTTGCTAAGAAAAAACCCAGTGGGATAAAAACCATAGCAATGATATCCATTGATCTGTTGGATCAAAGTAATATTTATGATGATTTTTTTTGGATCAATGTAACATATATACGATGATTAGCAAGATCAAAGTAATATTTACAATGATCTTCTTGATCAAGACAACATATATACGATGATTAACTAGATTAATGTAATATTTACGATGATCTTTATAGATCAAAAGATTTTTGGGTATGCTTAGAGAATTGCCTCATTAAAACCTTTATCAGGAAAACCCAATGGGACAAAAACCTGATTGAAAAGAAAAAGAGTACAATGTACATATGCCCCAAAATAACTAATATACTTCATTTGATATGCTCCCCCTGATGGGACGCTCCCTCTGATAAAAGTTCTTTTAAAACAATCTTTTGGATTGCTAAACTGGGGTATACAGATGTTTATTTCATGAAATGAAATAACATCATAAATGATTGGAGGGAGTATAAGCAAAGACTTGCTTTGTGAAGCAATACCCATATGGAATCTTTTCAGAATCTTTTCAACATATTTTGATTGATGGACAAACATTCCATTTGATCTATGCTCGCCCTTCAGGTCAAGACAATATTTCCTTTCCCATGTCTTTCATTTTTAAACTCATTTGCCAAAAATTCAAGAGCTTTCCAAGAGTTCCAATTAAATTCATATCATCAACATATGTTGTGAATATAGTGAATTCGGATTCTAATTGCTTTGCGAAAACACTTGGGTATATAATATAATTATTATACCCTTATTTTATCAGATATTCACTAAGACGGTTATACCACATCCGTCCAGATTATTTTTAATCCATATAAGGGTTTTTGTATGTTCATCAAATACCGATTACGAGATCTCGATTTACATGCTTCTAACATTTTAAATCATTCCAGGATTATGAATATCTGCATTGAGTGAATCATATAGATAAATGATTACTATGTCTAGATGACGTATTTCAAGCCTTGTAAAGGCAACCAAATTTATCAAAAATTTGAAACGTAATTGTATTCGTCACTATTGAATACCAAGTTTCTACGAGAAACCTTGTACTATGAGTCGTGCCTCATATCTCACGATCTCGTTTTTCTCATTACGTTTTCTGTATAAAGACTCATTAGTATCCAACTAGTTTGACATCTCCAGGTGTCTGGAGTACTATTGGTCTAAATACATTATGTTTGGCATATGAAGTCAATTCTTCTTGAATTGCTTCTTTTCACTTAAGCCAATCATGCCTTTTGTATACAATCATTGATATTATGAATATCATAATTATCATTTATAATTTCAGTAGCGCTACTATGTATAAACATACATCATCAATGATTGTTTCTTTATGATTCCACATTTCTCTTATATGATTTAAAGAAATTTTCTCAATTTCAATATATTTGAATCTCTGTTGAGATTTCTTCCATTTCAATGGATTTAGTCACTATATGGATTTTATAGAAATTTTCTTAATTTCAATATAGTTGTATCTCTGTTGATATTTCTTTCCATTTCAATGAATTTAGTCCTTTCATAGACTCATATAGAAATTTTCTCAATTTCAAATATACTTGTATCTCTGTTGAGATTTCTTTCCATTTCAATAGATTTAGTCATTTCATAGACTCGTATAGAAATTTTATCAATTTCAATATACTTGTATCTCTGTTGAGATTTCTTCCATTTAAATGGATTTAATCATTTCATAGACTCGTGTCTCTTTAGATATATCAGACTCTTATAGAGTTGATTTAGAGAAAGTGGATTTATTTATAACTCGAGTTTTGTTTACTTTTGGATTTTGATAATAATACCTTTCAAAAAGGTCCATAAGCTTATGATATGCATCAGATGATTTATTTGTTGTCATTTACTCTGATCATTCTTTAAGAACAATCACCCGGCCGGGGTTTATGAGATGACAACTTGTAAAAATCATGTTACCTTTAATATATCATGTAACAGATTAATAATAATCTGATGATCAATTATCTTTCATATTTGAGTGATACAAAGATTGGAATGAGACACATTTATATAGAGAGAGAACCGAACTGGTATCTCTATTTTGTATAAGATTAACTTTTCATTTACTCTTTCTGAAGAAACTTTCCATTTGGAAATTAATCAATATAATGATATACAGATTGTGCGTAAAAATATAAACTATCAGAAGTTTAAATGATCTAATTGGAAGACTGATCAAAATCAATACTAATCTCATAATGATATAGAATTCTTATCTTAGATCATACCAAAGATGCAATAGGGAGATATAGTGATATACTACAACAATCAAAATATCTTTAAAATGTGAGCAATTTAATGACCAATTACAAGTTGTAATGGTAAATACCGATGATAGATAGTGAGTCATGGATGAATGCATCAACATATAATATAGAATGTCCCATATAGAAATTGGTAACTAAATCGAAATAATAAAGTTCTCGTATTTACCTGGAGACGTTTGATAAGCGATTCTACTGATCCATCCTGATTATGAGTACATGCGAAAAGCTGGATGTTGAACGTCGATCTCAACTGGAGACGTTTGATAATACACAAACTTGTGACCATCACATAGATGTATCAATCAGTACCATAAAATGGAAGTATTCATTTGGTGGATGAACATATCCACATATACCCTCTTGAATGATGGGGATTCAAAACCAACTTTAGAATATAATGGTTTATTTGATGGATGAATATATCCATATACATCCCTTTTCTGATCAGCAATATAATCCGGATGATAAAGAAATCAGCTTTTCTATAATTAGCTTCTGGCCTGAATTACGCACAGATATTCAACATTCTTTTTTATTCGTGGTCTCAATATGACAATAATAAAGTATATGTCTTTGATCTAAACAAATTTCTTTTATGTTCTGCTTGAATGAAATAAAGTATCATTGATACTTAATTGAATACTATCTGATAATAAGATTATGGCTCTTGTAAAGCCTTTAATAAGATCCATCAGATCCGCTAGATTTGATCTGGTATTAACTTTAAACGCCATTGAACTAAGCATATTATTATTATTATTATTATTATTATTATTATTATTATTTTATGTTGTTCTTGAATGATATCAAGTATCATTAATACATAATTTAGTATTGTTTGATAACAATATCGTGGCTCTTCCAGAGCTTTCTATTAGATCCGTTGGACCTTATATAGCATTAATATTTGCTCTCAGCAAAGTTAAATCCATAAAATTTAGTACTGTTTGATAACAAGATCGTGGCTCTTCCAAAGCTTTTTATCAGATCCGTTGGACCTGATACATAAATAACATTTGCTCTCAACAAAGTCAAATTTGTTAAATATTTCTAACTCTGCAGAAATGTACAAGTCTTTACACTATCGGCAAGACATATATTTTCCCTTCTAGGAATTTTATGGATATTATTTATAATGTCATTTTATATCTCATCTGAAATGATAATAATTCCCCTTCATCCTTTTTTTTTTTAAGAGAAATTACAAAACTGCCCCTAATTTTGTAAAATCATGGAAATGTCCCTTAAAATTTTTTATTAATTATAAATCACCCCAAAACTCTTTGAAAATTGTAAACTGGACCAATAAGTTTTTGGTAATTAGAAATTGACCCAAAATTTTGTCAAAATCACAAATACGTATTGTAAATGAGATGAAATGAAGTAACAAATAATTTAAATGAAATATGAGTGAGATGAGAGCTGGTAGAAGTATCAGTAACAAAATAAAGAAGAGAAAATGAGGAATTTACTTGAGATTAAGCAAAATCAAACCAAGCTTCCACGTGGATGATAATCATGACAAAAGCAAAGGGATCAAGTAGAGAGTACTTTGACACTTAGGCGGTGGAACAAGTCAACAAAGGAGAAGTGGTGGAAATTCATTTTATTTATAACACCCCCCTTGTCTCAAATGAATAATACGTTAGGATTTTAAATCCCTTTTATGATACTCACAACATCCTGTTGGATGTGTATATTATTCTCTGAATATTGCTCTTCTTGAGCATCAAGCATGTATGAAATGAATAAAATATTATTTTCAATTTCATTATACGTTTAGGATCTTAAATCTCTTTTACGATAGTCACAACATCCTGTTGGATGTGTAAATCCTTTTTCTCAAATGAATGATATGTAAATATATCACTTTATATATATGTGATAAAATAAAATCATAGATCATATTAATTCTTCGAACTTCCGGTTCGATCATAAACTGTAAGTTCATATATAAAATTCAGAAAACTTCAGATTCTGAATGGATTTGAAATCCCATGTTTCAAATAATGAATTATGGCATTCATGAATATAATATTGGATCCAGAACTCCAGGTTCTCATCGGTTTTCAAAGCCGTGCTGACTTAAATATCATAATTCCATAAACTTTAAGTTCTGGTAAGTCGGTCTAGCCAATTTCATATATTGCATAAAAATAAATATTGAATATTTAAACAGTTTATCTGGTGACACAGCATAAAGCCAGTCCCGAGACACAGCATAAGCCAGTCTCATATATTGCATAAAAATAAATACTTAATATTTAAATAGTTTATCTGGAGACACAGCATAAAGCCAGTCTTGAGACACAGCATAAGCCAGTCCCGAGACACAGCATAAGCCAGTCTCATATATTACATAAAAATAAATACTGACTAGTTAAACAATTTATCTGGAGACACAGCATAAAGCCAGTCCTGAGACACAGCATAAGCCAATCCCGATACATAGCATAAGCCAGTCTCATATATTGCATAAAAATAAATACTGAATATTTAAACAGTTTACCTGGAGACACAACATAAAGCCAGTCCTGAGACACAGCATAAGCCAGTCCCGAGACACAGCATAAGCCAGTCTCATATATTGCATAAAAATAAATACTGAATATTTAAACAATTCCATGAGGCTGAGCTCACCTGTTATGTGCATAAAAATGGATGCAAATATTTAAACAATATAAATAAATTCAAAACTATATATAGAGGATCCGTTGACGGCAAAAACCATATTGTATACGGAACTATAAACAGATCCAGAATATTAAGATGTAAATAGAATAAATGAATAAATCAAGAACTATATATATATGTTCCGTTGACGGCATAAGTCATTTTGTATACGGAAATATATATAGATCCAGAATATTGAGATGTAAGTAAATCACCCATCAGGGATCCCTTTTACTTACATACAATCGTGCTGATAACGTGTTATTAAATAATTGAAGAAATAGATGAAGAAATATGATTAAGAAATATGAGAGACATCAGAGAAGAGAGATGAGAGAGAGAAAGAGATATAGCTTTGATTTGTATTGATATCAAGTGAGAGCATCAACTGATCAACTCTCTAACAGTTACAATAGAAGCCATATATATATATATATATAGGCAATCAGTAGCTTAGTGATGAAGTTACAATAGAGGCTTGGTGGGGAAGCCAACTATATAAGCTTGGTGGAGAAGCCATAAAATTACAACATTATTGTTATTATTGTTATTATTATTTTAAGTTAAAATTAAAGAGATGATTATAATACTTTTATTATTATTATTATCATCTTAATATTTGTGTCCTTTCTTTTCAAAATACAAGCAATTGTATTTGGATTCTAAAGCAAACAACCCTTAATTAATTTCCGTCACACCGCTGAGTGTAATCTTGAATAATTAATGCATAAATCCACCATAGAAATAAAATTGTTGGTGGGAATATATATATACAGATTTTCTATTGTCAGCTCGTCTTAACAATAAATATATCAGGACGAAGAATATGGACCACTAGATTTACATACTTTGACTCAAAATGTATACACTTATCAAAACTTCTCCATAATATGTAGTTCACATTCTTCGTCCTGATATATTTATTGTCAAGACGAACTGATAATAGAAAGACTATATATATTAGTCATATGGAAACATTTATTAAGCTTGCATTTATATTTAATATAATTAGTATTTTAGGTTGCTACTTGCTACAAATGTACAATCTAGCTGTTTTATCATATGTTTTGAGAATTCTTTTTTGTTCCAGCTGAGAAAATTTTGAATTTTTGGTTAATTGATTATTTTGACAAAATTTACATTGATTGTGATAAATAGTCTATTACATCTGAAAGACACTTAATTTGGCCTTGTTACACTTGTTGTTTAGATATATACATTCTATTTGAAAAGTATTTTCGAATTATGAATAAAACGTGTATTGGATCTGTATAAAGTTGTGTAGTAAATTATGGGTAGCTATATGTTGATCATGATGCGTTGAATTTGATCAACAACAAATTAGATTAAATAGCTCTCATTAAACTTTTATACTGAATTAATTTATGGAGAAATTACAATTTATATCTCTCTCTTGTTAGAGAATAAATCACTACGCGAAAACATTGTCGGATAGACCATAAACAAACAATAGCAAAAGAAAAATAAGAAGAAAGAAATGATCAAATCCAATCACACTTAACACAAAGATTTTACGTGGAAACCCAAGAATAGGGAAGAAACCATGGCTGTCAAGACGATAAGAGAAAGTTCCACTATGTAGTAAATTATTACAACTACACACTCTGGATTCTTTCTATAAAATACCCCAAACTCAATTATACCCAATGCCCACTCTTTGAGATCTCTCTAGTATTTGCTATTTTGCTCCACCATAATAACCTAGTTATTATGGTCTATTTATATGAATTACATAGAGTTTAAACCTACAAGGAAATCTATCTTCTATACGTACAAGATTTACTTGTTCCACATAAATACTATTTCCTTTTGTGATAAGTCTTCTTGTAAAGAGAAATTATTTTCCTTCAAGCATAAGAACTTCTAGAAACAACATACTGCCTTTTCCGTTAATATTTCCTATTCAACACATGCTCGTGATTGACTACGATTCGAGTCGCGGTTGGCCACCCACTTCCTAGTACCACATTGAAGTCACCTGAAATTACATCGCTCAGAAAACCGTGATCCATGCGCTGCATCACCCAACACTGTCAAACCCACATCGCTATCCACATTAATAATCTCTGATGTTGAATCGATGTCCATGCCGCTGCGCAATTGCACATCGCAAGGCACAATGTATAAAATACCCCAAACCCAATTACACCCAATGCCCACTCTTTGAGATATCTCTAGTATTTGCTATTTTGATCCACCCATAATAACCTAGTTATTATGGTCTATTTATATGAGTTACATGGAGTTTAAACCTACAAGGAAATCTATCTTTTATACATACAAGATTTACTTGTTCCACATAAATACTATTTCCTTTTGTGACACGTTTTCTTGTAAAGAGAAATTATTTTCCTTCAAGCATAAGAACTTCCAGAAACAACATACTTCCTTTTCCGTTAATATTTCCTGATTCAACACATGCTCGTGATTGACTATGATTCGAGTCGCGGTTGGCCACCCACTTCCTAGTACCATATTGAAGTCACCTAAAATTACATCGCTTAGAAAACCACGATCCATGCGCTACATCACCCAACACTATCAAACCCACATCGCTATCCACATTGATAATCTCTGATGTTGAATCGCTGTCCATGCTGCTGTGCAATTGCACATCGCAAGGCACAATGGATATCTCTGGAAAGAGGACTAGGGATGGGCGTGAGGGCCCAATGGGGCGGGGGAGGGTACCCCCACCCCCACCCCCACCCCCATTCCTCAAACCTCCCCTCACCACCTCCCCCAAAATCCATTTGGGGGGACCAGTGGGGGGGGACGTTTTGGGGGGAGGTTCCCCCACCCCCAAAACCCATTTCCCCCATTTCATTTCCTTTTCAATTCTAAATTTAAAATTTTCAAACCGAAAAGTAATAAAAATACAATACAAAATCTAAAATACAATACAAAATAATTGCATAATACATATATATATATATATTATTTTGGGAGTTAATCTTATAAATGAACAACCATAACATTTAATTTTAATAATTTAATATTATAATTTATAATTTTTTCTAATTGTTAAAATTTTTATATATAAATAAAAATAAAAATAATATATATATATTATTTTGGGGGGTCCAATGGGGTTTTGGGTTTGGGGGGAGGTACCCCCACCACCTCCCCCAAAATATGTTTGGGGGCAAACTTTGCCCCCACCCCCACCCCCAAAATCCATTTGGGGGCAAATTTTGCCCCCAAAACCCCATGGGGGCCCGTGGGGGATGGGGCCCCATGGGGAAACGCCCATCCCTAAAGAGGACCACTATGCATTGCATAGCGCTGACCACCGCTATAAGACCGCTATAAGAACCATTGTCCCTTTCACAGCGTTACTCTCATCAATTTTCACTGGTCATCATTTCTTCAGTTCTTCAAGGTCTTCATGCCTCCCTCAAACATGATCTCATTCTTCCAAACGTTTCCCACGCCTCTAGGAAGTCTCTGCATTCGTTGAATCTCGTTTGGTGACCATTGGAAATTCGAGCCATATCCAATATCTCTCTACACTCTTTCTTTTATCATTTTCTTCTCTCATTTCATTCTCCCATTTTTTCCTTGATTAGCTTCTCCTTTTACACTAGGTTTTAAAAAGAAATTATTAATTATTACAATAGAAGAGTTTATTAATTTTTTACACTAGCCTGAGATGGGACCAAAAAAAAAAATATTCTTAATTTAGAGAGGATATTAATTTATAGGAGATTAGTTCTACTATATATATATATTAAGAATGATATGGTTTTTCTTTGCATTACTTTATTTCTACCATTTTGTGAATTCAAGATAGAATTTTATAAAGGGTTGTTTAATTTAATTTTATAAATTAATGGAAGAATATTTATTGGATGAAAGGAATAATAAAAATAAAAAAAATAAAATAAAATAAAACTGAGTCATGAGAAGAAGACTCTTCATCTCTTCAGAAAAAAAAAAAAAAAAATTAACTTGTAATATTATTGTGATTGCCGAATTACATATATTTTCTGTCTTGATGAATCGATCAACTGTTAACATCGCAGCTTGATGCCTGATTTTGCTCGATGCTATACGAGCTTCTTTAATTGCTTGATTTTAAGCTTTGAATTTCATATTTTTCGACTTCTTTGAATCGAGCCTTGAATTTGTACGAATTGATTTTATTAGAACAAGTCAATAATCGAGTAATCGTAAACAATTGATTCAAAGTATTGGCTCGAGATAGAGCATTATGCATTAAATTTGTATGAATCAGATAAACTGCACACGATAATCGAACAATTAAATCGATACTTGAATATTTACAAATCGATAATACTTGTTTCAATACACCTAAAGAAAATTTGCTCGACATAGTGCGTGACTTAAACTTTGCTCGACACGGAGCATGATTTTAACTGATTGAATCATATTAGCTCGACATAGAGCATTTTACAATTGTTAGCTATAGGACATCTTGCTTCGAATGTTGGTTGGTGATCTACGCATCCTTCCCCTAGTGCAAGTGTGCTTGACTGGTGTTGAGGACACTTGAACTTTGAATTTTTGAGTCGAGTGATCTTTGAATGCAAGACCACCGTTCTGATTCAACCTGCGATGTAGATAGATGAAAGTTTCCAGCACTGGTGTCTACAAAGTTCTTGAGCGTTTTGTAATTGACAATCAATGAGAATTTTTTAATTTTGTTGAGCTCAGATCGCACTTATTTGTGCTCAAGCATCATCATTGCTCTTGGAAACGATTGTTAGTTGGACTTTGAACTGAGTTCGGGTGCGTAACATAAATGTTTTGATAAATTATCTGTAAATTGTAATTCCAAAACCAACCTGGTACGAATCTGGAATAACAGAAAATAACAACACAAGAAAAACACGTCAGTAAATCAGGTTAGAGAAACCGAGGCCCGTGTTTCACACGGTGTCCTTAAGGCGATTTCTTCGTATATCACACCGTATGTGTTAGCGATCGTCTCCCAGGATACAACGGTTTAACAGTTGACGTGCGAAGCACAAGCCACTCTCAACGAACTCAAACCAAACTCAAACCGAGCTCAAACTTATCAAGAAAGAAGAGAAGAAACTGTGGCTGCTGTAAAAACTAAGTATTTTCGGGATGATTTTTTTGTGAAGAGAAGCTTAGGTTTTATAGACAACCGAAACTAGGGTTCAGTTGGAAAATACTTGATTAGCACGTTTTTAGTCTGATAAGGAAAATAAATTAATTAGGGAATAATCTTCCATTTAAAGAGATTCATTCCTAATTAAAAACCGATTCTGTATTCTTAGTGATCAAGTAAGAAATCAGAATCCAAACAATTAATACCATCCTAATCAGTTTAAAACAAAAACGTGTATGACTTAGGGAAGTAGCAAAAAGTCAACTGTACTCTCACGGTCCAATCGGAGCGGCATTCGTGTACGCAGGTCGCGCCCACACACGAGTCGTGCATTCGAAGGTTCGAGGTCCATGATTCGTATCCTTGAACTGCTCTGCCATTTATGTAAACGATAATATACCTCACACAGGCATCTTCCAGACCCGATTTGGTTCTCATTGTTATGTTCATTTTGGCCATGAACATGCGCCTGGTTCTGTGAGAGTCACTGGAGAATATAGCCCTTCACTATTCTCTTTTAGAAGCGGCCCCACTTCTCTCTCACATAGGTGATTTCTTAATTAAGAGTAACCCGCATTACTCTGCTCGGATTTCCATCGCTTGGAATTTCGATGCATAAGAATCATTAAAAACATGGTTTAACCTTTTCCCTACGGGCATCACTGTTTCATCATAGGAATGGACTCGAGGGTAACCCCCACAGTGATCTAACTAAGTCTTACAACTTGGTTGTCCCATTAAACCTAAACCTTGGGATCTCCAGTCAACTAGGTTGGGTGTCCATTGTATCGACTTTTTATCTCATGGGCTTTAGTCTCATTCCTCTCGATGATGTCTCAACTAATTCTCTGTTTAACCCTTTGGTTAAAGGATCCGCAATGTTATCTTTTGACCTTACATAGTCAATAGTGATAACCCCAGCTGAGATTAGTTGTCTAATGGTATTATGTCTTCGACGTATATGTCTAGACTTCCCATTATACATGTTGCTCTATGCTCTTCCCATTGCTGATTGACTATAACATTGGATGCAAATCACCGGCACAGGCTTTGGCCATCTTGGAATATCCTCTAAGAATTGGCGTAGCCATTCAGCCTCCTTATCACATTTATCTAATGCTATAAACTTAGATTCCATGGTGAATCTAGCTATACTGCCGCACCTCCTAGTGTGAACACATACACACTAGTGGATTTTGAATCTTTCATATTAGATATCCAGTTAGCATCAATGTATCCTTCTAGGACAACAGGATAGCTGGTATGATGCAATCCATGATTACGAGTGAATCGTAAGTACTTCAGTACTCTTACTATTCCTTTCCAGTGATCGGTTCCTGGATTACTCGTATATCTACTTAATTTACTTACTGCATTAGCTATGTCTGGTCTTGTACAACTTGTTAAGTACATCAGACTTTCTATCACTCGAGAACATTCTAGTTGAGAGACGCTCTCACCCTTATTCTTGGATAGGTGTAAATTTGTGTCTACTGGTGTTCTGGAAATTCCAGAATCATCTTGTTGAATTTCTCAAGAATCATGTCAACATAATGTGATTGACTTAGTATGAGTTCGTTAGATGTCCTTGAGATTTTCATTCCCAACATTACATCAGCTGGTCCCATATCTTTCATATCAAATCTTGATTTCAACATATCTTTGGTAGATTTGATCATTTTATCATCACTACCCACAATGAGCATGTCATCAACGTAAAGGCACACAATGACATAGCCATTTTCTGTGTCATTGACATAAACACATTTGTCACATTCGTTGATTTTAAATCCATTTAACATCATATCATTGTCAAATTTCTCATGCCATTGTTTTGGTGCTTGCTTTAAACCATATAAAGACTTCACCAATTTACAAACTTTCTTTCCTTGTCCTGGAGCAGAAAACCCCTTAGGTTGTTCCATGTAAATTTCTTCATCTAGATCTCCATTTAAGAAAGCCGTTTTCACATCCATTTGATGTACTTCAAGATTTCACAAAGTTGCGATTGCAAGTATCATCCTAATGGAGATTATTCTCATCACAGGAGAATATGTATCAAAGTAGTCTAGGCCTTCTCGCTGGTTGTAACCTTTAATTAAAAGTGTGGCCTTATACTTATTAATTGATCCATCTGCTTTCATCTTTCTCTTGAAAATCTATTTAGATCCTAGCGGTTTACATCCCGGAGGAAGATCCACTAATTCCCAAGTATGATTTTGAAGGATGGAATCAATTTCGCTCTTAATAGCCTCTTTCCACAAGAGTCCTTCTTAAAAGCTTGCCGCTTCTTTGAAAGTTCAAGGTTCACCTTCTAGTAAATAGGTTATAAAATCTGGACCAAAAGACGTTTTCATCCTTGCTCTTTTGCTACGTCTAGGTTCATCCTCTACTTCTTTTTCTTGTTCTTGGTCCTCACAACTATCAGCATGTGTTCGTTTTGATGAACTTGCTTCATCATAGGATTTACATGGAAATACATGTTCAAAGAACGTTGCATTTCTAGATTCCATTATCGTGTTTTTGTGTATATCTGGTATGTCAGATTTATAGACCAAGAATCGATAAGCACTACTATTTTGTGCATATCCAATGAAAATGCAGTCAACAGTTTTCAGACCTATTTTCACCTTCTTAGGTATAGGTACGGCCACTTTGGCAAGACACCCCCACATTCGTAAGAATTTATAGGAAGACTTTCTTCCTTTCCATAGTTCATATAAGGTCTTGTCTTCTTTCTTCGGGGTACCTTGTTTAAAAGGTAATTGCTAGACAATATAGCATCACCCCACATGTTCTGAGGCAATCCAGAACTTATCAGCATTGCATTCATCATCTTTTTCAAGGTACGATTTTTACGTTCTGCAATACCGTTTTACTGAGGGGAATATGGTGCAGTGGTTTGGTGTATGATTCCGTGTTGTGCACATAATTCACCAAACGGTGCTACATACTCACCACCTCAATCACTTCTCAATACCTTGATTTTCTTGTTGAGTTGATTCTCAACTTCAGTTTTATAAAGACTAAACTTCTCTATAGCTTCATCTTTGTTTTTCAACAAATATACATAGCAGTATTTAGTGCTATCATCTATAAATGTGATGAAATATTTGTTGCCACCTCTTGTTTGAACAAACTTTAAATCACATATGTCTGTGTGAATTAAATCAAGAGGTTCAGATTTTCTTTCAATAGTTTGAAATGATGACCTTGTTAGTTTTGCTTCAACGCAAACTTCACACTTATGTTTGGGATCAATATTAAATGTGGGAATATGATTCAAGTTAATTAGTCTACGCAAAGTATCATAATTAACGTGTCCTAATCTACCATGCCATAAATTGGAAGACTCAAACAAATAAACTGAAGCATTATCTTTATTGATAGTTCGTTTAACAATAGATACATTAAGCTTAAAAAACCTTTCAGTTACATATCCCCTACCCACATAAGTACCCTGCTTAGTTAAAACTACTTTATTTGATTCAAACACCATCTTGAACCCATGCTGATTTAGCAACGAACCGGACACCAAGTTCTTGCGAATTTCAGGTACATACAACACGTTGTTCAAGCTCAGGGTTATAGTAGAAGTCATCTTGAGAACTTGACCACGTCCCTTGACGTCAGTTGTGGCTGAGTTGCCCATATACAGCTTCTCCCCATTCGCCTCTTCTTCAAACGAATTGAACATCTCCCTGTCAGAGCATAAATGCCGAGTGGCTTCAGTATGCAACCACCACTCCCTTGGATTTGACCTAACCAGGTTTGCTTCTGTCACAACTGCAGAGAGATTGATCTCGGATACTTCTTTTGAGATCCCAGCAATCACGTTTGCCTCGTGATTCTTTTTCTTCTCTGGCAACCTGTACTCAGTAGATTTGTGACCCAGCTTGTAACAGTTGAAGCACTTCCCTTGGAATTTTGGCTTCTTAGAGACACCTCCCTTTGGACCCAAATTTGGATCCTTTCCCAAGCTTGTTCTTCTTAGGTTTAGAACTCTGCCCATGCTCAACTACATTGATCTTTGCTTTAAGCACACTGACATCTTTCTTGTCATACTTCCTATGATCTTCTTCAATACGAAGCTTGAGAATGAGATCCTCTATCTTTATCTCTTTTCACTTGTGTTTGAGATAGTTCTTGAAATCCTTTCATGAAGGAGGAAGCTACTCAATGATTGTAGCCACCTGGAAGGTTTCACTCAGGACCATCCCTTAGGCGTGTATCTCATGTAGAATCACTTGAAGTTCTTGAACTTGACTCATAACTGTCTTGGAGTCCCCTATCTTGTAATCAAGAAATCGGCCCATAACAAACTTCTTGGATCATGTGTCCTCAGTTTTGTATTTATGGTCTAATGACTCCCATAATTCTTTGGCTGTTTTCTTTGAAGAATAAACGCTATATAGCGAATCTGACAGCCCATTCAGTATGTAATTGCGGCATAGAAAGTCTGAATGATTCTATGCATCAATAGCATTCCATACCTGAACATCTCGCTCTTCACCAGTATTAGGTTTAGGAGCATCTTCAGTCAAGAACCTACCAAGGTTCAGTGTGGTCAAATAAAACAGCATCTTTTGTTGCCACCGCTTAAAATTCGGTCCACTGAACTTATCAGGTTTCTCTATATGATTCATCAGTAATGGTACCGAATTCATGTAGGGATTTGCCATAGGAACATTCCCTTGACTTATATACTGGCTCATCACCGGATCAGGCATGTTTCTCACAAAAGAGTTAATGGCCGGAGTCGTTGTGGCCACAGTAGGCAACGCTACAGACACTTCGCCCATAAGCACGGAGTTCACAGCTGAAGCATTTGATTCCACAATTGGATTTGCGTTCGGAGTCTCTAATGGAATGCTCGAGTTCACGTTAGAGGTATTCGCCATAATATCTAAAACAAGAACATAATTATTTTAGAGCGAGGAAAATAATATCAAAGGATATTGCAGTGAATGAAAACAGATTCAAATCACAATGAATCAACACGATTCAAGATTTCTGAAAGAAATCACAATGAATCGAATGATTCCAGATTTTCGAAAAGAAATCACAATCAGTGTCTACAAGTATAGACCCGATTGTCCACGAAGATATAAATCAAATGATTTATTGAAATACAGTGTTTCGAACGAAACCTGATTTCCACAAATTATGTATGTAATAAATCGATACCAGTGTTTCAAAAAGAAACTCGATTTCCACAGTAGAAGAAAAACTGAACCAGTGAAGTTCTATATTTGTCACGATCTGAACCAGAAAATATGAAACCAAGAAGTTTGAAGGAGAAAAGGTTTTTGTTAAAATAAGATTAATGAAAATCGTCTTAAGATTATAAATCGTAATTACAAAACCAACCTGGTACGAATCTGGAATAATAGAAAATAACAATACAAGAAAAACACGTCAGTAAATCAGGTTAGAGAAACCGAGGCCCGTGTTTCACACGGTGTCCTTAAGACGATTTCGCCATATATCACACTGTATGTGTTAGCGATCGTCTCCCAGGATACAACGGTTTAACAGTGGAAGTGCGAAACACAAGCCACTCTCAGCGAACTCAAACAAAAACTAAGTATTTTCGGGATGATTTTTCTGTGAAGAGAAGCTTAGGTTTTATAGACAACCGAAACTAGGGTTCAGTTTGAAAATACTTGATTAGCACGTTTTTAGTCTGATAAGGAAAATAAATTAATTAGGGAATAATCTTCTGTTTAAAGAGATTCATTCCTAATTAAAAACCGATTATGTATTCTTAGTGATCAAGTAAGAAATCAGAGTCCAAACAATTAATACCATCCTAATCAGTTTAAAACAAAAACGTGTATGACTTAGGGAAGTGGCAAAAAGTCAACTACTGTATTCTCACGGTCCAATCGGAGCGGGCATTCGTGTACGCAGGTCGCGCCCACACATGAGTCATGCATTCGAAGGTTCGAGGTCCATGATCTGCATCCCCCCCCCCTGTGCGCATGAGAGAGAGCCTCTATGCCACACATGTTGAAAGCTCATATCACCCATTCACTTATATACTACATATAAATGATTTCCCTAAGCAATGTGAGATTCACTTTATTCCCTACACAATGGGTTCACTTTGAGACTCAATTTCCCATTCACCCATTAATCATTTTGTGAATTTGAGTATACCATTTCAAAGCTCTCACGGAGGAGAATTCGAATATACATTTATCTCCCATTTCCATGGAATTAATCATACCCAAATAATGCTCTCAAAATATGAGTTTATCATAAAATTCACAAAATTTTCCAACATTATCAGCCAAAGAAGCAAATTATTATGGTTGACCAACCGTGGAGACTTTCCATTAAACTCTATACAACACACTTTCATAAGTATCACATTTAGATGGAGATCAATAACCTGTCTCATTATGTTTTAAATGCTGGTATGAGTTCACACTATTGCAAATGACTACTATGAATAAGATAAAGAAAGGAAGAGAGGCAACTTAGTTTTGTTGGTTGGTAAGGTAAAATTGGTTTACTGGAGAAGAGAAAATTAACTCGAAATGTACTTGTTCTATATTAAGAACAAAAAAAATAATTTTTTTTTTGTTGATGATAAAAAGAAATAAAAAAAAAAATTATGTATTTTCAAAGTGAGTGATATTTAACTTATACTTCAAATTAATTGATGTTTATTTATGCTTAACATTTATAATATCCGTTAGCTTTATTGATACTAATCCAGATTCATAGTTATCTGATTATATCTTGTATATGTTTAATCTTGTAATTATTTGTAATTATCTATCTAGTAGTTATAGGTGGTATTACCATCAAACTATCAGTTGTTAGTCTTGTACTAGGACACCAACCGTTAGTCATGTATATATACTTCTAGTATTCTATGAGAAATAAAAAGAAGAATATTATTCTCTACATGGTATCAGAGCTACATTAACTCAAACAAGCTCTTGATCCACCATGACTACTACCAACTCATCTTTTTCCTCAGTAACCGTAATCTCTTCTTCCTTCTCCTCACATGAAATTGGTTCCTCCTCAAACACCATTGTCTCCATCAATGTTGCAGCTCAAGCTCCACTGAAACTCACAGTAATAAACTATCGTTCATGGAAACTTCAGTTTCACACTCTCCTTGTTGTTTCGACCTTGTGAGATTTGTTGATGTCCAAAAACCATGCCTGCCGGCTACTGTCACAACAAATGACATCGCAGTCCCTAACCCCGTTCACAACATCTGGATCAGACAAGACCAGCTGCTTATAAATGCAATCCTTGGCTCTATATCTCCCTTAATTATCCCATTTATTGCTTCCGCTCAAACCGCATGTGATGTGTGGACTGCACTTGCCAACACTTATGCGAAACCTTCCAGAGGTCATATTATGCATCTTAAGGGAGTCCATACCAATGTGATCAAAGGAACCCAAACTATAACCGAATACATGCAACATATTAAAAGCGTTGTAGATGAGCTAGCCATGCTTAACGCACCGGAAAACTCGAAAGATCTCATTGTCAAGATTCTAAATGGACTAGGTGACGAATTCAAAGACATCTCCTCCACTGTCTGTGCACATGATACATCAATATCCTTCTAGAAACTCTATGAGAAACTCATCAATTTTGAAGTGGTACTGAAACAAGAGGCTGCGACAAACCAAAGGTTGCCAATCACCATAAATTATATAGCTCGGCCACCGTCCGACAGCCACCCTGGCAACTTCGAAAGCCACCACGGTAACCACTCCAGTAGCCACCCAAACTGTAACAATCAGCTGACTGCAAGCTTCAACCAAACAAATTCAAAGTCGCTAGACTCACACCCTTAACACCATAATTTTAGGTACTCACATAATAACTCCAATAAACCGCAACAGTATCGTGGATTTTGTCAACTATGTGGTGAACAGGGTCACATAGCAAAACAATGCTCCATGTTCACATTAAGCCTTGTGCAAAACCGGGCTCTACCGAACCAATCTACAAGGCAATGGCAGCCCCATGCAAACTATGCCTCTCCAAGCGTCACTTCTCCTCTTGAATGGTTGCTTGACTCAGGTGATTCACAACATGTCACCACGGACCTCAACAACTTGTCACTACATTCTCCATATGGCAGCTCTGATGACATTATGATCGATGATGGTTCAGGTTTAAACATCACACACACTGGTTCTATTCGTCTACCCTCTAAAACTTCATCTTTTTTATTATCTAATGTCTTATGTGTTCCCAATATGAAACAAAACCTAATCTTCGTATCACAATTTTGTACTGCTAACCAAGTTTCAGTTGAAACCTTTGTTGTTTATTGTGAAGGATCTTCGTACGGGGGTGTGGCTCTCGCAAGGATGGACTAGGAATGGTGTCTATGAATGGCCGTCTCATGCTCGGCAAGAATCTCCTCCTATCATTGCTCTCTCATGTGTCAAAGCTACCCTCCCTAATTGGCATCACCGTTTAGGTCATCTTTCATCCAAAATAATAAGTCAGTTAGTGTCTTCCCAAGCATTGTCTATTTTGTCGTCTAATAAGTCTAGTGTCCAATATGATACCTGTAAATGAAATAAAACTCATAAACTACCTTTTTCAGTTTCAACTGTCTGTAGTTCAAAACTGCTTGAGGTGATTTATTCAATTGTCTAGTGCTCTCCAGTTATTTCTAAAGATGGCTATAAATATTATGTGATTTTTTTTATCATTTTACAAAATATATATGGCTTTATCCCTTGAAAAATAAATCTGAAGTTCATGATGTGTTCAAACGTTTAAAATTGTTGGTAGAAAACAAAAATTGCCACTCCATTGTTTCCTTTTACGGGGACAATGGTGGTGAATTTATTGCTTTAAAACAAAAACTTGCCAGTCATGGCATATCACACTTTACCACACCACCACACACAACTGAACGCAATGACATCTCTGAATGACATCATCGTCATATTGTAGAAACAGGTCTGTCACTTGTCACTCATGCATCAATGCCACTCACTTTCTGATCATATGCATTCACCACAGCCGTATACATAATAAATAGGATGCCTACACTGGTGCTCAACATGTCAACACCTTTTGAAAAAATATTTTCTATACGTCCCTCATATGATAAATTACATGTGTTTGGATGTCTTTGTTACCCATGGATTAGACCGTACAACTCTCACAAACTAGAGTATCGGTCTAGAGCTTGTTTCTTCATTTGGTATTCTATGTCTCAAAGTGTGTACCACTGTCTAGACCTAGAAAATGATCGTATATTTGTCTTTCGACATGTTACGTTCATTGAGTCTGTATTTCCCTACACATGCCTCTACTGTCAAGTCCCTCATTCTAACACTGATACACATATGTCCTAGTTACCCCAACCTACAACATCAATTTCGACTCCCATTAGGCATGCACACACGCCGGATTTTCTCTTGCATGGGACCTCTCGTTCGGCACACCACCCAGCTCTAGAGCTCGTGCCACAACATTTGTCTCTTCTTAGATCAACACAAACCAACCACTACTCGTAACATGTCAGTCTGCCACCCAAAACAAGTCCGTCCAGCTCCATCTTGAACCAACACCATCACATGTCCTACTCACCAGCTCACCCGCCACTCTCACCAGCTCACCCACCATAGCTGAACCAACTCCAAACCTAACCCCAACCGAGCTGGAAACCCATACTAGCCACCCCATGATCACAAGGTCGAAGAACAACATTTACAAACCAATCACAAAACTATCCCTCACTAGTGTATTGTCGTCACCTGCACAAATTAAGCCAACTTGTGCCTCTCAAGCTCTAAAGGTTCCTGAATGGAGAAGAGTGATGTCAGATGAATTCGATGCACTCATTAAAAATGGCATATGGGACTTGGTTCCCTCACACTCGACTCACAATATTGTAGGGTACAAATGGGTGTTTCGCATTAAAAGGTCACCGGATGACTCCATCTCTCAATACAAGGCTCGCTTGGTAGCCAAGGGATTTCATCAACGGTCGGGTCTTGACTATACTGAGACCTTTAGTCTAGTGGTTAAATCTACCACAATTCGGGTTTGTACTAAGTGTTGCCATTTCTTGTGGTTGGTCACTTTGTCAACTAGATGTGAATAATGCATTTCTTCAAGGGCATTTGTCTAAGGATGTCATTATGGCATAACCATCGAGCTTCATAAAACCTGCCTATCCTACACACATATGTCGCCTCAAGAAAGCCATTTATGGCCTCAAACAAGCTCCTCGGGCGTGGTACAATGAGCTTTGTCGATATCTCCTCCAAACCGAGTTTGTCAACTCTAAATCTGACTCATCTATATTCATTTTTAATGCTAATGGTTGTGTTATGTTTTTGTTGGTTTATGTTGACGACATAATCATCACTAGAAGTAACGACATTCTAGTGGAAAAGTTTATGGGTACACTTGCTCAATGATTCTCAATCAAAAACCTAGGCTTGCTTTCATATTTCCTCGGGGTTAAGGTTCTTCCCTATTCACATGGCATGTTTCTCTCTCAATAGAAATATTTAACTGATTTATCGGTTCACACCAAAATGTTTGATGCAAAACTGGTTTCAACTCCACTGCCAACAGACTACTCTCTGAAACTTCTTGACAGCACATCCCTTACAGACACCACTGAATTTCGTCAGGTAATTGAAGCCCTACATTATCTATCATTTATTCGACCTGACATCGCGTTTACTGTGAACAAGCTTGCTCAGTTTATGCATCGCCTAACAACTGGCCACTGGGCCCTTGCTAAACGCCTTCTCCGTTACCTGCGTGGAACCCTCGGTTATGGTTTGCTCCTTCGTCGTGACTCCTTGGTCTCACTACATGAATTCTCTGATATGGATTTGGCGGGGAACTAGGATGACCGCACCTCTACCAGTGCCCATGTCATCTTCCTTAGAATGAATGCTATTTCATGGTGTTCTTGCAAACAACAGTCTCTCGCTCGATCCTTGACAAAGGTAGAATATAGAACTATTGCTCTTGTTGCTGCCGAAGTCATCTGGCTCTCCAATCTTTTGCGTGAACTATCAATTGCTGAGGCTCATCCATTGACAATCTACTGTGACAATGTTGGTGCCACATATATGTGCTCTAATCCAATATTTCACTCAAAAATGAAGCATATAGCTATTGGTTTTCACTTTGTTAGTGAAAAAGTTCAGTGAGGTCAACTTCAAGTGTCACATGTCTCCTCCTCAGACCAGCTAGCCGACTCACTTACCAAACCATTGTTTAGGACAAGGTTCACTCTACTACAATCTAAGATTGGTGTCTCTGATATGACCATCATCTTGCAGGGGCATATTGATACTAATTCAGATTCATAGTTATCTGATTATATCTTATATATGTTTAATCATGTAATTATCTGTAATTATCCATCCAGTAGTTAGAGGCGGTATTACCATCAAACTATCAGTTGTTAGTCTTGCACTAGGATACCAACTGTTAGTCATGTATATATACTTCAAGTATTCTATAAGAAATAATTAGAAGAATATTATTCTCTACAAGCTTTACATGCTAATTCTATTTCCTGATGAGACCTACTCACTCAATATTAAGGTTTAGTAACTGTCACAAACAAGTTAAGAAACAAATTATAATAATTTGTCATGTGAAATAATGAAGGGCTTGATACTAAAAACCCTGACAATGATTAAATTTCAAGTGGTGGTCTTTGTTTTTTCATAGATATTTAATAAAGTTTAAGCTTATACATTATTTTCTACTACTGGGTAGACATGTTATTTGTTTGTCTAGTGATATTTGAGAATTTGATTATGCAGGAGAATAAAAGGGTAAGAAAGATGGTTACTCTATTCCTACTGGGACTGACATCTTTGTTTCGGTAAGTAGAATCAGTTACATTTTCCCTTTTATTTTATATCTAGTATTATTTTTTTTAATTGAAAAACATATATTATTGTAAAAGTAAATCAGATGCTTGAAATTAAGCTGGATTCATCATAAGGTTTGTTGTATATTATATTTTTTGCACTTATGTTCCTTGCTTTGGTTTGAGTAAAGTAGCATTATTGATAATGTTATGATTCCAGTCTGTTTGGAAGAGTTTCTTCAAGTGGATCTTTTAGAGGATCTTTTAGCGGTAGATCCTTTACAAGCAGAACTTTTAAAGGAAAATTGTTGATTGTTTGATTGTCAATTAAAAAAACTTTTTACTAAAATATTTTTAAAAAAATATATTAAACAATATTTTTATATACTTATATTGGACATTTACTATTATTAAAAAGCTCAAAAATGTATACTTCGAAAAGCTTTAAATTTGAGCATCAATGTAAAACATTTTTTTTTTTTTTAATTATCCAAAAGTTATCACATTTTTTTTTTGAATTTTAATTAAAAAGGAATTTTTAGCCATTAGAGAAACTCTTTCAAACGGGCACGAACACTAGTTACTTATTTTCCCTCACGGATTAGGAAAAATAAGTCCAAATGATGTCCAGCTCGAGTTCTTGAGCCTCTTGACATTTTATTTATTTATTTTACTGGAACTATTACAACTTACAGTTTTAGGGAGGGAAAATGAGTTAAGAGATTGACCTAATGGTAGAGTGCTATGTTGCACACACCCCAAGTAAAGTGTCTCTTGGATCAAGTAAGTGAATAAAATATTTTATCAAACGTCTTATTAAAATAAAGTAATAATAATATAAATATTTTGATTCATTTTTTATTTTTATATAAATTAAAATATTTATAATAACTTTTTAAAAAATTAAAACATGTCACTATTTAGTAACAAAATAGATGATAATTTATAGAAAGAAAATTATTTAATAAGTTTTATGAATATGAAGTAGACATGCGTAGGGATGACAAAAATCCCTGATCTGTCCCAAACTGGTGGGGATCTGATTTGTTTGGGATGGATTTAGAGCGGTTCTAATCCGTTTGGGTGGATTTGGAGCACTTAAAACGGGACTTGAGTCCTATAAAATGTTTCAAAAAATAGAGAAAATTTTATATCAACACATTTGATCCCCTTAATAACTTTATAGATAAATAGGAGAATTATTTCTGGAGACTTGATAAACTAAAGTTGGGTTTTTATCTAACGACAAAGGAACCCTGCGATGGTTTAGAACAAGCTCCATTGGCTGAGATTTCAAATGGAATGTTTAATCAATCTTTGTTAATTCCTGCTCGAATTTGTTCACATTAAATCCCCCTGCTTGAACATACAACATTTGTACAGGTAAGTAACACAACTCTTGCACACACTGCAATTTAAAGCAATAGACAATAAGCTGGAAACTATATGAAAAGGAAAATAAGCTAATCCTCCTCTAGTTTTTCCTTCTAAAGTAGATGTTGATAGGATAAAACCACTACTAACAACAACAAACAATATTTATCCTCTCTTGTGTGAACCTAATAGGAAGCAATTAAATAGAGCAATAAACACAACCATAAGCTCAATCACAAACACAAGAACACCAAGAATTTTACGTGGAAAACCTCCCCAATTTGAGGAGTAAAAACCACGGGTGCTCCGAAATCTCCACTATCAAAATATAATGGGAATACACAAGTTCTCTTTAGTAAAACTAGAGGCATACAACACAACAATCTCAAGATTAACTGATCTTGGCAACACATGCAATGTCAACAAGTAAAACAAGAGAGATAGGATTACACAAACTCGAATCCTCTGTTCTGGGTGTGTATCTCACTGCAGAAAATTCTGAACAATCAAATCGAATAACCATGATTGAAGAACATTCTGTCCACATTTTAGCTCAAACAGACAACAGATCAAAGAGATAAATCTCTTTGAAGAAGACTGTGCAATAACTCCCCTGTTTTCTGTCCAACCCTGTTCGGAACAGCAAATCTCTCAATAGGAAGCTCTTTTTGACAATTCCACTAATCAAAATGTAGATCCTTGAGTGATGAATATGCCTGCCAAATTTGAGGTTGATTGGACAACGAATTGACCTCCAATCAGCTCTCTAAAGATTTCTGGACAGCAGCCTCCAAACCCAAATTCTGCACTCTTTTCATGTGGAAATAGGGACTTTTGTCACTCTTTTGAGCTAGTCTTTCAAGACTATTACCACTTTAATAACTTATGTTTTAAAGGCACCAAAGTAAGTGACTTCCAAAAATACCCTTACTTTTTGTATTATATTTTTTATATGTCTGACTTACTACTTTAACTTTCTCCTACTTCTATGTTGTCTGAAATCTATTTCTCTCCCTCTAACTTTAAATTCTTTGTAAACTGAGATCCAAGTTCATCTCCTTCTCCAACTCTTGGTCTTGTTCTCCTCTTCATTTGTCTACAAGATCCAAGTTCATCTTCTTCTCCAACTCGTGGTCGTGTTCTCCTCTTCGTTTGTCTAAAAATCACGGTAAGGTAATCACATTTCTTGTGTTTTTTTTTTTTAATCTTCCATTTGTAAAGCTGTTTGAGGTACTTAGGGTTGTTTGAATCACGCTAAGTGAGAAGTTTCGGAGATTATTGTAAAAAGTCTCGGACTTTTTGTCTTTTGACATGCATGATCCTGGGTTGCGAAGCACTAGTATAAGTATTTAGAAATATTTCAAGCATATATGCTTAGCAATCTAGGATCCATGTATGTCAAAATACAAAATATCCAAGGCATTTTATAATAGTGAAATCTCATTGGCTCATAAAAGTCTCTGAGTCTTTAGTCTAGTTTTCTGAGACTTATTAACCTTGTTCCGAGACTTTATTTTAATATTCCGAGACTTATTAACCATTGTCCGAGACTTTCCACATTAATATGCCCGAGACTTTCCAATAGTATGTCTGAGACTTTCCAATAGTATGTTTGAGACTTTGCAAAAGGCTCTGAGACTTTGGAATCAGCTATAATTTTTCGAGACTTTTAATCTTCTGTTCTTGCCTATATCTGTTTCCACTGTGCCTATGATTGTGTGAATTATGCTATTCACTAACCGTTACGGTGAGTGAATTCAAAGAAGGTATAATTCACTCATCTTATCAGTTTGTGAATGTATATCAAAATTCATTCAACTCCGAGACTTTGTAATCAGCTATAATTTTGTGAGACTTTAATCTTCTTTGGTTGTCTATATCTTTTTCCACTGTGCCTCTCATTGTGTGAATTATGTTATTCACTAACCGTTATGGTGAGTGAATTGAGAGAAGGTATAATTATAATACCTTCTCTTAACTCACTCATCTTGTCATTTTGTGAATGTATAACAAAATTCATTTAAAGGTCTGGATAACAACTCTTTCAAAGGTCTCTGACATAGTATAAAAGTCTTAGACATAGCATAAAAGTCTTAGACATTTTTTTCAAAAGTCTCGAAGAGTGTTACCAAATCTCGGACATTTTTCCAAAAGTCTCGGGAATTGTTTTTCCGAGACTTATGGACTTTATGCCAAGACTTATTAATTATTTTCAAAGACTTGTTAACTTTAAGTTTTTATTCATTTTTATTATATAATCCCCACTGTTATGTCTTATGATACACCAACTTCATTTTGTTAATGTTTGTTATGTATAGGAAAATGGACCGGGTTAGAATAGTTACATCCTATAACGGTCGATGGGAGCAACTACCAGATGGAAGCCAGAGGTTTGTTAGCTCGGATAATCAAGGAATATACGTGTCAAAGAATATGACCTTTGATTATCTTTTGGCGCACGTGCAGTCCATTGTCCACTATAATCCAAACAGATGCAATATTGATCTATAGTCAATATCATGCATTCCTGGCACTACATGTCGCACATTTGTAAGGAATGATGATGATGTTCAGTTTATGCTAGGGGAAGATAGGGTGATTCCTTAAGTTTGTGTTAGCCTAATTGAAAGGAGATATGGAGGTGTGATCGGTGATGCCAACCCTCTCCATGGAAATTCCCAAGAGTATCTATCCGTCAACGGTAGTAACCATATGTTGACATAACGGAGTGGGACCGATAACGATGGAAATCCCCAAGGTGCAGAAAACATATTCAGTGTCTCGCCTACAGCAGTTGACCTTACAGCTGACGTTTAACATCATTTTGACCGCTACTTTGGGCGTCAATTTGAGGCTAATATAGAACCCAATCATGATGATATAAGTGACCGTGAAAATGTTGTTGAAGAACCTGTACAACGTCAAACTGAAGGAAGGCGTGTACAAGGTGACCATCCCTATTGTAGTGCAGGGAATATGGTGGGGACATCCGATGTCCTAGAAAATATTAACACCATGGGTTTTGATAATCAGTCAACTTGGGTTATTCCCAGATCCGAAGCGTATTCGTTTGGTCAAGTGAAGAACACCATGGGATCACGTGAAGCTAATACTTTGATTTACAAAGGTCAATTTTTTTCCCAAAAAAAAAAGCGATTTAAAGAGGTTAGTAGGTCTTCAGGTAATAAGGGAGAACTATGAATGGAAGGTGAAAAGGTCTAACAAGTCGGATCTGCATTTGGTGTGCAAGATTGACAACTGTTCGTGGAAATTAAGAGCAGTGAGGAGATATGAATGCACATACTTTCAAGTGAGAAGTTTTGTAAGAGAACATAGTTATCCCTTAGAAGAGGTCCATCGGCGTCACCGACAGGCTAGTGTGGCCATAATTGGTGAAATAATAGCCACTAGACTCCAACGAGAGGATGGCCATCTAATGAAACCTAAAGACATAATTACAGATATGAAAACAATGTATGGCATCCAAGTTATGTACAGTAAGGCCCATCAAACCTTGCATTATGCATAGGCATTGACATAAGGAGGTCATGAAAAAACGTTCCAACTACTGCCATCTTTTGGCTATATTTTGTAGCAACACAATCCTGGCACAATCACATATTTACAGTGCACAGAAGACAATAAATTATTGTTTTCTTCATGGCATTAGGGGCTTCAATTAGAGGTTTCTGACTGTTTATACGTCCCGTGATTGCTGATGATAGTACCTTTCTAAAAGGGAAATGTTGGGGTACAATGTTTGTGGCAACAACACAAGATGACAATTAACAAACATATCCAATAGCTTTTGGTTATGGAGATTTAGAAAACAACACTTCTTGGGAGTGTTTTTTGGATTGCTTGAAGGGTGCCTTTGGTTATATTGAACATTTGGTATTCATTTTCGAACGACATGTAAACATAGAAGTCGGGATAGCTAGCATCTTCCCACATGCAACCCATACCATATGCACTTGACACTTTTCTGAAACATAAAATAAAAAAATGTTTTCATAGAAAGGATGTAGCAAGGCTGATGTTTGTAACAGCAAAAAAAATACCGAGAATTGCAATATAACCATATAATGGGTGAGTTATGTAACCTGCATCAAAATGCGTACGAATATGTTGTTAATGTCAGGCCAGAAAAGTGGTCTCGTGTCCATTGTCCCCAATGAAGGTATAGGTTGATGACAACCAATGTTGTCGAGAACTTGAAGTCATGCATGAGATTTGTATGGAAACTGCCAATGCTAACTTTGGCTGAGTTCATAAGGGATATGCTGCAACGTTGGTATTACGACCGTCATCAAGCTACACTCTCTATGCGTTACCAACTAACTGATGTTGCACATCTGGTGATCTCGAAACGTATTAAGAAATGTAGTTTCATGACCGTAACTCATGTTGATTGGAACACATTCTTGGTTAAATTGAAAGGAGATCAGTGGACGGTCAACTTGTTGCAAAAGACTTGCACATGTAACAAATTCCAATTGGATTATCTACCATGTTCTTATGCACTTGCAGCGGCTATGTAATTCTGATGTTCCGTGAAATATTTTTAATTTCCTCATATATTCCTATAGTTTTTTCTTTTCACATGTTTTGTTCTATTATTTCAGGGAGCGAAACTTAGATTACACTTCCCTATGTGCAGACTACTATAAGAAGAAAACAATTGTGAATGCATATTCGGTGCCTATCATGCCGGTTGAGCATCCTAATACTTGGAAAGTGCTTGAAGATATAAGACAGCGTGTGGTATTACCTCTAAAATCCAAAAAGGACAGACAACAAGAAGCTAGTCTAAGATGCCCACAAAAAATTGATTTCAATCCGTTTCAGAGAGGACATCCACACAGAAGTGTAGAAGATGTCATGAAACTGGGCACAACAGTAGTCGATGTCCTAACCCTACAGTGGATCCAGATAGCAGTACCCAACCTATCCCTAGCCAATTTCATCGCAAGTGTAGTGTGTTCCACCAAGTCAGGCACAACAAACAAACATGCTCAACCGGGGAGACAGAAATCCCTAGACACAGTAATCCAGGATATATTAAGAAATGTTGTTTTCGTAATGTACAAATTGAAAACCGAGAATTTTTATATATGTCCGAGACTTATACTTTTGTGTGTATGTCCAAGACTTTTGTGTGTATATCTGAGACTTTTTGTGTGTGTGTCCGAGACTTATTTGTATATGTTCGAGACTTTTATATGTGTTGTTTAGTGATTGGATTCCAGTAACTCTATAATTAGGAATCCAATTCATTTTGTAATAAAATTCTTCATTGTATCTCAAATCAATATACTGAAGCAGTAACAACTCTTTGTTATCATTTGCAATAAATTATTTCACATGTTATTGTTATTGTCTCATTTGACCTCATCTTGTTTTTTTTATATCATCTACTATTTCAATTTTAATATTACAACACTGTATTCAATAATACATATTACAAAAAAAATATTATAAAAAATTATTACAAAAACTATTTCCACTCATGAAAGCAAAGCCTTGGAGTTACAAAAGACTTCAACGACCACCTTCATTCGTATTGCCTCCATATCTTTATCCTTCCAATCGAACTTCTTCTTTTTTCTGACTATGTGCTCGATCAATAGGAGCGTATAGGGACCACAGTTACCCCTATTAAACAAAAAAGCACATCAAATGAGAACAAAATGCAAAATCAACAAATTGATTGGAATTAAAGCTACAATGTCATTTCACCTATAACTTACCCCTTCGATTGTCGTGGCACATTTGATCTCGGGATTATGGCCATATGTATTTGATCGGCTTCCACCTTATAGAGCGGTTGGTCACTGGTTCTCTTCGTATAAAATCCCACCTCTGCCAACATCGATGGTAACAACCACCATAAGCAGGCAACCTGTTTGTTCGTATGATGAAGTGGAACCTTCTGCATAATTGGATCGTACAGGTGAATATGTCGGCGAATGAGATCAATACTGGCCATAATCCAATGGCACCCTCTGACATTGCATGGCACCAAAAGCTTCAATGTAGTATAAAGTCATGTAAGATACGTTAAAATATGAAATCAAATTTCCATTTTTGTTTCCAATACACTCACCTTGTCAACCTCGTGTCATGACAAGATCGCCCTGATCGTCCCAAGTTCGAGTCAACATAGGCTATTTCTCCTCGTTTGGTGGTGTCTCGACATCACTGAACAACATCACCCACTTGAGGTACATGTGTGCCTGAATAACAATTAACAATAGTTATATCAGACACGTTTGTAACTATATAATAATTACTAATATAACCGTCTGTATAATAATTAACAAAGAACATACATAAAATTATATATCAATGATTTATATGCTCTGATTGTAGACTTCAGGAAATGTACACTGGCAGTTCCGCACGATCTGTAAATATGTGTTCATATGCTGACAAAAAGAACCAAGACTAACGTTAAAATACATTACAAAGACAAAAAAGAAAACAGTCGATGTACCAAATTCATACCGTATCTTTTAACTCTGCATGGTTGGTTTCGAACTCCATGAACCAAGTGACTCCAAACTGATTCCCCCCATCCACAACGCGCATGTATCATTGAGGATGAATAAATATCAAAATTAACAAGTAGTTATAAAAATTCTAGGAAAATATTACCAAAAATGTAGTATGTTATACATTTCCGTTCTCTTCCCCTTGAACTACAGGTACTTGTCCAAGTGTTCCTGGTGCACTGGATCAGTAGGGGGAAATTTGTGGGCCGCCTCAATCCTAGACTTCTTTCACCTACATGGGTCAATGTAGGGAGTAATCATTTGCGAACTGTGTTTACGTAACTGAACTGGTCGGTCCACCTACAAACTAAGGTCTGGTGGTACAACTGAAGTGGTTGCAACAGTGACATGTTGAGTCTGTGGACCAACGTTTGAAGCGGCTGCACTGTCTTGCTGACTTTGTGCTCCAATAGCTGAACTGCCAACAATGTCCTGCTCAGACTGTGCACCAACAGATGATGCACCTACAATGACCTACTCAGTTTGTACATCAACAACTAAATCACCTACATTGACATGCTCAGTCTGTGCACCAATCACTGAACCGGCTGCAACAGTGTCCTGCTGGGGAGAAGGTACTTCATGATGTACACGAGACAATGCCGCAACATCCTTAGGATGAGGAGGAGGTACTGGATCAGTTGTACTGTCTCTCTATCTACCATTGTTATCCTTAGGATGGGGAGAAGGTAATGGATCAGCTGCACAGTCCCTCTGTTTACCAATGCCCTGTCGAGAAGTCACCACTGGAGTTTGAAAATGAATCTGCTCATCCATACACGTATGAGTCGATGTCCCCTGAAGTGACTATATCATATGGATCAATTCCTTGTGTTGCTGATCTCTGACCTTGCCATTCTCCTTTCTTGCCAAGTTGCTTTGGTGGACTTCCTCCCGCAATTTCTCTACTTCACTAATGAGATCGGCAAACTTACATTCCAATTGGTTTGGTTCTGACTGAAGGAGAAAATCATCACAAGTTAGATTTATAATTACAATTCTTATCTCAAATTGACCTCTTGTAATAACAAGTTATATACCTCTCGTATAAGAGATCGTCCCTCTGCATCATTACCCACTGTCTAAGTAGAGGACACGAATCTCAAACGGGTATGCTGTCTGGCAGCTGCAGCTGCATCTTCAGCTGCAGCTGGGACACTACTCCATCTGGTACGGGCACCTGTATCTACATCAGGGACACTGCTGGCTCCAACATCATCAGTTCTCTGCTGCTGGGATGCATGAGAATTGGACCTAGTCTATCTGACTATGTCTGCCTCTCTCAAACCCGTATCAAGTTCGACAGACGGTGGTAGATCTAGCATAGTCGCCATCAAATCCTCATCAGGGTACAGATTGCCTGCCTCGTCAATCCCCTGGTAGTACCATAAACCCTTCTCCACTTCTATGGGGATCAGCTATGGCTCAGCGAACATCTGAAATTTTACCATAAAAACACCCGTGACATCAGAAACTTGGATTAACAATCACATTCATATGTGTAAATAGCTAGATAATTACATTTAGACGTGTACTAGCTAGATAATTACCTTTGCAGTGAAGATCTTGTCCAGCTTATCCCCTCTCGGTCAGGTGTTCAATTACCACTTCAGAATGCGAGAGAAGGGTTGTTCAAGTTGCCTAACAGTCGCGAATATGGTGGCAAGGGTTGGAATAACTTCATAAGCAAAAACCTACAACACAACCAATGGAAATATTATTGGTTAGTTGGAAAACATAACAATCTCGATAATTAATTTATTTGTGGTAATTATGATTCCAAAAGCTCACCAGTAGCGCATATCCCAACCCAAATATATTGTATCTCTACGGCCACTTGACAAGTGCCTTTTCCAACCTAAATATAGTGTATGTGTACATATGCGAACCCTACTAGAACACATTCAACACATTCAACGCATCCAAGTCATCAACAAGGCACAACTGCCATATGGGGACGCATTTCCTCTCTTCCGTACTGATCAAAACACAATTCAACATGTACAGGAGACAAAGCTTCATTGCATCCAAGGGTTGCTCCCATTCACCTTGTTCAATCTTTGCTGCAAGTTCTATACCATGGAAATACTTGGGGTGTATGCCATTTGGGACATCCTTATATAGCTTCGTGTCCGGAATGGCACCAAACTTCAACCCGATGATCAAACAAAACTTGACCTTTGAAAACCGGACAGTATGCGGACCCAACATAAACCTCATCTCATCAGTAGGTCCGTCGTTGTAAATCTCATGCAATAGCATCTGATGCACAACACCACTAGAAAACGCCATTCCTTGTTGCATGCATTGCCAATGGCCAAAACATAACTGTTGATAACTTTGTCGCACTTCATCCCTATTTTCTACAACTCCATCAAGTGCCTCATCGATTTCGGCCAAGTTTGTCAAGTGGTTGTGGTGAGTCATCTTAAACTCATACTACCAGTTCTCCTGGGGAATTTTTAAGCTAGCCCTTAAATTCCTCAAATTCCTTATCTGCAATTCACAACCATACAAAAGAGGTCTAGAAATTATTCACAGTGAAAAGTCTCAGATGCAATATAAAAGTCTCGAAACGCATTGAAAAAGTCTATGAAAAAAGTCTCGACCAGTGTTAAAAAAGTCTCGGAGAGTGATACAAAAGTCTCGGAGAGTTACAAAAGTTTCGGAGTGTGATACGAAAGTCTCGGATAGTGACCGAGACTTTTGTAACACTACCGAGACATTTGTATCATTGTCCGAGACTTTTGTATCACTCTCCAAGACTTTTCTAACACTGACCGAGACTTTTACTAACCTATTGACTGTTCATCATCTTTTCCGATCTAACACTAGAAACTAGAAACCATGTATAACACTAAAAACACTACAAACAAGTTCTAACGATGCAAAAATACAAAACAAATGTATAACCCAACAAACAAAATCAAATTAGTATTCAAAATCAAATCGTTGAAATTACATACCTTGTTTTTGACCGAAAACGAAATCAAAATGGAGGACTAAATGTTGCCATGTACTGTAGAAATCTGATTACTTGAAGTCTCGAAACAGTCATTGTCAAAGTGAAAATGAAAGTGAAAAGTGAGAATGTGAAAAGTCGCTGTCAAGTTAAATGAATAGTGAGAGGCAAAATGAAACATGAGTTTTCAAAATAGCTGATGTGGAAATGCTTTTGAGGGCATTTTTGTCTGTTCACCATAATAGGTGCACTAAAAAAAAAAAAAAAAAAAAAAAAAAAAAAAAAAAAAACCTATCAGTGATGAACTATTTCCGATGGCATTAATTGCCGTAGGAAAAGGTACGATTTCTGACGGTCATTTCAATGCGGTCGAAAATGAGTAAAAATATGATACCACATTTCCAATAGCCTAAATGCTGTCGGAAATAGTCTTTGTTCCGTCGAAAATGAGAAAAAAATAATACATTATTTCCAACGGCCTAAATGTCATTGGAAATAGTCTTTGCTCCATTAGAAGTGAGGAAAAAGTAATACATTTTTTCTGACGGCATAAATGCCGTCGGAAATAATCTTTGTTCCGCTATAAATGAGGAAAATATAATCCAACATTTCCGACAGCCTAATTGTCGACAGTAAATGTTCTTTTCCGACGGCATTTAGCCGTCGAAAAAGTCCAATTTTTTTATTGTAGTGTCAAAACCGTATTTTTATATAAAGTTTCTTCAAATGCTTTGTACAAAAAAAAATTTCATGATTTATTTTTTCTTGAAAAATAAAAAGTTAGATAAAATAATTATATAAACTCTATTTTGTAGTAAGCATTTAATACACCTGATTTTCCCTAAATTGCTATCCGGACAATGACATATGTGTGCAAAAATCAAGAGTGAACACTTTTATACAATAGAAGTACACAAAACATTTGTTAGCATTATGATGAAGGAATTTGTGAGATATTGACGTCATTCTTTAGGAACTCCCTCTTATTAAAAGAATTTTTATCTTGAGAAATTGCCCGATGCTAAAATATCACCATTCAACTGCCGGGAAAGTCACGTAGGGATGTCAATGAACATTACAATGCCCTTGTACATGACATCTGCAAGGTTGATTCAGGTTGTGTCAAATTACTGAGTAATGCCGATGACTTGTGGGACTTTTTGTGCCGCTTAAAAAAAAACAAATAACACATTTCCAACGGCTTTTAGGCTCGAAAATAGTCAAATAAGCTGTCAATATTACCCCCTTTTCTAACAACATAAAAAGCGTCATCAGAAAGGCTAAAATTTAATTCGAATTACTTTATGGACATATCTTTCTAAATTAACTAAATATAAAATATAGCAAAATTATTAGTAATCACAAGAACATTTAGTTATTTTTAATTATATTTAGTGACACTACAATATCATATTTTTTTTAAACAAACTCTATTAATTTTAATAAAATATTATTTTAAAAAACAATATCTCAATAGTTGTATTTAAATAGTATATAAAAAAAATATTTAATTAGATATTATACAAACATATCAATAGCTTAAATATAAATAGTATGCAAAACATATCAGATATAAAGTTATGGCAAAATGGTAAGGGTAACCCCTTACTATCATCCAAGTCAAGGGTTCAAACCATATGAATTTCATGGAGTTAAAGTTGCAGTGTGACGTGGCGGGTGTCGGGTGATGTAGCAACTATCAAGTCGAGTCGTGCCATTTTTTTTTTTTTTTTTGTATAATTCGACTATTTCCGATGGCAATAAGCCATCAGAAATACAAGTAATTTTGATCACCTTGAATCACTATTACTTAAATAGTAGTATTTGTGACAGCTCGTCAATGAATAGTTATTTATGACAAGCGTATTTGTGACGGCCTTTGACGGCTTTTTCCCGTCGAAAAAACACATTTCCGTCGGGAAATGGTCTTTTCCGACGGCATTTAGCTGTCGGAAAAGACCATTTTTTTGTAGTGGTTCCTTTTAAATATAACTTATTAAAACGGTGACACTCTTGAAAACCCACCTTAAAAAAGTGCTATTTTTTTTTGAACCCCTCTTTTCTTTCTCTCTTTTCACACACTAATTACTCTCTTCTCTTGTCTTTACTTGTCTTAATTTCAACTAATCTAATTTTTAGCTAGGGTTTAACCCTTTTATACCACATGTAAAATGACTTAGAAGTCCTTGGGCCATCCACATATATTATGTGGGATTTACCATAAAAGAATGGTAAACTCATTTTGGGCCATCTCCACATTTGGAGGAAACCCAACCCAATAGATCTTAGGCCCAATGGAATATAAATAGGTCATTTCCTTTGAAACTAAACATAATCTTTCCTTAAATTAAAATGTTGGTCTAGTTCACTTTTAACCAACGTTCATGTGGTCATTATCATTGTCTCCTTCGTAATATCCATCATGCACGCTGAATTTGCTTGTCTTGAGTGTGCTATGAAATGGCAGTTTTATACTATTGAGAAAACTTCAGAAAATGAATGAATATACTACTTCTTTTATTTATGTTCAAATCACATTTACTAATTACAAGCTTTAGGGTAAAAACCCCAACAATCTCCCACTTGCACTAAAACATGTGAGTCATGTCTCGTAACCCTAGACCTTCTAGGTGACCTTCAAACACTTTAGCCAGTAAGGTTTTTGTAAATGGATTAGCATGATTGTCTAATGACGCTATCTTGGTGACGGTCACATCTCCTCTCTACACTATCTCTCTGATGAGATGATACTTCCTCTCTATATGCTTACCTCTCGTGTGGCTTCTTGGTTCTTTGGAATTAGCCACAGCACCTCTATTATCACAATAAAGTGTGATGGGCTTATCCTGGTCTGGAACAACTTCCAAATCGCTCAAGAACTTGCGGAGCCAAACAGCCTCTTTAGCAGTTTCACAAGCGGCTACATATTCGGCTTCCATGGTGGAATCAGAAATACAAGATTGCTTAACACTCCTTTATACAATGGCTCCATCACCAAGGGTGAATACTGATCCAGACGTGGATTTCCTAGAATCTATGTCTGACTAAAAATCAGAATCTGTATATCCTAACGGGATCAAATCCTATCCAGAATACACTAGCATATAGTTTCTTGTTCTCCGAAGATACTTGAGAATAGTCTTGATAGCAACCCAATGATCCAATCCTAGGTTGGACTGGTATCTACTAGCTACTCCCAATGCAAAGCAGATGTCTGATCTCGTGTATAACATAGCATACATGAAACTACCTACTGCTGACATATAGGGAACACGTCTCATATCCTTAACTTCTTAAGGTGTCTTAGGACACTGTTCCTGAGACAAGTGAACTCCATGTCTGGAAGGTAAATTACCTTTCTTGGAGTTCTGCATCGAAAATCGCACAAGAATCTTGTCAATATACAATGCCTAAGGCAATGCTATAAGTTTGTTCTTACGATCCCTTATAAGTTGGATCCTTAGAACATAACTTGCCTCTCCCACATCTTTCATTTGGAATTGGCTAGCCAACCAGCCTTTTACTTCTGATAATACCCCTACATCATTCCCAATGAGTAGAATATCATCTACATAAAGAACTAAAAAAACTACCTTTTTGTCAATGATGCGCTTGTAGACAAAAGGTTCATCAACGTTTTACTCAAAGCTATAGGTTTTGATCACATTATCAAACCTTATGTTCCAAGATCTAGATGCTTGCTTAAGTCCATAAATGGACCTTTGTAACTTGCAAACCTTTTGCTCTTGATTTGGAGACACGAATCCCTCTGGTTGTATCATGTAGATGCTCTTATCAAGATTGACATTCAAGAATGCAGTTTTGGCATCCATTTACTAGATTTCATAATCGAAATAGGCAGCAATTGATAAGAGAATCTGAATAGACTTAAACATGGCTACTGGCGAGAAGGTCTCTTCATAATCGACCCCCTCTTTCTGGGTATAACCTTTGGCCACTAGCCTTGTCTTAAAGGTCTACACCTTCCTGTCTACTCCTCTCTTTCTCTTATAGATCCACTTACACCCTATGGTTTTACCCCATCCAGTAAGTCAACAAGTTCCTAAATTGAGTTAGAGTACATGGACTCCATCTCGAGATTCATTGCTTTAAGCCATTCCTCTTTGTCAGGATCTTCCATTGCATTCTTAAATGTCAATGGATCATCCACACTATCAGTAGAGAAGACATTTCATCCCTTACCTATACCCAAATAATGTCCACGTTGTTTTACAACCCTCCTACTACATCTAGGTGGTAGTGTATACAGACTAGGAATCATCCGACTATTAGATGTTAATGGATCAACAACTCTTGTTGACTAAGCACTAGACGTACTGGGCTCCATTTCATTTAATACAATCTTGCTACGAGGTTTATGATCACTAATATAGTTATCCTCAAGAAACGTTGCATTTGTCAATACAAATACTTTGTTCTCTTCAGGACTATAGAAGTATCCACCTCTAGTCTCCTTGAAATTTCCTACAAACTAGCAAACCACAGACTTGGGGTCTAGCTTTCCACTTCTGTTCTTCAGCACATGTGCTAGACACCCCCATATGCGGAAATGTCGCAAACTAGCTTTACGAACCATTCCACAACTCTAAGGGAGTCTTAAGAACAGATTTGGATGAGACTACATTCAAAATATAAGCCGCAGTTTGTAACACATATCCCCAAAAGGAATTTGGTAATGATGAGAAACTAATCATATATCTCACAATTTCCATTAGAGTTCTATTTCTCCTTTCCGTGACACTATTCTGTTGTGGTGTACCAAGAGCCGTGAGTTGGGACACTATCCCATACTCGACCATAAAGTCTTCAAACTTTTGGTCAAGGTACTCACCTCCACGATCCGATTATAGAGACTTGATAGTCTTTCCTAACTGGTTCTCAACTCCAACTTGAAATTCTTTAAACTTTTCAAAAGTTTCTGACTTCCGTTGCATTAGGTAGACATATCCGTATCTCGAGTAGTCATCTATAAATGTGACATAATACTCATAACCACCCATTACTTTAACCTTCATTGGTCCATAGACGTCTGAATGTATAAGCTCAAGTGGTTCTTTAGCTCTAAGCCCTTCTCCAATAAAAGGTCTCTTGGTCATTTTACCTTCTAAACAGGATTCGTAAACAAGTAAGGTTCGCTTTTTCACTAGTCTATTTATCCTGTCAAGGTTGATATGGCCAAGTCTTAGATGCCATAGATACTTTTGTTTTCTAGAGAAATCTTTTGTCATTTCGTTTTAGGTTTTTCAACTTTAAACAATTCAGCGTTGAGCAGTGTCGTATGTTGTATTAATGGCCTTAAAACATACAAGTTGTTTTCATTTAATCCTGAACATATATTCAAACCATTCCAGTGTCCAACCTTGTTGCAATGGAAACACTTTCCTTTGCTTTGGTCGGTAGAGGTGCCTTTTTTCTTGCATTGGGCTTTCTTAGGCTTGGGCTTACTCTTAGCCTTCCCAGTAGACCTCTTCCTCTTCCTATTACCAGAGGAAGATGGTTCGACAACATTTGTCTCACTGGTCTTACTTTTGTTGTTCTTAGTCAAGGACTCAAAAGTAGTGAGCTCATTAAGCAATTGAGTGAGATTGAACCTAAGCTTGTTCATCTCATAGTTACTCTTAAACTAATCGAAACTCTTTAGAAGAGTCGTCAGTATGATCCTCACTTGACTGGGTTCATCAATGGCCCCGCCATTGATCTCTACCATGTTAAAATAAGACATCATGTTCAGGACATGTTCCCGAACAGATGTGCCTTCTTTCATCCGAGCAAGCATTGCGGAACGAACAGCTTCATATCGCTTAGGGTGGGCACCCAAACCGCCAAACCGATCAACCCGCCCAAACCAAACCAAACCAATTAAACGGATTGGTTTGGTTTGGTTTCATTAAATAAAATAAACCGACTGGGTTGTTTTTGAGCAACCCAATTGGTTTGGGTTGGTTTATGGGTTGCATTTTATCAAACCATATAACCCAACCCAAACCATTACATATTTAAATATATATATTATTAATTAAATTATCGAAAAAAACAAATAAAAACTAAAGTTAACCCAATGCAACAAGAAATGAACTTCGAAACTTCAAAGTGGTTGTTTCGACGGTGATAGATATTATTAATTTAGAAGCTTAATCAATTTAGTTTTATTTTATAAGTTTTAGGCGTTCTACACTTGGTTTTTTTTTTTTTTTTTTTAACGATTATCGTTCTGTACTTAAATTAAATTTAGTATTATAAATTAGTATTATTATTTATGTTATTGATAATTGGTTTAACTACTTATATTGATAATTTGATATTATTAATTTAATCAAATAAAAAATAATATAATTATTTTCTTAAACCGTTAAACCAAACCGAACCAAACCGATTTTTATTGGTTTGGATTGGTTTGGTTTTATCTTATAAATGGTTTAGTTTGGGTTGTAAAAAAATAAACCGATTTTATAATGGTTTGGTTTGGGTATAGTCAAACCCAACTCAAACCAACCCATGCCCACCCCTAATACCGCTTTTGCTCAGAAAGCTGCCCGAACATGGCTTGCAATGACTCCATTATTTCAAATGCAATACCTATTGCTTCATGCTTAGTGACAAGCATGTCTGTCATACTTGCTAACAGATATGTTTGGGCTTTCTCATCTAATAAGACCCATTTCTCATATGCCTCACGAACAGTTCATGCGGCATTGGTAGTGGACGTTGGAGGACATTCCTTCGTAAGCACAAACTTTAGGTCCTTGGTGACCAAGATTGTATTATGTTATGTTTTCATTTAGTGTAGTTATCACCAGTTAAATTGTCATTGGCTATGATTTGTAATAGTGCAGACGACATGGCTGAAAAAAACATAAATTAAGAATTCATTCAGTCATACATTCAAAACATGTGCGAATGTTCGGCATAAATTAAACATGATGCATGAAAATGTTTAATGAACAAGAACAACCCTAAGAAAACAGTGTTTCTATGTCACGACAATCCAACATACCATAAGTAAGTGTCGTCTTAGGGTTGGTCAAATTCTTGCATGTTGGATCGAGATATTTTCAATCAAATGATATATCAGAATAACTCTTATTCCAATATCATTCAACCATCGTTTATTTAGTCAGGTTTTAAATTAACCAATTTAATTAAAACCTGGTGAGCGTAACCCATCATTTCAGATCTCATGAGCTTAACTCTAGAATTGTCAACTTAAGGTCGGTCAATCCCGAAATCCCCTCAGAAATCCTATCCATTAGGAAGTCAACCTTGATATTGATTCTTATGGAAACCCTCCTTAGGGAAAACGAAAACAAAACCGTCACAAGGCCCCACTCGAATCTTACGGTGTTGAACTAATGATGGAGACCACGAGATATAATGTCATATATCCCTTTCCCACTCACTATTATATAATAAGGGTTTTCTATTAATATTAATGCACCTATATTAAACTAGATTAAACGGTTAATTTCAATTTAAGCGTCAAGTGCATTAATCACAAATTATTAGAATCATATTCCAATAACTAATAAACTAATCCGATTTTTAACTCTTAAAAATTTAGTTCATTAATGATAATTCTAATCTATGTAAACTATTTATTAAGACTAGAATTATTAAATGTGTATTTACCAAGTTTTAAATATTAAAACTAAACACATTATTAGGTCCAATTATTATCAGGGGCTTAATCGAATTAATCCTAATATATATAAAGGACCCTGCTAATCTAAGTAATTAAAACTCTTTAATAAAAAGATTAGTGATTAATGAGAATTACCAAGTTTTTACTCCTAAAAACTAATCCCATTAATTTATAACCAATTATGTGAATTACCCATTTTAATCAAATTAAAAATAAAAATAAAATAAACACATAATATAGATGGCTATAATGCATGTATGACATATCAACATATATGTGTAGGCACACCTAATCTAAATGATATGTACATATATGCATGGCAATGCTTTAATCATCTCATAATAAAATCATACATGAGTTGACCGAGAACAATGGGTTTATCTAACTTAAAAAAAATAATAATAATAAATAAATAAATTCTAATTACAAAAAAAATATCCAAGGCATTCCTTGGTCTTCTTGTAATTCCAAAAATCTTCAAGTTCATTTGTAATTTCTTCTGCGTCTTTCGGGCCCAAAAAAAAATCAAGTACAGCTTGATTTATTTTTAATGGATCCGTCTCATGGATTAAATCTCTTAAAACCCAAATGTTACTCTAACATTTTTCGGAGGCTAGGAATTTCCCAAAAAAAGCTCAAACTTGCTCACGTACATGCGGCCCTAATGCTTGCGAATAGGGAGTGCATGACTGCTGCAAAAGAACACAACAATCTATGCAACACTTGCGCATTGATTTCATGTGTATTGCACGCATGTCATGTTGCGTGCATGACATATAATGCTACAATTTACACTGTGTTGCGCATGCAAGCATACATATAACAATTAAAATGTTGCATGCATGACATCTGCAACACAAGCATAAACGCATAATTAACACAACAATTGTGCATCACACATATGCTTCAACATGCGACACCTAGCACATATACATCAGTTCACCACGCATCACAATTAAAGAGACAGTGCTTCGCACATGCACACATCTATTGAACATGGTCCGCATGGCTACTATGCTTTGTCTTCCGGGTCATCTTCTACATCAATTTACACCAATAATATAAAATTACAGCAAATCAATGAAATAAAAAAAAAATTACACAACCCGGGATTAATATTACAGTAGAAATTACAATCATTGAAAAGAACCTTAAATCCATTGTACCATACAATTAACGACCAACCATGTTTATAATAAAATAAAATAAACTATAAACATCATACAATCAGTAGAAAGTGCCTACACATTCATACATGAAATCATGAGCAATTGAATTCAATTATACTGTACAAAAAATGGCTATGATACCAATTGTAGGAACCCAGGGTTATGGATAGCGCAGCGGAAAGGTTTTAAAAAATTTAAGGCAATCATAAACTAAACCATTTGTACAGTAATAATCAAATGCAATAAGAAGCAAATGAAACTAATTCATACCAACGTTTGTAGGCTCCTTCTTTCTTTTCGATATGCTTCCTGATTTGAACCACAAGATCTTCCTAACTATCACCCGAGATTGGTAACAGCGTGTGGGCGCGTTACGGTACTCAGGAATAAGGAGGATAAAGAGACACACGAAAGCAACACCTTGCTATGGTGAAGTTTGGCCACCTTACTTTTTAAAACAAAAAGCTTTTTTTTCTTTTTCTTTTTTTTCTAGTTGGCCGCACCCTTGTTTCTCTCTTCTTCTTTTTACGCTAAAAACAATTTTGATCTTATTCTTGTAATATGCACTTATCAGTTACCTAAAATATATATATCATATATCTATATTTTTTTAAAAAACTAATTTAAATTTTTTATTAAATCCTTTTAAAAGACATCTGATATCTTTTAATAGATATTAATGAAGTTTGAATTTAAACTTTTTTAAATTCAAATTCAATATTTAATTAAAAATAAAATAATCACATTATCTTATCTTTCAAAATTAAATATCAAAGAGCACCCTCCAATAATGATTAATTACATAATTAAATAACATAATTATTATTTTCTATTAATTAAATAATCTCATTATTCAACTAATTCCCCCGATTAAACACGTGTCACTTTTGTAACACAATTAATTGGACAATTCAATAAATTAACCGTGACCCTTGTTACCTAAATCGATCGGGCTAGAAAGGGGACCTAATGGACCCACAGTATTTTGAGCTCCAATAATCCTTAGAAATAATTAATTAAACTCTTTAATTAATATTTCATGATTATTAACTTCGGTTTTATTCCACTAAAAACCCGAAGCTGAACTCTCTCAACTATAGACGTTTTTACACAAACCAATAATTCTTGGTGTTCATCGATATATCTATTACATATGGTATAATCCTCCACAAGTAGTTCATAATTAGGCATGGGTCATAATGTCCGTTATACCCCTCTAATTACATCTTTCCATTAAGTACCATTGATTCTCTAATGAATAATAAATCCTACATTTCTCACGGACTCACGGAATTAGAAGAGCACTCATATTGTTCAAACCCTAAATCAACCCTTAAGAGAACTACTATCTACTTCTCTCAAGAAGGAGTGGATTCCATTATTGTGTACAAACCTTCCCAGCCATAAACCAAACCGCAATCACAACATACAGAGCATATAGATCGGGAATGCAACTCCGACTTCACCTATGGTACATCAAAGACTACGACCTAACCTGAAGGAGTCGATAAGACACTCAGGATTAAGATCACCAACATATAGCCATTGAAATTCCCTTTAAAGCAATAGTGTTTTATACCTAAAGGAGGGGGGGGGGGGTGAATAGGTATAGTTCGAAATTCTTCCAATATTAAAAAATACGGAATATAAGAATAAAATAAATACTTGAAATGATATAGTAGTTGTATAGAAAGAATCAATACATGTGAATTATCAATATACAAGAGAATCAATACAAGTAAAATATTGAAGATAACAAAAACTAAAAGCGAAAATGAGACACAAGGTTTTTACGTGGTAAAACCTCAAAGAGGAAACATCCATGGGTTGATACTACAACCACCGGCAAAGAAAATCCAATATACGAAAATGACTTACACACTCAAAGCTATCAACACTATGATATCCACTTCAAGTTATCACCTCCTAATCAACCCTTGAGCTAGTGATTCACTAAGCCTACTCTCTATCCAAGATGTGTCCTACACCTCTAGAGAGCAACTCCCTATCCAAGGCTCTCAAGCATCTAGGAAGATTTCCTTGTTTAGTAATCTAGTTCAAGGTGATCCTAGTTAAGCTTCCTAGCTCAACTATCCGGTGTATGAAAACTCCTTGCTAAGACTTTTACTTGGCTATCCGGAACTCATTCCTAGCCAAGACTTCTTGCTCAATACAAAGCTTCACTCACTTTGCAAGAGACTTCAACCTATCACAAGGCAATGATCTAAGTGATGCAAATGATGCAAATCACAATCAAATAAAGCTAGATGATCAATCAAGCTATATGTACATGCTTAAAGACATTCTAGGATATTCTATCAACAAACAATCACAAATGTACCAAGAAATCAAAGCATGTGAATCAATAAGAACAAGATATGAGTATTCAATATATCACACAAGAATTTTAGTTCTTAGATCATGAAATTAAACCTAGACAATATCATGAGGCACATCATATATGTCATATCTAGAATCAATTTCAAGTTCAATCAAGTTTAGCTAAAAATGTTCAAATGAAATCACAAAACTAAAACTCAATAATCAATCAATCATATAAGCCTAGCATATGTACTAACATTTTCTCAACACATTTCATCAATCAAATAGAAAAAATAAAAGAGATGATCAAAAGAAAATGAAAGAAGAGAAAGTATCACATACAAAGTTGAACCTCGGACTGAAATCAGATCACTGTGAGAAATGATGAAGTAAACTAAGTTTGAAAATACTTAGGCTTTATAGCTCTCGTCGAGACCAACATTTATGGCTTTGGATCACTCGATTTCGAGTTCATATGAAAAAGTTATGATCGAAATAAGAAAACGAAAATTGAGAGAAAATATCTGGTGTTCTTTTTCGAATTTTTCTTCTTAGAATGAATGAGAGAGAATAGAGGAGTTTTAAAAGATTTCAAGAGAGGGAAGGAGTGACCAATCTGCTGCAGCCACATCAGCTCCACGTGTGAGGAGCATGTGTCACACATGGGCAGAGAGTTGCCCTGGCCGTGTGACACACGTGGCTTACACGTGGCCTCCATTGCTTGGCCTTTAGCCGAGCAAACTCCCCGCGTTCTTCAGCCGTATTCAGACATCTGAACTCCAAATTCGAATCTGTTTTTAGATTACAAACTGTGACTCCCTCACACACAACGAAGACTATGAAACTTTGACAAAAGGTTGAGAATTCCTCTCGGAAAATGACGATGAAGACAACTCAACGAATGAGAATGCAAAGTAGCATAACTACGTCGTATGGACTCGAAACTTAATGAATGAGTAACTGAAATGACCGGAACTCAATAAGGAATCAAATAAGATCATGTTCAAGTCCAAAACACAAGAAACACAAACAAATAAACACTATGCAACACAAGCATGTCATATCTAAGCGATAGTGAGAAAACATGCAATTCTACAAGATTGTCAACAATGAGATAAATGCATGTGCATACTAAATGTGTGTGAAAGTGTTATACCAAATGTTTGAACAACAATGCAGGGACACATATGTATGAATTGTGTGTGTGTGCGCTTACACCTTGCAAGAGGAAGAAGTATCTTTATACCTTAGCATCCAAGTACGCGCTTGTCCTCTTGAAGACGAAATTTACACAAGATGTTGCTTTTTCACCTTTGAGGCTTCTTTCTTCAAAGAATCACCTAAGCAACAACTAATACAAATGTCGAGAGTTTTGCAATGGAATCAAGCCAATACAAATAAAGAATCTTACAATCTCCCCCTTTGGCTATTCCATGTCAAAACCTCATCCTCACCATACATTGATCACTCCAATAAACTCAATGTTGATAGCATTCTCTCATCCTCACATTACAAAGAGATACCTAGAATAAAAGGTCTTCAAGTCTTCTTGAGTCTTCAAGAATCCATTCTTTGAACTTTAAGGTACCTATGAGAAAAAAAGCGAACCAACAAGAGATCTTCTTCCAAAGAAGAATGGTGAGATATTTTCACATAAACAAAAACAAAACTTCCCTTATCTCTTACAAAAAAAAAAAAAAAAAAATGCATTATCTCAAGTGAATAAATGTTATCACATTAAAAGCTCTCCCTTAGATCCTTAACACAATAAAACAGAAATTCTTTCTTTTCTCCCCTTTAGGACAAGAATTCTCCCCCTTAAGACAAAGTCTCCAATAAGCACAAAGAGGTACAAAAACTCACTCTCCATATTGAACATGGTGAAGTTTTCTCCCCATGGTGAGGTTTCTCCTCTTATATGGACCCCAAAGTGAGGTTTCTACCCTTATATAGATGGTGAGGTTTCTCCCCCTTTTTGTCAAGGAATAGACAAAGGGCACAAGAGATAAAGAACAAGATATTAAGCAAACAAATCGAATAGAAAACGTGGTTGAATAAACTAAAGCTCCCCCTTAACATATGCTCCACATATTATCACCAAGTAGATTTGTTCACACGGGACTCAAACATTCAAACATTCACACATTCAAGCAATAAGAGAAAATATTTCATCACTTTTCAAAGTCCAAGAGAGAATCACAGATTTTCATTAATCACTCAAAAATATTCTCACATTGCTAATGAATTAAGCACATAAGCAAAATATATATATATATATGTGCGTAAATGCTTCTCACATATATAGAAGGAGTAATTGTGATATCAACATGCAAACAATTTCCACACCTATCCAACTAAAGCATTTCCAAAAATAGGTCAAACAGATATTCATCCGGATTTTTGCTTTAAAAGAATAGTTATCAACATTTAAGCGTGTGTGTGCATGTGGTTCGTTTTCCCGTTTCTATTTGTCAACCCGAGCTTTTCACAATTCTTAACTATACACCATTAAGCCTTTTGTTTTTCATTTTTTTTAGGCTTAGAATCAAAGAATTTTTTTTTTAATGATTCTTTTCAACGCTTCTTTGATTTTTTGAACAAAACACATACACCTCTTGGCGGCTTTCACTCATTACAAAGGCGTAGCCCTTTCCAACATTGGGCGGCTTCACAACCAATGTGTGTAGCCCTTTCCAAGAGGGTGCTCGTTGAATACTATGTAGTGCCGAAGCAAAATGGATACATATCATAGGTCATTTATCCTGTACTAAGTAATAGGCTTCTAGATGCATCCATTATCTACAAATATTCAAACACATATACTCAAAACTAAAACATATAAGAGAAGCATTTGTGCACTTTTCAAAAATAAGATTTTTCAAGCTCAAGTGCATGATCTAGAAACAATAAGAGTTATTAGCTTAAGATCATTACTTTTCAAGTGAGTAGCTCTCAAAGATGTTGATATACAAATAAAGTTTTGCTTATCATGCCACTCACAATCATACAAGCACATCAATCAACACAAATCATGTCAATGGACATGCTAAGAGTTTTAAACCTCTCTTTGTCCAAGGGCTTGGTGAACAAGTCCGCACGTTAATTTTTAGTGGGCATATGCTCTAGAGTTACAATAGAATGTTCAACAAGATCTCTAATGAAATGATGCCTAATATCAATATGCTTTGTGCGGGAGTGTTGAACCGGATTTTTAGAGATGTTAATGGCACTTAAGTTATCACAATAAAATGTCATTTTTCCTTGTTCTATCTCATAATCCTTAAGGATTTGTTTCATCCAAAGTAATTGTATGCATGCACTTCCGGTCGCAACCATATATACAATAACACATATCATGATTAAGATCAATGTGAACAATTATCACTAAAAGATCTTAAACAAGCAAATGTCAATGAGAACCATAAGAACACTATACTAGTTCTCTAATATGACATGTTTCATGAAACAACGCAAACAATGAGTTGAGAGATGAAAATTCAAGTAAGCAAGCAATATGATATAGAGATACCTTTGCAAGCTATTTTCCATCAAATGTAAAGACTTCGCCCTTTTTATGAGTCATCTTGGCTTGTTTGTCATCATGACAACAAGTTGTTGGTGTGTCGCTCCAAGAGACTAAAGACTATGCATTTCAACTCAAACAACAATAAAAATGACTTTCTTCAAAAGTCTTAACATGATTATCACCAAATAGATTTCATGATTGCAACTTCTCAAAAGTTAATCAACAAATTTTGACTATTATAGTGATTATGTGAGATAGCTAAGTTCATGTCAAGTTATATATAAACAAGGCTAGATAGCTAAGTCACTCAACAACTTGACTCTAATCTTTAAAGCTAACTCACATGTGCAATCTTGCACTAATGGTAAGAGTGCCCACCCAAGACCTTGACCCATTTGGTCTTGGGTGCACTAACACATAAACCATCATGATCATTTCTCACGACAATAGTATATCTAGAAGATAAATCATTAAGACTATGAATATGATCATGTGAAACAACCTTTTTCAACCAAATCTTCTTGACATTCTTCTTCACATGATTATCAATATCATGCATAACATTCAAAGAGTTATCATTAGAAACATGTTTAGAGGAATGACTAGGAACATTTTTCACATCATGCTTGGATTTGGCTCTTATAGCATATTGTGCAACTAGACATTTAGGTGTGTCTTTTCTAACCCATACATTCTTCACAATACACCTCTCACTCTTACCACTAACATGCTTTGACTCAATGTTTGACTTTTTAACATGCACCTTGACCTCATAAGTCACATTTTCAAAAATATCAAACAAAGCATTATCAACTTTCTTATGCAAAGTAGAGTGAGGCACAACACAAGATTTAGCAAGCAAGTCATCAACATGTTTCTTCTGAACATGCTTTTCCAAGGTCTTCCTAGGTCTAGTTCTAAATTCATACATGGATGATTGCCTAGGACCATTCAAAGACATATCATGTAAAGCATTATCAACATTGCATTTCCGAATGTATTCAAAACACCAAGGTCGAATATGTCCTACCATATTACAATGATGACATATATGTATGAATTTGAGAAATTTACCATTTGCATTTGCTTCCAAAGTAGTTGGTCTTCTCACATTTTTACCTCTTAGAAATGTGACCCTTGATGTTTCACCTTTTGCATTTGAGGTTAATGCTCTTTGACTTTGATCTTGTTGAGATCTTCCATTTGAGTTCCTTATTGATGTAGTGGCACCTCTAGTAGCTTTCATTACTTTACCTTGAGAGAGAGTACCTATATTTGGTTCAACACTTGCTTTGACAAAAATAGATTTGTTAGATGAAGGAGTTTCCTTCTCATTGATATAACCCAAACCTCTTTTGTCACATGGATGCTTTCCACTTTTAATAAGGGTTTCAACCTTGTTAGAACTAGATGACATCTTGTGAATCATCTTGTTAGGTTTTTGGTTGTTGTTGGCATATATTCCATATCAAAACGTGTTTATCTTGTAAATGTTTATGTGGTCATGTTGATGATGATACAAAGCTTCAAAGAAAGATTTGACTACGGTACATACAAGATGATGGCTTGCTAAGAGGAAATAAGCTTCATTACTCATCAAAGGTAAAATCGACCTCATTCCTCTTACAAGGCATAGGCACACACACACAAATCATTCATATGTGTCACTGCATTGTTGTGCACTATTTATATAACACATTAACATGATTTTTGTATGCTCATGCATTGAACTCAAATGCTCATACATTTTAGAGTTGCATGTTCTAGGACTATGTCTAGGAAATGTCATTCATATGTGAACTTGTGTTTGTATGTTTGTGTTTCTTGTGTTTTGGACTTGTAATAGTGCTTAATTGATTCCTTATTGAGTCCCGGTCATTTCGGTTACTCATACGTTAAGTTTCGAGTCCAAACGATGTAGCTACGCTACTTTTCGTTCTCATTCGTTGAGTTGTGTTCGTCATCGTTTTTCGAGATGAATTCTCAACCATTTTTCAAAGTTTCATAGTCTTCATTGTGTGTGAGGGAGTCACAGTTTGTAATCCGAAAACGGATTTGAATTCGGAGTTCGGATGCCCGAATACGGCTGAAGAACGCGAGAGGTGCGCGAGGAGGTCGCTTGGCCAAAAGCCAAGCAAGGGGTGGCCACGTGTGGACCACGTGTGCCACACGGCCAGAGCTCCTCTCTGGCCACGTGTGGCACACGCTGGCCACACGTGGACTTGCCAAAGTCCCCCCAAAATTTTGGACAATTTTGCCCCTCCTTCAATTGTTTTTAAATCCCTCCAATTCCCTCCATTCTTTTCTAAGAAGAAAAAGTGTGAAATCCCGTCTATGATTTTCTCCCAATTTTTCTCAACTTCCAAACACCATAACTTTCTCATACGAAGTCGGAATTGAGTGATTCAAGTTGGAGATTGTTCGTATTCGAGTTCTCTACCTTTTCCAAGTGGTTGTGCAGCTGTTTGATCGATTTTCTGACAGATCTCCTCAGAAAAACGAACCAGCTCTTGTAATTGAGGTAGAGTTCATAACTTTGTGATTTCATCTTTTTTAACCTCCAATTTGCTTGGGGTTTCTTCTTCTATATGTATATTTTTGTTTAGTGAATGCAATAGAGAAAGGTAGCTTCATAATCAATCTAATTGAATAGTCTAAGTAGAGACACATGTTGACTAGAATCTTTGATTCTTTGTTTTTAACATGATTGGGAGTTGTATTGTGATTAGATTGATATCTAGGATTGTTTGAGACTTGATTGATCAAGTTTATGATTAATAATCCTTTCTATGTGACTTTGATCCATGATTGATGAAATCTAGGATTAGAGCCTTTTTATGTGTTTTTAGAGATATATAGGATTGATTTGTTTTTAACATATCTCCTATCTCTAAATCTTTGGCTAGAATAATTGTTGAATACATTTTATGATTCTAGCATTTTTTTTTTATGTATGTTTATGACATCTTGAACTTGTGCCTCATGTATATGTTTTGTTCAAGTGTTATTTGTATGAATGAATCTAGTAGTTTTTATGTGTTAATTGTATTCACATGCTCTAGGTTTTCATTCAAGTTTTTGCATCTAGATTTCTATTGCTTGTGTTTTCACATCTCTAGATCTAGTTGTTCCATGGAATGTATTGATCACATGTTCTATGTTGTTTTGATTGATTGCATCACTTGCATTCACATGATCACACTAGGAAGTCCTTGTAAAAGGCATGAAGTCTTGGCTAGAGTTGGGATGACTCGGATAGCCAAGCAAGAAGTCTTGCCTAGAGTTGGGAGGACTTGGATAGGTAAGCAAGAAGTCTTGTCTAGAGTCGGGAGGACTTGGATAGACAAGCAAGAAGTCATGGCTAGAGTCGGGAGGACTTGGATAGTCATGCATGGGAGGCTTTCTAGAGGCACGTGTGCCTTATATAGAGAGTTGGCTTATATATTGGTAGGCCCGGGTGTTTGGTTAGACATAGAGTCCGATAGAGCGGGGTACATGGGATGTGTATGCACTCTTGAGGAATTTCTAATCTTCCAACGATGTTGGTTTTGGTATGAGTTCCAATATGTGGTGGTTTACATCATTGAGGGATTTTGTATCTTCCAATAGGGATTGGGTAAACATAGACTCCACATGGGTTGGTGACTAGGATTGGTCATTTTGTGGAATTTCTAATTTACTTTCCAAGTATATATATAAGTACCCAATGGTTGTAATTCAACCCGTGGATGTTTCCTCCTTGGAGATTTTACCACGTTAAAAAATCCCTTGTGTTAATTCTTCATATCTCTCTCTTTTATATTTGTTTATGTATATGTTGTTATCTTGTGACACATCAATTACTTGTGAAGTATATTGATACAAGATTTTGTATAGTGTGATTTGTAAATATATTCTTTTGATCATATTTGTAAATACATTTCTTTTGTATATTGTTTAGAATTTTATGTATAGCAATATTTGTATATACTTGTAATGATTGAACATATATTCATATACAAGTATCCTTGCTAATTGTTTTTTGTATTTTTCTTTATACCTTATACAACATATTGATACTTAGACAATGTATGAATGATCACATGATAACTTGTCTTAGTATGATTCCGTGATATTTATGTTGTATGTAAGGCTACCTTGAGGGACAAACGTAATTTTGTTCAAGGGATTGAAATTAGGCGAAAAACCTTTTCACCCCCCCCCCCCCCCCCTAGGTACGTCTTAAGCAATTTAACCTTGTTTTGTATACTTTCACATCTTATTAGCCTCATTAAGTTTATCATTAAGCAACCTATTTTTAATGGCATATTTTTCTAAGATGTCATCACTTTTTCTAACATCTTCTCTTGATTTATTAAGTCATTGTTCATATTTTTTCTCTTGAGTTAAGTGCTCACTCAGTTTGGCTTTAAGCATGTCTTCTAGTCTTTTAGCACTAACAAGAGAACTATCATTTTGCTCAATTTTTTTCTTCAAGATGCTAAGTCTATCATTGCTATCTTTTAAGTTCATTTCTAGACTTACGATCTTGTCTTTAAGTTCATTTAATTCTTTTGAGCCTAGACCATGATTCTCTAGCTTCTTATTGACAAGTGTTTTAATTATCACCACTAAATTGGCATTGATCAACTTTAACTTGTTGTTCTCTTCATTCTTCTTGACTTTTTCACTAGCAAGTTGAAGGCTCTTGTCATTTAAGCTTATAAAATCTTGATTTGAGGAGGCTTCTAACTCTTCATCATAGGAGGAGATTTCACTATCTTCACTACTTGAAGAGTTTTCACTTTCCTCATTACTTGAGGAGTATTCACTACTATCCTCAAATCTTCCTTCATATTTAGCCATGTGAGCAATGTGATTACTAGTAGATTCTTGATCATCCAAGAACTCCTCCTCCTCTTCTACATCACTCACACTCATCCATGATTTATCATTGATGGCTCTAATGTAGGCTTTCATTATATTTCTCCAAAAGGGGTAGTTACCACTATCCAAGAGTGAAGGTCTAGCACTAAAGGCACCTTCCGGTATCCAATCACCCATAGCTCAGAATACAACAAAATAAAACACAAACACTATAATATGGATCCATCTAATTACTTCTAGACTCCCGCTTTGATACCAATTAAAATTCTCTTTAAAGCAATAGTGTTTTATACCTAAAGGAGGGGGGGGGAATAGATATAGTTCCAAATTCTTCCAATATTAAAAATGCGGAATATAAGAATGAAATGAATACTTGATATGATATAGCAATTGTATAGAAAGAATTAATACATGTGAATTATCAATATACAAGAGAATCAATACAAGTAAAATATTGAAGATAACAAAAACTAAAAGCGAAAATGAGACACAAGGTTTTTACGTGGTAAAACCTCAAAGAGGAAACATCCACGGGTTGATACCATAACCATTGGAAAAGCAAATTCACTATACGAAAAGGACATACACACTCAAAGTTATCAACACTATGATATCCACTTCAAGCTATCACCTCTTAATCAACCCTCGGGCTAGTGATTCACTAAGCCTACTCTCTATCCAAGATGTGTCCTACACCTCTAGAGAGCAACTCCCTATCCAAGGCTCTCAAGCCTCTAGGAAGATTTCCTTGCTTAGCAATCTAGATCAAGGTGATCCTAGTTAAACTTCCTAGCTCAACTATCCGGAGTATGAAAACTCCTTGCTAAGACTTTTGCTTGGCTATCCGAAACTCATTCCTAGCCAAGACTTCTTGCTCAATACAAAGCTTCACTCACTTTGCAAGAGACTTCAAACTATCATAAGGCAATGATCTAAGTGATGCAAATGATGCAAATCACAATCAAATAAAGCTAGATGATCAATCAAGCTATATGTACATGCTTAGAGACATTCTAGGATATTCAATCAACAAACAATCACAAATGTACCTAGAAATCAAAGCATGTGAATCAATAAGAAAAAGATATGAGTATTCAATATATCACACAAGAATCTTAGTTCGTAGATCATGAAATTAAACCTAGACAATATCATGAGGCACATCATATATGTCATATCTAGAATCAATTTCAAGTTCAATCAAGTTTAGCTAAAAATGTTCAAATGAAATCACAAAGCCAAAACTCAATAATCAATCAATCATATAAGCCTAGCATATGTACTAACATTTTTCTCAACACATTTCATCAATCAAATAGAAAGAATAAAACAAATGATCAAAAGAAAATGAAAGAAGAGAAAGTATCACATACAAAGTTGAACCTCGGACTGAAATCAGATCACTGTGAGAAACAGTGAAGTCAACTGAGTCTGAAAATGCTTGGGGTTTGTAGTGCTCGTCGAGACCAACTTTTGTGGCTTTTGGATCACTCGATTTCGAGTTCGTATGAAAAAGTTATGATCGAAATAAGAAAACAAAAATTGAGAGAAAACTTTTGGTGTTCTTCTTTTTCGAATTTTTCTCCTTAGAATGAATGAAAGGGAATGGAGGAGTTTTAAAAGATTTCAAGAGAGGGAAGGAGTGACTAATCAGCTGCGGCCACATCAGCTCCATATGTGAGAAGTGTGTGTCACACGTGGGCAGAGAGCTGCCCTGGCCGTGTGACACACGTGGCTCACACGTGGCCTCCATTGCTTGGCCTTTGACCGAGTAAACTCCCTCGCGCTTCTCTCGCGTTCTTCAATCGTATTCGGGCATCCGAACTCTTAATTTGAATCCATTTTCAAATTACAAACCGTGACTCCCATATGCACAACAACGACTATGAAACTTTGACAAAAGGTTGAGAAATCATCTCGGAAAATGACGATGAAGACAACTCAACGAATGAGAATGCAAAGTAGCATAACTACGTCATATGGACTTGAAACTTAATAAATGAGTAACCGAAATGACCAGAACTCAATAAGGAATCAAATAAAATCATGTTCAAGTCCAAAACATAAGAAACACAAACAAATAAATACTATGCAACACAAGCATACCATATCTAAGCGACAGTGAGAAAACATGCAATTCTATAAGATTGTCAACAATGAGATAAATGCATGTGCATACTAAATGTGTGTGAAAGTGTTATACCAAATTTTTGAACAACGTTGCGGGGACACACATGTATGAATTGTGTGTGTGTGTGCTTACGCCTTGCAAGAGGAAGAAGTATCTTTATACCTTAGCATCCAAGTAAGCAGTTGTCCTCTTGAAGACGAAATTTGCACAAGATGTTGCTTCTTCACCTTTAAGGCTTCTTTCTTTTAAGAATCACCTAAGCAACAACTAATACAAATATAGAGAGAGTTTTACAATGGAATCAAGCCAATACAAATAAAGGATCTTACAGCCATCATTTGTCGATATATATGAATCTCAAAGTAAACGAATCTTAGTGAGAGATTCATATAAATCGTGGCCCAGTCCTATATGATCACATCATACAAGGTGCCTTCATTCTCATATCACTATATGAATGAGCCAGGATAAGATCACTGTACATTACGGAATAGACCGCAGCTGTAGATTAACCACAAATAAAGTACCTATCTTTATTTGCTATCTATGGACTCTTTAGATTGTTCGTTTCAAACTAAATCCATCTATATATGACACTCATATACTCAGTTTGAAATTACATCCGGCAAACTTGGATGTTAAGTGCACATGTTATATATAAAGTATGACACAAAATGAATGAATATACTACTTCTTTTATTTATGTTCAAATCACATTTACAAATTACAAGCTTTAGGGCAAAAACTCCAACAAAACTTTGCCAAATAAAGGTAGGTGTGTTGAACCTAATCTAGTTGAAAATGGTAGATGGGATGAGGAATATCATGACTAACTAAATGACAACAGTGTTCAACATGGCAGGTATGAACATTACCAAGGTTTTGACAGGAAGAGTGAAGATGAAAACCAATCAATGGGCTATTCTGGTGGTTTTACTGCTCCACAAAGCTCACGCAGGATTATGGGGAGAGAACATCTTCTTAAAGGATCTTTGGATGCTCATAATGATTCAAAATATCAGCAAACTTGCTATAATTATGGACACATAGGCCATAAAATGCGAAATTGCTCCAGGGAAAAATTTTCTCAAAAAAAGTTCACAAGGTTTGACCATAAGCATGCTGATGACATTATTAGAACAGTTAGAAGTGAAGGCAAGCTGGAAAGATATGGAACTAGGTCTCAAGGAAAGCTGCAATCAACTTTTGGATGATAGGAAAACATCTGATTCAAGAAGGCATTGAAAGTTGATAAGGGATGGAAGCTCCACTAAGGTAGAGGAAATTGAAAGGGTTCAGAAAGAGCACCACAGAGGAATTGAAAGAGCAACTTAATAGCAACTTTGGAAATCAAAAGAAACACAGTGAAGAGAAAGCAAATAGTTCATCTTTGAATTCTGATTACATTAAATCCAGACCACACTCAACATCTCAACCTTCCAAACCTGTTCGAAGGCCTGGATTGCATTCTAGATCAAGTTTGGTATCTTCCAGAGCACATTCTCCATCTTCTGATTTAGGGTCCAGTTCAGCATCCCTCTATTCTAGATCCAAACGTTCCAAATCTAGGTTAAAGTCGAGTTGTCATACGCCCTTTTTTGTGTCTGTATCACCTAGTCGACCTTTACCATCCTCCCCAAACAAGGTACAGCTGGATCTGAAAGGATTTTTAGGTAATGCTACTGCTTCCAAATCTAAGGGGATCTTATCTGAGAAAAGACTGCAGGTCGGTGATACTGGGTTGGAGAATGCCAAACTAGAAAATAACAAGCTGATAGTGGTAAAAGAAAATGATCTTTCATCTTCCAAAGTTGAAGATGAAATTAATAAAGAGCTGTAAAAAATTTAGTTCAATCTCAAAAGCCATTCTTCGTATTTTTACAGGAAACTAAATTGGACAATTTTGATTTTAGAATCATAAAATCTCTTGGAGGATCTTTGTTGACTAAAGGCATAGGGGTAGAGGCTGTTGGTTTAGTGGGAGGTTTAATCACTCTTTGGAACGAGAAGTTGTTCAAAGCAAGGGACTGTATCTCGAATGAGCGGTGTATTATTGTTTCAGGATCACTGATAAAATTTGGAAAGGAGGTAATTTTTTGTAATGTGTATGCGGCTAATCAGGAATCTGGAAGAGTGAAGCTCTGGAAATTCATTCTTAAAACTCAAGCGGCACTACAAGGTATTTAGGTAATAGGGGGAGATTTCAATGATGTACTTCACCAGAATGAGAGAATTGGCAATTCTTGCAATTTGAGGTTTATGAGGAATTTTAAAGCTTTTGTGGATTTTGCTAAGGTTGTGGATTTACCATTACAAGGAATGTCCTATACTTGGTCCAATAACAGGGAAATAGGTGCATGGGCAAGGCTGGATAGATTTCTTTACGATCGCTTTTTCATATCATGGTTTCTTGGTTTATTTTAGAAAGGTTTGTGTAAGAATCCGTCGGATCATAATCCGATTATGTTAGGCGTTTCTACCATTGATTGGGGTCCTAAACCATTTCGAATCCAAAATGGTTGGGTGGAAAACAAAGAACTAATGGCTGGGGTTCGTGACTTGTGGAAAAAATGTAAGGGTTGTGGTACTGTGGGTCTCAGACTACTACAGAAGACAAAAAGGGTCAAAAATTTTATCAGATTCTGGGCTAGGGGTAAGAAATCATCTCAGGATATTACTAAGCAATTGGAAGGTGATCTTTGTGAAATTGAGAAGAAAGCTAAAGGTATTGGTTGGACTGATTCTTTAAGGCAAGATCGAAAGAATTGCCTTGTGGAGCTCTGGAAGAATATGCGTTAGGAAGAACAAAGATTGAGGCAATCTTCGTGGGTTAAATGGTTGAAAGAAGGTGACTAGAATACGAGATTTTTTCACCTCACGACTAATCTGAGGAGGAAGTCTAATGTTATAGATGATATTCGTATTGGTGGAATTTTGTGTGTTGGGCCAAGTCAAGTGAGAGTAGGGGTTTATGGATTTTTCAAGAAACATTTTCTAAAGGTTGTTTGCGAGAGGCCTAGGATAATTGATCTTCCAATTAATCAAATTTCGATGGGGGAGCGTGAGATGTTGGAGGATCATTTCTCAGTAGAGGAAGTGTGGTCGGCGGTGTGCGAGTGTGATGGTAACAAAACTCCGAGACCGGATAGATTTAATCTTAATTTTATTAAGATCAACTGGGAGGTTGTCAAGGACGATTTCATGAAATTTATGGGAGAATTTTATAGGGACAGCTCGGTGGTGAAGTACTTGAATAGTACTTTCTTAGCCTTGATACCGAAAATAAGGAATCCAGAGTCATTGAGGGATTATAGGCCTATTAGTTTAGTGGGTGTGGCTTATAAAATTTTGACAAAAGTATTGGCTAATAGATTAAAAAAGGTGATGGACACGGTGATTAGCCCTTCTCAAATGGCTTTTGTTAAGGGGAGGCAGATTGTTGACGGATTTGTGATAGCTGACGAAGTTATCCACTCTTGGCGTAAGGAGGGTAAAGGTGGTATTTTAGTTAAATTGGATTTTGAGAAAGCCTGTGATAGTGTTGATCATGCCTTTTTGATTGAGGTTTTAGGGATGATGGGTTTCGAATCTAAATGGATTGAGTGGATAAGGGGGTGCATTTCTTCAGCCTGGTCATCAGTGTTAATAAACGGCAGCCCAACGGAAGAATTTAAGATGGAGAGGGGTCTTCATTAAGGTGATATGTTATCTCCCTTCTTGTTTAATTTGGTAGTGGAAATTTTAAGTAGGTTGTTGGATAAAGCAAGAGATCGAGGTATGATAAAGGGTATTGGGTTTCAGAATGATGATATTCACATTACTCATCTCCAGTTTGCTGACGATACGATGTTATTTATCGAACCTCGTATGGATTATTTGTTAAATGCTAGAAGAATTTTGAGATGCTTTGAACTTGTTTCTGGTCTCAAAATTAACTTTCATAAATCCTGCCTGGTTAAAGTTGGTAAGAAGTGTCCGGATGTTGATTTGTGTTCTAGAGCTTTTAGGTGTGCTTCATCCCCTTTTTCGATTACTTATCTTGGCCTACCTTTGGGTGGGAATCCGAGGAGGGAGGTGTTTTGGAATTCGGTGATTCAAAAGGTGAAGGATAGATTAGCCCCATGGAAAAGAGGTTTCATGTCAAAAGGTGGGAGACTTGTACTCATCAAGGTTGTATTATCTAGCCTTCCATCTTATTTCATGTTAGTGTTCGGCATTCTAGTGGGTGTGGCAAAGAAAATTGAAAATTTGCAAAGGGATTTTTTTTTTGGAATGATGGTGTAGCTAAAAAGAAAGTACATGTGGTGGACTGGGACTCGCTTTGTAAAAGTAAGAAGCTAGGTGGCTTAGGGATTGGAAGGATGAGGGACAAAGGTGTAAGTTTATTGGTTAAGTGGATATGGAGATTTGGTAAGGAACATTCGTCTTTGTGGAAGAAGGTCATATGTGCGAAGTATGGGTTGAATGTCAAAGGGTTAGTTTGGGATGGCATTGAGCAGAAGTCAAGTTCTTTTTTTGTCAAAAAGTTAAGTGAGCTGTTGAATGTGGGCAAGAGGACTCACAACATTGTGAAAGAAGGTTTTCAGGTGATTGTTGGATCGGGTGATGGTATTAGATTTTGGAAGGATTTACGATGGGATTCGGTTCCGATGATGTTTGCATTTCCAAGGATATATGCATTGGCCTCTAATAAAAATGGAGTGGTTAAGGATTATGGTAGATTTGAAGGATTGAAGTGGGTTTGGAATGTAAGAATGAGAAGACAATTGTTTGATTGGGAAAAGGATCAATGGAGATATTTCTTGGTAGTTTTAGATAGCTTATGTATTAGAATGGATATCCCGAACGCATTGGCTTGATCTTTTTGTCCTAATGGATGCTTCTCAGTTAGTTCTTTCAGGAGATGTCTTGAAAGTGATGGGGGTGTGAGCAGTTCAGTGGTGTGTCCTTTCTTGTGGCAAGGTATATGCCCCCTAACAGTAGAGATCTTCTTATGGAAATTGTTCAAAGATAGGGTGTTGGTTAGAAGTGTTCTCAGCAGATTGGGAATGTCTCAACTAGTTAGTCTGGATTGTCCTATGTGTGGTAAAGATCCTAAATCAATAGATCATCTCTTTTTGCTTTGTGACTGGTCTAGGAAATTATGGATTTCAGTTTTGGGTTGGTGGGGTGTCTTCTCCTGCTGTAATGTTTCGGTTTTGTCTTGGATGGAGGGTTGGGCAGGTTTGTGTCCCTCCAAGCCCTCTAATAGAGCTTGGAATTTAGTGTTTTGTACTGTGATGTGGACCATATAGGAGCTTCAAAATAATTGTGTGTTTGGTGGGAGGTCTGCTAATCTAGTTATGGCTCTTGATTCAATCAAATTTAGGGTGACTTGGTGGTTTAAAAATTTTGGTAATGGAAGCTCTAAAGATATCACACTGCTTCTTTTGGATATTGAGGGGAGATGTGTTGATAGAAAGCCTGTCAAGATTTCCAAGGTGTGTACATGGTCTCCTCCTTTAAATAATGATATCATCTTCAACGTGGACGGTTCTACAAGAGGAAATCCAAGTATGGCTGGCATTGGTGAAGTTCTTAGAGATGCAAGGGGTCAGATTTTATGCCTCTTTTCGTCATCTATAGGAGTTGCAGATTCTATTCCGGCCGAAGTCCTAGCTATCCATAAAGCGTGTGTGTTGGTTTTGTCTAGTCAGATTTCAGAAGATAGAAATATCACGATAATGAGTGATTGTAAAGCTGCTGTTTCTTGGATTAACTGTGAGGGTTTTGGGAATTTAAGTTATGTGAAGCTGGTGTATGATATCAGACAGCTCCTTTTGTCAAGAAACAATATTTCCATTGTGTTTAAGCCTAGAAGTTCAAATTCCTTAGCCGATAGCTTGGCTAAAGCTGGTTCTTGTTCCAATGGGGACAGACTGGAATGGGGTATTGGATAATATCAGCTGCTCTTGTGCTTTCAAGTCTTGAGTCATTATTGTCTGGGCACTCTGTTGAATATGGTCTGGTATGTTTTGCAGATTGGTGAATGTTGTTGTTTTTGGTTCTTATAATTGTGCAGTTCTTGTATTGGGTTTGCCTATGAGGTGAGGTGAGGTGAGGTTCATATGGGGGAGGAGTTATAACCAGTGAGAAGTGTGTGTCTTGGTGCTTAAGTTTTGAGTTCATTTTGTAATCTGTTTTGCTCTGTTCCTGTGATGTTGCCTGGTAAAGGGTTGTCTTGCTTTCTGGCTGTTATGGGCCCTTTCTTGGTTGTTGCTTGTTTTTATGGGTTAATCCCCTTTCTTAATAAAGTTGCAATTTCAAAAAAAAAAAATTCCGATGGTGGTAATGGAAAAATGAACCAATATGTGTTTTGTCACTTTTGTGTGTTGATGGAGATGTTGTTGGCTCACATATATTAAGAGACATTAGAACCGCTTATCCTATTTATATTCACTCATTTCTTAACCAATTGGAAAAGAGAAAAGAAAAAGTACTTTGTAGTTCAGGAGATGTTGGTGTTGGTGGGGTCCTTAGAGATTCGAGTAGTAAGGTTTTATGTTTGTTCTCGTACTTTGTAGGCAGCATGGATTCGAATTCAGCTGAGGTGCTTGCAATTCACAAAGCTTGTCAGTTAATTGTCTTGTGTTTTGCTGGTGCATCGGAAGATTACTATTGTTAGTGATTCGAAGTCGGCAGTAAGTTGGATAAATGGTTTAGATTTTGGCAACTTTCAAATGCTTAATTGGGTCTATGACATCAGACAAATTCTGCATTCTTGCGACGGTATTACAATCAAATTCATGCCTATGGGTTCAAACTCATTTGCAGACAGTTTGGCAAAGGCAGGTTCGAGCAAGAGAGGGGATAGATTAGAATGGGATATTTCCTAAGTTTTCGGTAGTTTATTGCATTTTCGATTGGGCATGCCTTTCTGGTTTTCGTTATTTTTGCTGGTCCTGACACTTTCGTTGTAGAGTTGTAGAGTTGGTTGTATGTGTTTCTGCCTATTCTTGATTTTTGGATGTATGTGTTGGACTTCTGCTCTAGCCTACAATGGAGCCTTATTTATAATATCAGCTGTTTCAAAAAAATAAATAAATAAATAAATAAATAAAAATTTAATAAAGACCAGCCTATTTGGAGGGATGAGAATGGCAACCATACATCATTGTACGAGTTAACTAATCCAAGAACAAGACTATCAGAGACATTGAAGGAGACAAAGCAGCATCAAAATTCTGATGCATCAATGATAGTGCATACTTCACTACCAATTAGGAACCAACATTTGGAAGCTCTTGATAATTCCAACTCGTCATTCAACAAGCAGCATGCCACCAACAGAGACCGTTGGATTTTCTTCAGAAACATTGAAAGAGGATAAGGAGCATAAAATATTTGATGCATCAATGGTGCAATTGCCACTACTAATTAAGAACCAACATTCAGAAGCTCCTGTCAGTTCCCATTATGGTTGTTCAACAAGCATATCCTCAGACGAGATATACAAGGTTCTGGAGCACTATGAAAGGCATTTACCTCCAAATGCTTATTTAGGATCTGCTCGTTTAATTATCTATTACAGGAGATTGAAAAAAGGGCCATATTTCAATGAAGAACTATGCTAGGCGGGTCTCGCTAGGCGGGTCTCGCAGAATCAAGAATTTGGTATTTTTGATCAATATGTCAGAAGCAGTAGTGGATGGGGTGAACTGAGTCACGACTGCCCTTGAAAGATTATACGTGTCAACTTATAATTTGTGGTATTAGACTGTGGAATTATTGTTTTTTTTTTCCTCCTTGAATAAGAATTTTTTCTTTTTTATCAAAAAAGAAATTCCATTAGCTTCTCACATGCTGTCATGATGTGCTGGTGTACACCATTACTTAGATATGTGGCATATATCTAGAGAGCAGTAAAACTTGGGGCTCAAAAAATTTTTGTCACTATTTGGACCGGATTTTGTAAGAAAGTCATCACTTCAATAACTTAAGTTTAAAAGCCACATATTATGATGAACGGACAAAAATGCCCTCCACAGTAACCTTCTTCACCATTTTGATTCTTTTTTTCTTTCAAAATCCTCTATCAATAGATGACGGTGGACCTTGAACACGCGTATGTCGCCGTTGACAACTACGACCAAACACAATAGCGATTTTTTTTATGTCCGAGCCTTTGTTAGTTGCATCTGAGATACAAACCCTCTTGTTAATTGCTTTATTTTTTTCAATTTAAAACTCTCTTTTGTAAACCTTAAGCTGATTGTGTGAAAAAAAAAATGATTGTTAAAAAGGCTCAGGAAAGTCTCGGACAGAGCTTAAAAAGGCTCGGGTAGGTAATTAAAAGGCTTGGAGAACAAATAAAAATGCTCAGAAGTTCAAAATTAACAACAACAAAGAAATTATTGTTGAAAAAGCTCAAAATTAACCCAAAAAAATGATTATTGAAAAGGCTCGGAGAACAATTGAAAAGGCTTGGAGAACAAATGAAAAACTCGAAGGTTCAAAATTAACAAAAAAAATTATTGTTGAAAAGGCTCGAAGAACAAATGAAAAGGCTCGGAGAACAATTGAAAATGCTCGGAGACTAATTGAAAAGTCTCGGAGACTAATTGAAAAGTCTCGAAGACTAAATGAAAAGGCTCGACCCCTGAATGCGTCCGCGTATCTCGGAGACTAAATGAAAAGGCTCGACCCCTGAATGCGTCCGCGTAGCTTCACTAAACTAATTATCCAATGAAGATGCATTGATAATGTTATAATGTTCAACCTCCATTGGAGGTCTGTTAAATAGACCTCTATGAGAGAAGATGAAAGAATAAAATATCAAAAAACTTCAAAGTAAGAGAATGTGTAAAGTAAGGGCATTTTTGGAAATCACTTGCTTTAATGCATTTTAAACTTAAGTTATTAAAGTGGTGACTTTCTTACAAAACCCGGTCAAAAAGGTGACATTTCCCACCATTTCCACCTTGTAATAATCAATAAACATGAGAAAGAAAAATATTAGTTATAAAATTAAGATTTTTAATAGGAATTATAATAATAATAATTAATTAATTAAGTTTATAATGTTTTTTTTATTATTATTATTATTTAAGGATATCTGTGAAAAAATATGGCTTTTAGAAAAGAAAAAAAAATGAGCTATGAGGCTTTAAGGTTCTTAGTTTCTTACGGTTTTAATTATAAATTATAGTCAATTAACAACTATTTGTAGTCATTGTTTGATGAAATTTGTATGTGGTAATGAACTTTTAATTAGCAATTCCCGTATAATGAAGTCAATTATGCACAAATGAAATAGTGAGATAGGTATGGTCATGCCATGGAAGTCAAGCAGAAAATATTTAGGTATGATTGATTGCCAAATCCAAGTCAATTTGCAAGGTTTTGTGGCCCAGTCTCTGGCTCATCTCACTTGAGTAGGTTTATTGTTATTTTACTTCTGTTCTACACCATCAAATCATCAATATTTCATGCATGCATTGGGCCCTTTGTCAATCGGACTCGAGTTTCTGCTCTATGGAGCTGTCAAAAAAAAAAAAAAAAAAAAAAAAAAATATGGGACTCGAGCAGAGAATTCAATTGGTTCATTATGGTCATGTGCACTTGAATGTACTTAAACTTTATTTTATTTTATTTATTTATTTATTTTGAAGTATGATGTCGTACAAGTCAGGGTTTATTAAGATATATTGAGAATTGAGATTAAGAACTATAACAATTATCTGATATCAATTATCTATGTCCACAATCGAGAGATATCTATTCCTACAACAATTTTTTTTTTTTTTTTTTTAACCTAAATTCGAAATTAGGTGGTTAATTTTAAAAAATAGTGAAACCTCAAGGTTGTTGGTACTGCTGAACTGCTCTAATTTATAAACCAACATAGAACTCATACCGTGTTCTCTCAATGTGGGATTTAGTAAGAACCATAACGTGTAGATAAACAAAATTAACAAACATGCATTGTTCCAGTAAAAAGTTAAATCACCCACCCATCAGACACAAGACAAAACACCACTCATTTACATTTAAAATAATTGAACTTGAAAGATCAAGATAATAATTCACCATTGTTAAATAATAGTAAGCTCACAAATGGACAGGATTTTCATGAATCAATGAAAATCACAATTAACTAATTATTAAAATCAAACAACGTATTGGATTGATAATCTCTACACAATCTAGAGCCTCCAACAAATTTTAAAATAGTTAACAGTTCATTTCTATTAATCACTCAAAGCACATAACTTATTTAGGATTATAGTTGTGTTTTGCTGTAGGTTTGATTAGGATTATGGTCACTACTCACGGAGATGACGAGGCTTTTACCGGTAGTCTTGCTGTCTCCGATTACAAAGGAGACCACCGACAATCAAGGTTTAAAAAGACAAAAGGCGAAAGGAGAGACGGTCATGTCTCGCGAAGCGAGGCGGCTGCCTCAACTCGAAAATGATAAAAAATGAAATAAAATTAAAAGATATATATACACTAAATGGAAAACAATCCATAATATTTAATAAATGAGTCGTAATTAACATTACTAACATAAATATCCCAAACAAATGAAACATTTAATAAATGGATAGCAAATGATAGTTTAAACTACTTGCTGCCATGATAAAAGTTCCAACTAGAGAATCAAATATGCTAATTAACGACATTGGAACATATCTAAAACTTTGCAAAAAACTAATGTCTAACCGTAAATAGTGTAAGCTACAATGACACATTATTGATGACATACATAAATGCATTAAAACCAACATAGATAGATAAAATCTCATAGGAGATGTGTATTACCCCAACATTGTTGTTCTCCAAGAGCTTTTTAACTCCATAATCAACGGTCTGCATTCTGTAAATCAATTATGATTATAACACCCTCACACAACCTATAACCCAAAAAAAAAAAAAAAAAATACTGCATTACTGACCATAAAAGAACCAAGGTACCAACGCCATGGAAAAACGAACAAAAATTTCTACACGATTTGAACAATCAGAAATTTGCCTAATGGCATATTAAGAATAGTATCTGGTCATCCGGATCTCTTTCAGCTTGTAGAACCCTTAACTTCCATAATTTCTTCCTTAATTCCTGCCATGATTTCTACCTTAGGTTTTGCCTGAAATCGAGAAAATAAGTATAATTAGTAAAAAGTAGGTATAAATTAACAAAAAAAAATAAAAATGCAGGATTACCTTTCCATTCATCTCATTAAATAGTTTCACCTCGTTGTCAAGCTTCACCTTAGCCTCATCATACATTTTCTTCTTTGGATCAAATATCTACCTCTCAGCATTGAATGATTCTCTTTCACGAAAGCTTGCATGTGCCACCTTGTTCATCAATTCATTAGTCTGGATTTTCTCGAATACAGCCTTCAGCTTTTTCAGATGATCAGCACTCAATTGTCTTTTAATTTGTTTAGCATTAAATATAACTCTACCTATACAATTACCCATCTCATTATCAAAATCACTCCGGCCTTCATGTTTAACTATGATTTCCAATTGATATTCCTCCAGTGCTTTATTTTCATCATGTAGATCTCTCACGAAACTTGTAGAAGACTTATTTATAATCTCCTCAACCTTTCCAATTAGTTCAGTCAAATGAACATTCCTGCTCAAACTTCTCTACTAGATTCACTAGAATCTTTATCGAAATAGAACAAAATGAAACTAGAACCAAACAGAAGCAAGGTTTAAATTTTAGAGTAAAGAAAAACAAAGAATTATAAAAAATAAAAAATAAACAAAGGCTTACCGCTTGAGGTTTCTAGAAGAAGCAGCGAGCTCCGTACTTATATACTTATGGAGAGAGAGAGAGAGGATTATGGTTATATACTTATATAGGAGAAAGTAAAGATAGTGGTTTTATACACATTAATTTGGTAGTTGTAGTTGGAGTTGGCTGCTCATTGGTGGGGGCTGTAGCCGGAAGCTCAGGTTTGGGGGTAGCTGGAGCTAGCTACTTAGTTGTAGGGACTGTAGCCGGCAACTTAATGGGGGGGCAATTAGAGTCGCAGTTGAAGCCTGCTGATGCCAGAAGGATCTATCAGACCTTCTCAAATGCAGTGTCGGAGTTGGATCCTCCTTTATCGGGGCGATCGTAGGCCTAGTAAATGATGCACCAGACACCATATCCAGGATCTTATCTTTATTCTTTTCTTTTTTTTTTCTTTTTTTCTTTTTTTGTATGTGTGGGAGCTTAGCGTTGATACGGACCGAATTCGATTGCCATAAAACTTCAAGTCCAATAAAAGGTTCCTCATTTGGTAATCTAGGGATGACTCGTCATACTTAGAAGCTCATATCTCAAGCTCATAGTCCATCGACATAGAGGTGGACCTCATTTTCTAATGCTACTCGTCCATAGTGTAACTGCCATGTAAAAGTAGACATCATATTTGCACACACCAACATAATCAGCAACACACTAACATACTATAATGACAAACTTTGAATATAGCAAACAAAACAAAGTCCTTCGTTTGCAGAATATCAAAGTACTATTCAAAATTATGTTTACATGATACTCCAGAAAAATCTTAAGATATATATACATTAAATTATTGATAAACCTTGGTCTACTTTTACAAGATCAAGAAACAGGTTCTTGATTTTTCTAAAAGCCACAAACAACCAACCCTGAGAATTAATTCTCTAACACCAATGAACAGCCCCCACCAATGAGCAACCAACTCCATCTGTAACCGCCAAATTAATGTGTATATATCTTAAGATTTTTCTAAGTATAAAACTATTCTGTGTAAATGTTATTGATAGAGAATCATATACAATGATATGTGATTTTGTGATTTGATGATGATCAGGTGAGTGTGTAGTGTATTACTCAAACGTAGGACTTCAAACATAGAAAAAGAGTAACTAGTTATAATCTAGGATCCTCAAAACGACCTACCAGGCATTGTTTTAGAGTTAGTTATATATAGGTGGAGTAAATTCCCTTTTTGGCGCATTTTTTTTATCACCACAACCGAGTAAATTCCTCAGAAGCTCTTAACGCTAATCAAGACATTTACTAAGTACTAACGATCCAAAACGACATCATTTAACTAAAAAGCTTACTAATAAACTACCGTTTCCAAATCCCCAAATCTAACACTAAAATTGAAAGTGGAAATCCCCAAATTGATATTCCCTCTTCGTCTTTGACCTCTAAGATCTTCAACCTGACAATACCGACTTGACTCTTCAGACCAAATACTTTGACTTACTTTCGACTACACCATCTGATATCCAAAATCCCCAAAAGCAACAAAACCCTGAATCTTCCTATCCACCTTCATATTAGTCATTACATTGAATTTAATACATGTTTACTGCAAGCTCTCTGAAGAATTTGAAACATAAGTCTTCCCATTAGGTCCACCTATTAATTGAATTTAATAAAATATATTTGAAGCACATTATTATAACAAGATTTCTAACTCATGGACATGAACACATGCAATATATGTTGGACCGGCTACAATCTAAAAAAAAAAAATCACAGAAGCAAGGTTTAAATTTTTGAGTGAAGAAAAACAAAGAAATCCAAAAAAAAAAAAAAAAGGCTTACCGATTGAGGTTTCTAGAAGAAGCAGCGAGCTCCATACTTACATACTTACGGAGGGGGAGAGAGAGAGAGAGAGAGAGAGAGAGAGAGAGGATTATGGTTATACACTTATGTAGGAGAAAATAAAGATAGTGGTTTTATACACATTAATTTGGTAGTTGTAGTTGGAGTTGGCTGCTCATTGGTGGGGGCTGTAGCCAGAGGCTTAGGTATTAGGACAGCTGGAGCTAGCTACTCAGTTGTAGGGACTGCTGCCAGCAACTCAATGGGGGGCAATTAGAGCCGTAGTTGGAGCCTGCTGATGCTCGAAGGATCTATCGGACCTTCTAAAATGCAGTGTCGGAGTTGGATCCTCCTTTATCGGGGAGATCGCAGGCCTAGTAAATGATGCACCAGACACTATATCCGGGATCTTATCTTCTTCTTTTTCTTTTTGGATGTAGGAGAGCTTGGCGCTGATACGGGTAGAATTCGATTGCAATAAAACTTCAAGTCCAATAAAAGGTTTATCATTTGGTAATCTAGGGATGACTCGTCATACTCAAAAGCTCCTATCTCAGGCTTATAGTCCATCGACATAGAGGTGGATTTTTATGAAATTAAGGAACAGTCATCGGAATCTGAGTCTCGACTCATTTTCTAATGCTACTCATCCAACTGTCCTGTAAAAGAAGACACCATATTTGCACACACCAACATAATTAACAACACAATAACATACTATAATGACAAACTTTGAATATAGCAAACAAAACAAAGTCCTTCGTTGGCAGAATATCAAAGTACTACTCAAAATTATGTTTACATAATACTCTAGAAAAATCTTAAGATATATAAACATTAAATTGTTGATAAACCTTGGTCTACTTTTACAAGATCAAGAAACAGTTTCTTGATTTACTAAAATCCACAAACAACCAACTCTGAGACTTAATTCTCCAACACCAATGAGTAGCCCCCACCAATGAGCAGCCAACTCCATTTGTAACCGCCAAATTAATATCTATTACATTATCAGTATTTGCATAAACACGGGACTTGTACTGGGATTGAATTGCCTTCTCATTGCTAACGAGCATATTATACATTATCCAGCTCACACCTGGGGCTCTTTCCAACGTAGGACTTCCAACGTAGGATTTAAAATATAAGTCTTCCAATCCACCTTCTCATTAGTCATTACATTGAATTTAATAGATGTTTACTGCAAGCTCTCTAAAGAATTTGAAAAAATAAGTCTTCCATTAGGTCCACCTATTAATTAAATTTAATAGATGTTTATTGTGCACTAATTCATGCAAGCTCTGAAGAATTTAAAACGTAAGTCTTCCCATCCACCTTCTCATTAGTCATTACATTGAATTTAATAGATGTTTACTGCAAGCTCTCTGAAGAATTTAAAATGTAAGTCTTCCATTGGATCCACCTATTAATTGAATTTAATAGATGTTTACTGTGCACTAATTCATGCAAACTCTCATTCTTTCAACACCAACAACCACGCATTTTCTTCGAAAGTCCACTTTTAATACTGAACACTATTTATGTGATGTATTTTAAGGTGTTCGCATTGACTAGAGGTGATGTATTAATACCTATCACATTATCAGGATTTGCATAAACACGAGACTTGTACTGTGATTGAATTGTCTTCTCATTGCTGACGAGCATGTTAAACATTATCCAACCCGCACCCAAGGCTCTTTCCAACGTAGGACTTCCAACGTAGAATTTCCAACTTAGGACTTTTATGAAATTAAGGAATTGTCATCGGAATCCAAGTCTCGACTCATTTTCTAATGCTACTCGTCCATGGTGTAACTGCCCTGTAAAAGTAGACATCATATTTGCATACACTAACATAATCAGCAACACACTAATATACTATAATGACAAACTTTGAATATAGCAAACAAAACAAAGTCCTTCGTTTGCAGAATATCAAAGTACTATTCAAAATTATATTTACATGATACTCTAGAAAAATCTTAAGATATATATAAATTAATTTGTTGATAAACCTTGGTCTACTTTTACAAGATCAAGAAACAGTTTCTATATTTTCTAAAAGTCACAAACAACCAACCCTATGAATTAATTTTCCAATACCAATGAGCATCCCCCACCAATGAGCAGCCAACTCCATCGTAACAGCCAAATTAATACCTATCACATAATTAGGATTTGCAGAAACACGGGACTTGTATTGGGATTGAATTGTCTTCTCATTACTGACGAGCATTGTTATAGGTAAAAATAGTCGTGGCGGACACGTCATCACCATATAAGGCTATGCAAGCAGGAGTCAAGATAAGTCAACTTATGGAGCAATAAATCCCCCACAACGACTAACTCGGAAAAAGAGTAAGTCGCCCGACCACAAACAAAGACCATCAGCTCGGGCAGTAAATCTTACTCGGGCATGTACTCGGGCGTACTCGGGAATCAATAAAACAGATAGTCACCAGCGCTCATATTCAAAATGCAGGACATAATCAGCAACCAGCGTCTCCATGATAAGCAACGGTGTGGTTGCACAGAGTTCAAGTAAGGAAACACAGAGTTTCTTCGTAAATAAAGGAGGAGGAATCAGAATCAAATTCGGACTCAGCCAAAATAGGAAATATACTACAAAGAAAGAAACAGAATCCATTTAGGATTAGAACGCACACCCCAAAATTAGGGCACCACATGCCAAACCCTAATAACAACATGTATAAATACCCCTTTTTGACGCAAATAGGGGGTACGCGAGAAATAGCTGGAGAGAGAGAGAGAGATTATAGTGCAATATTCTTGTAACCATTTTTCATAGTGAATTTGGCTTCGTTGCTAAGGCAACAATCCGTCGATGTTTCTCCAATCATTGGAGTTTTACCACGTAATTGCTTGTTATTTCTTCTTGATTTTCAATCGTTCTCGTTCATAAACTATAGCAATTCAAAAGTAAATCATCGACTCGGTGACCATCAAAAATCACAGTCAACAATTGGGGCTAGAAGAAGGGGTGGACCTGAAAGTTTGTGACAACAATGGCTGGCGAAGGAGATGATAGCGATTCCAGGTACAGTCAAGGCGTACCAAGTAACGAGCTGGAAGATGACACCACGCTCAATACAGCGGATGCCACCCTAACGACGGTAGACCAGTCAGCCGCCCTAGTTGGTATTCAACGTTTCCCTACAACTAATGAAGAAATCGCACAACGATTCCATGCTTCTCTGTAACAACTTATATCAGACGCAGCAAGGCAAGGAATTGACCTTTCCACCACGAAAGGTTTGATGTCGCCTCACAATCTGTCCGCCCCAAACCAGCAGGCAGCAAGATTGCATTCTGCAGTGGTGATACCAACGCCTGATGCACCCCTAAAAGCAAGACAAGATCCTACAGGCAGACCAGAGATATTATCCGAAATAGTGGCCAGGAGAAGTAGGGAGCATAGAGAGGGGAATGATTCTGACAAAGGGTACGATCAAGATCGGATAGCTGGGAATCGAGATCACCCTAGGAGGCGCGGCCACCGGAGAGACCGATCATCATCCTCAGGAGAAAGTGAGCAGAATCATCATCGCAAGCAATATAGGGGCACAGTTCGGCTGCATGGCCTAAACCGAGATCGTAAAGAGTTGAATCCCGAGGAAAGGGGCCAAAAACTAACAATAAGTCAAAGTTTCAATGCGATAGGGGAACCAGAAGGAGACAGAGACATACTCATACAGAGTCTGACCCAGGAAGTTCAGAATAATCGTCGACAAATGGATGCTTTAGTCAAGCGATATGGGCGTAACGAGCTGTCAGATGATGAATCCGGAAGCCCTTTCACCAATGGGGTCCTGAGGATGCCTTTCCCGGAGAGATTCAGGATGCCACACATTGAGCTGTTCAAGAAAGATACCGATCCAAAAGAACACGTCAGGAGGTATAGGAGCGCTATGGCGCAATATGTCCACAATGACGCGCTGCTATGTTTGAATTTTCCCCAGACTCTTGAGGATCTATGCTCCCGGTGGTTTGGTAGACTACCAGCAGCAAGCATAAGCAACTTCAGCGAGCTGAGCAAAGCCTTCTCAAGGCAGTTCCTTGGGAATGTACACAGGAAAACATCGGTGGCCCACTTGTCCCAACTCAAACAGGGAAAAGACCGAGTCGCTGAAGAAATATCTGGGGAGGTTCGGTCAGGAAGTGTCCGAGATTGGGAGTGCAAATGATGAAGCAATAATTGCCGCATTCATCAACAACCTTCAGAATGGCCAATTGTCATTTGACCTCAGAAGAGCCCGACTAACCAGTTACGCTGATATGATGGACATGGCAGAGGGTTACGCCCTGGCTAAAGAGGAAGAAATTGCCACAGGAGGTTACTTCGTGCATGGCGGTTGCCTAGAGGGATCCAAAACCAAAGACCAAACAAAGGCGCCCGATACCAAAGGTGACAAACAGAAGAATAAAACGCGGGATGGTCGGGATGGACGGCGAGCATACGACCCGAAAACCGATCAACCGCGGCAGAGGTTCCAAGGCAAATATACAAATTATACCTCATTAAAGAAAGATCAAGGTGAAATCTTGGCAATCCTAGAAGAGAAGAACATGTCTAAAGAACCGCCTAAGCAGTCAACATATGCTCGGAGGGATACCACCAAATATTGCCGGTTCCACAAGGAGAATGGGCACGAGACATCCAAGTGTTTCCAACTAAGGGACCACATCGAAACCCTCATTAAGGAAAGGCATTTGAAAGACATTGTCCTCAAAAAGGTGGACAGGGCGAATGGACAGAAGGATAGCCGACAGGATGGACGGGCGGGCAAGAAAGTTTAGTCCTAAGAAAACCGAGGATGAAGGAGCAATTAACACCATCTTTGGAGGACCAGCGACTGGCAAGAGTAACAGGGAAAGGACCCAGGAAATTCGGGAGGCCATGGAGGCACGGAGAGACCTGGACATCAATTCCATTGAACCCAACCCGAAGAGAATCAAGGAGGGCTGGGACCCGATGATATTCACAGAAGCCGACTCACACGGAGTAGATGTTAGGCCAAATGACGCACTGGTGATCAGTGCACGGATCAGTCATAGAGAGGTTCATCGAATTCTGATTGACAATGAGAGTTCAGCAGATATTCTAAGTGCAGAAGTATATGACCAGCTAAGGCTAGATAGGAAAGACTTACAGCCATTTCCCACGCCCCTTAGAGGATTTGGGGGAGTCGAAGTAAGGTCGCTTGGCACGGTGAAGTTGCTCGTGAAGATCGAGAAGACTCCTTGCCAAAAAACAGTGCTACTTGACTTTGTGGTGGTGGATACAGAAAACTGGCCGTACAACGCCTTATTAGGCCGACCATTTTTGAATAAGGCCAAGGTGGTGACAGCAACCTATGCCCTCATGATGAAGTTCCCGACTGAATATGGCGTTGGAGTGGTCAAGGGGTCACAAAAGATGGCCCGAAGAGCAAACTTGTCAGTATATAAAGATAGAGAAGTACACCAAGTATACGCAGTAACAGCCCAGCAAAAGGTTGGAGAACCTGAAGAGCAGGCAGATGTGCCGAAAGAATTTGAATTGGATCCCAGAGAAGAGCCTGAGGTTAAAAAGGATGAGCCGACCGAAGAAGTGGCGCTGAATCCAGAGGATCTGAGTAAGACAGTGAAGGTAGGGGCAAGTTTAAATATACATGTCAAAACCCAGCTTGTCACACTGCTACGAAGTTATGAGGATATTTTTGCTTGGGGTCACGAAGATATGCTGGGGGTGGACCCAAAAGTGATATCACATTGCCTCTCCATCAACCCAAAGTCCCGACCAGTGGTACAAAAGAGAAGGCTGTCCAATCCAGAGAGAAGCGTCGCAATCAAGAAAGAAGTGGAGAAGCTACTTTCCGCAGGATCGATAAGGGAAGTCAAGTACCCGGAGTGGGTAGCCAATGTAGAATTGGTTAAGAAAAAGAACAACCAATGAAGGATGTGCGTGGATTTCACAGACTTAAACAAAGCTTGCCCGAAAGACAGTTTCCCACTATCGAGGATTGACCAGTTGGTAGATGCAACAACAGGATACGAACTACTAAGTTTCATGGATGCTTACTCGGGATACAATCAGATCCGGATGAACAAAGAAGATGAAGAAAAAACATCTTTTACCACGGATCAAGGGTTGTATTGCTACAAAGTGATGCCATTCGGATTAAAAAATGCTAGGGCAACGTACCAGAGGTTGGTGAACAGGATGTTCGCTCAACAGATTGGGAGAAACATGGAGGTCTATGTAGATGACATGTTGACCAAGAGCACTACGGCAGAAAAAAATTCGGAAGACTTGAAGGAAACCTTCGACGTCCTAAGGAAGTATAAAATTAAGTTTAACCCAAGTAAATGTGTATTCGGAGTACCGTCGGGAAGGTTTCTAGGTTTTCAGGTGCACCAAAGAGGAATTGAGGTAAATCCCGAGAAGATCAAAGCACTAAAAGGAATGGCTTCACCAAAGACGTTGAAAGATATACAAAGGCTGACGGGATGCCTTGCGTCACTCAACAGGTTTATTGCCAAGTCAACAGACAAGTGCGCCCCATTCTTCAGGGCAATAAAAAAGGGAAAAGGGCTTGAATGGAGTATAGAGTGTGAAGAAGCCTTTCAGAAATTGAAAGAGTATTTAAGGAGAGCACCCATCCTTTTAAAACCGGTGGTGGGAGAAACCTTGTACTTATACCTCTCGGTTACAGAAGTGGCGACAAGTTCGGTATTGATCCGGTTAGAGGAAGAGATACAAAAACCAGTGTATTACACAAGCAAGGCATTATTACCAGCAGAAACCAGGTATTCACCGGCAGAGAAAATAGCGTTAGCTCTGATCACATCGGCCAGGAAATTGAGGCCATATTTCCAAGCGCATACAATAGAGGTGTACACAGACTGCCCACTGAAACTCATTTTTCAAAAATCGGAGGTGTCGGAA